>OX376197.1:15001108-15334240 GCA_947363905.1 Lithophane semibrunnea | reverse complement strand
TTTCTTTCGCTTTCCTACATTACCAGCAAATAAATGATTTATATATTTCTTTCTTTCTTTCGCTTTCTCTTTCTCTTTCTCTTTCTCTTTCTCTTTCTCTTTCTCTTTCTCTTTCTCTTTTTCTTCCTTTCTCTCTCTTTCTCTCTCTTTCTTTCTCTTTCTTTCTCTTTCTTTCTCTTGCTTTCTTTTCAAACAGGTAATTCAGACATGTAATATAATACTCGGAACTTAAAACATAACCGGTGAAATGTGGGTGTACTATAAGTACATCTCTGTCTCACCCTTCGGGGAATAAACGCGTGATGTTTTGTTGATAAATATGTTTGATGAATGACTTATTAAAAACATAGAGTAAAATCACGTATACAGCAGATTTATTTCCTTCTTTCTTTCTTTCTCTTTCTCTCTGTTTTTTTCTCTTTCTTTCTCTCTCTTTCTTTATCTTTCCTTCTCTTCCTTTCTATTTCTTTCTCTTTTTTTCTCTTTCTTCAATTGGGTTTTTCCATCTGAAACTCAGTGGTAGCCCGGAGTCTGGATTTATGGCCGGTCAAACAGGTAATCCAACTTAAGGGCCATAGTTTCCTGACTGATCTTGCGCATGTGGGCGGAGCTTAAGTCCCTTCTCTAGACAGGGTAGCGCGCTACACTAAAATGTTGATCAAAGTATATGCAGAGGCGCAGACATGCGCACGTAGGTCGCCATTTTTGCCTACGATTCTTGTGCCTCATTAATGGTAGATGCAAGGCTGATATTTGTATAGATCGATACTTATGTTTGTGCGTATACGTATATTTTATGTTTTGAACAGGACATTATTTTTAGCATACCTATATGTGGAAGAAAACTTTTTACAAAAAAAAAAACAACCGTCTTCACAAAAAACAACAAAAAAGTGAAAAATAACTTTAGTTTCGGAAGTCAGTCTTTGCTGGTGTATTTTCATAATTGACGGAGTAATCGCGTAACATACATACCAAAAAAAAAACACACAGTCGAATTGAGCACCTCCTTTTTTGAAGAAGTCGGTGAAAACCTACCTATGAAATGGCCATTCTGCAGTACTGGCCATTTCAAATCAAAATAATTTTTGTTTGGCTAAGAGTTCTAATTTCAAATTAATTTTATTTTATAATCATGGAATTCTGTTTTCAAAAGAAGTCATTTGTTTAATGATTAGTGTTACATTTTCATCGCATTTCAATCTTTTTCGTCATCATGGATACGTTAAAAATTCGAGTAATTATGGAATATGAGTACTGTCGTGGCAGCAACGCGGCACAAGCGGCACGCAACATCAACGACGTTTACGGAGCTAACACTACAAATCAACGCACCACCCGTTATTGGTTTGCTCGCTTCCGTTCTGGAAATTTCGACCTGAAAAATGAACCTCGCGGTCGTCCGAAGACTTTGGTTGACAATGACGAATTAAAGGCGATTTTGGAAGCTGATGATACACAATCTACGGCTGAATTAGCAGCAGCTTTCGACGTTAGCGTCAAAACAATATTGGTCCATTTGCGTCAAATTGGCCAGGATAAAAGTTTGACAAATGGGTGCCCCACGAACTCAATGATCGCCAGCGCGAAGTACGCGTCGAGGCGTGGCTGGCACTGCTCAACAGACACACAAATGAAGGAATTTTGAACCGCATTGTTACCTGCTATGAAAAATGGATTTGATAACCGCAAGCGCTCAGCAAGTTGGTTGGATCCTGGTTCAGTACCTAAACAATTCCCTAAACGAAAACTTACCCCTAGAAAAGTGATGGTCACTGTTTGGTGGTCTAGCGCCGGTGTTTCATCACAGCTTCTTACCAAACGGGGTGAGCATTACTGCTGATGTGTACTGTGAAGAACTGAACATAATGATGGAGAAGCTGGCACATCTCCAACCAGCATTGGTCAATCGCTCGTCTTCGCTGCTCCTGCACGACAACGCGCGACCTCATACTGCACAGCAGACGGTGTCCAAGTTGCAAGAACTGGGGTTGGAAGCTCTCCGTCATCCGCCCTACTCACCAGACCTTGCGCCTACAGACTACTACTCTTTCCAGAATTTGGATAACTTCTTGGCGGGAAAAAAATTCAATACCCGAGAGGCAGTACAAAATGCCTTTGAAGAATTTGTTGCCTCCCGTCCAGCTGATTTCTTTAAGAAGGGCATCAATAAACAGCCACTGCGTTGGCAAAGATGCATTGATTGCATGGGTGATTACTTCGATTAATACAAATAAAAAATACATGAAAAAAATTCATTTTTCATACAAAACGGCAATTTCATAGGTTTTTCATTTACAATGCATGTGCTCGAAAAGAGCGTTTTCCAGGCAGCGAAATTGTGCGGAAAGATTTACTTTTTCGCAATGGTGCTTTTTACTTTTCAGTTTTTAGGGTTCCGTAGTCAACAAGGAACCCTTATAGTTTCGCCATATCGGTCCTTCTGTCTCTCCGCGGCTTAGCTCAGAGACTCTCAGTACTGGAAAGCTGTCATTTGGTATGGGTATACAAATAAATCACGCCGACAAAATGGTAAAAAAAATGAATGATCTATAAAAAATGTCTATGCCGATAGTGACATTATACTGTAAATCCGGGATGGCGGCTGGGAAAATTTTGTTTTGTTTTAAATCGTACATGAGGTATCTGACGGGGGTCCCCCGACCGCACACGTTGATGTTATTACCTACTTTCGACATAATGTGATCTAGATTTTCTAGAACAATTCGTAATTATTTAACTTCAAATATGAAAGAATGAATCGCTCACCAGATGATTACAATAGTACATTACTATTACTGTCGCAGCCTGCAACTGACGCATTGATGGACGATCTTGAAAATGTGGACCGAGGCACACATAAGTGAGTTCATCAATGCTTAGTTGCGGCCAAGACTTAAATAGTACTTTTCTCAAATATGCGCAGAAATTCAAACAGAGTAAATTATAAATTCCAGAATCAATGTCGGACCATGATAATTTTTCACGCGCCAATATGTTCACTTATTTATTCTTTTAGGGAAGGTGCGTATTTACGCGACCAGGTTTTTTACACCAGGTTTTTACTTGTAAGTAGGTACTTACGCTGACCAAGTGCCGACCAGAAATACTCGCAAGACTTCAAAGTAGGTATTTTGCTCCGTCGACTCTCGACGCAATTCTGCTCCTTATTTATATGAAGTTACGGATCAATGTTCTGTGCATGTATTTTTACTTTAAAGGTTTGGAAGTTTTTTTTTTTGTAGACGCAATTCTGCTCTTTATTTATATTACGTTACGAATCAATGTTCTATGCAAGTATTCTTTCTTCCGTATATTACTGTCGCGGCCAGCAACTGGGCTATTGATGGGCGATATTGAGGACGACGTGAAAATGTGGGCTGAGGCAAAACCGAGGCACACATACGTGAGTCCATCAATGCCTGGTTGCGGCCAAGTCTTGTATAGAACTTTTCTCAATCTCACAATGCGCGGAATTTCAAACTAAGTAAATTAATTATAATTTCCAGAATTAATGACGAACAAGGATAATGTTTCACGCGCCAATATGTTCATTTGTTTCTTATTTATTTTAAACGGGTTATTCCCAAAGTACCCCATTCTTTTGATCTAAAAAGATAAAAATCTCATACATTACTTCCCAAGTTACTCCAAGGAATTAGTTTTATTAAAAAATACTTATTATTTTATTCCCATTCTGCTCCTTCGGTATCTTGAATTATTCTCAGAAGTACTCCACCGATTATTCGTTATCAATCTTCAAACTGCTCCATAAACAGCTATATTTGCAAAACAAATCGAAATTTAAATAAAATCTTTTCTCAAACATGCTTGGAAATTCTAGCATTATTTTGATAAACTTCTTCGAGATAAATCAAAATTGCTGTACTGGTCAAAAACAAGTGACGATGCGGTGAGTGTGTCGTCTTAGGGGAATTATCTGTTGTGTTGTGTTATTTGAAAATGGAACGAACTTTTTACTTCAACGCGCAACGCGTCAAAGATTTTTAATCAATGGGACTCACGTTACTCTTTCACAAATGCGATCATGATCCTTATTGGTAAGGTTGCACGGAACAATTTCCTATGAAAGTATTTTTTTACGCTTAGGTTTAGAAGTTTTTTTTTGTAAACGCTACTGTAATCTTTATTTCTATAGAGTTGAGGATCAATGTTCTATGCAAATATTTTTCTTCCACCAAGTCTTGGTTGGAAGTTGGACGTAACCTTTTTTGCATACGCGATTGTACTCCTTATTTGTATGACTTTACAGATCTATTTTCAATGCAGAAAGAAAACACTTGAAAGTATTTCGAGCCCTGGTTTTTGGCACTGGTGTCTAAAGGTAGCTTGGCCCTGGTACCTACTCGATTTTACATAATAAAATAAATAATTTGTCTTTTCTTTCAACTGCGTAGTAATTTTATCTTATCATTAATTAATGCACTGTTTTTAGAGTTCCGTACCCAAAAAGGTAAAACGGGACCCTATTACTAAGGCTTCGTTGTCTATCGGTCCCTACTTATACCTACTTATCTACCCTACCTACCTATCCTACTTACCCTACCTACCCTACCTACCCTACCTACCCTACTTACCCTACCTACCCTACCTACCCTACCTACCTACTATGGACCATACCATAGTTGGGAAAAGGCTAGGCAGATGATGACCTACTTAAAAACCATATAAACAAAAACAGTATGTACGTAGAAACCGCAGCACTAATAAAGCATCCACGCGAACAATACTCTTTGCAGCGAGCTAGTCTAGACACAGACACTATTGTAATTTGTTCGTGATTATTTGCACTAACATACACAAACGTACGTAGTCGGTCAATAGCCGGCGCGGAGCAGCGAGTGACACAGCCGTCCCGTCTCAATGCTAACGCGCGATTGCCGCGCGCGCCCGCGCAGAGCACCTCTGAACTTGTATCTCTAAGAGGGGTAATTAATAAAAAAAATTGTTTATTTTACATTTCTGCTCAATACAATCTGTAGTACTTCTAACCATCAATGTTTCAGTATATAAATATTTCCAAACATCAAAGCCGTTTAGCAGTAGTAGGGAAATATTAGCCAAAAATTGCATTTTGTTAAATATTTTTTAGGCAAAAGTATTAGTTATACGAAAAAATTGCTCAATACAAAATGTTGTACATGAATCTATGGCAAACATATATTTTTTTCAGATCTTTTAACCAAGCCGTTAATGAGGAGTAGGCTTTTTAAAGTGACCGTGTTACGGTACTAAACGGGACTAAGGGCCTTAACAGCCCAAGGCTAATGTGCTACTAGCAACTTTAATTGCCAGTTTTTAACATCGTTGTCTTTAGTAGAATTCGGACTATTAAGCTGATGAGAAAAATAAGAAATTAGTAAGTAAAACAGTAGTAAACTTAATGAGATGATGGTCGTAAAAAAAAACATCTGTTTCCTTAATGGGAGTGATTCTTTTGTTTTAGAAGGTTTGAGGTTAATATAACAAACATAACTTGCAGAAGAAAGTCCTATTTAACTTAGGACTAACTGTCAGTTAACATTTCACTGCTGGACATTTGGCAATACTGTAGCTTCCCAATAGTGAAAGAATTGTCGTAATCGGATCAGTAGTTCCATAGATACTACATACAAACTAAAAAAAAACCGGCGAAGTGCGAGTCAGACTCGCGCACGAAGGGTTCTGTACCATTATCTATCAAAACGGCAAAAAAAAATCACGTTTGTTGTATGGGAGGCCCCCTTAAATATTTGTTTTAATTAATTTAATTATTTATTTTTAAGGTGAATATGCAAGTAAATATTTCATTAAAATGCTGACATCATGTTGCAATGCAAATATAGAAATGAATATTGGTCATAAACAAAATGTTGGTGTAATATACTCCTTTGCCCATCTCTTCAGGGAAACGAGCTGTGATGCATGTTTATGTTTTTAATAAGATAAAATGTTTGTTTCAGCTGGCTCTCATACAAACCAACTATGTAATTGACTGTTTAAAGAAAATAAATCCTGAGAAGGAGTTCACTGTAGGTAAGTAACATAAAATAATAAGTTACAGGTCAGTCTAGGTCAAACTCCTTGCTACAGAGCCTACAGATAACTGTATATATGTCTCTTAGTCAGATCATTGATCTTTGAACTTTAAAGAACACTGACTCAGCTGATGGGCACAACTTTTTAAACTAAAAGTACTTATGGATTTCGTCTCTTCTCAAGCTATATTTTATATATCAATATTCACTTTACAATATTTCATATTCTGTCAATATTTCAAGCTGTTGTCGTTTTCAATATCGAGTAAAAATGAGCAAAAAAATCACGTTTGTTGTATGGTAGCCCCCTTAAATATTCATTTTATTCTGGTTTTTAGTATAGCGGCAACAGATATACATCATCTGTGAAAATTTCAACTATCTAGCTATCACGGTTCATGAGATACAGCCTGGTGACAGACGGACAGACAGACAGACAGACAGCGGAGCCTTAGTGATAGGGTCCCGTTTTACCCTTTCAGTACGGAACCCTAAAAAATTACCTCTTTGCTTTGTTATTGTCAAATCATGCCTCCTAATTATTAGATCAATCAGGGCTACATTGGTTTAGATAATCCATTATGTTGGGAAATAAATAAATGCGACCATTAATGTTACTAGATCCTACAGCCTAGGTCCATTTTATCTCATTGTTTTACTTCACGAATTTATAGGATAAAAGAAACCAAAAAGGCAAAAAATATATCTTATCTGTTTGTGATAGGACCTTTACTCGAAGATAGATTAAATCTAGATTGACAAGAACATAGACCGTTCCTAGACATACATTTTTTTAACGGTATTCTGAAAACATTTAAAAATAGATTCAGAAGAAATAAATAGAAGAAATAGATTCACGAGATTCAGAAGAATGAAAATGTTTACTCGTTTCTAACGTTAAGGCACCTGTCCCACACAAGCTACTAGCTATGAACGATTATCTCGCTCAAGAAACGCTCAAAATAATGTCCCGTGTAAGAAAAAGAGAAACTTGCAACAACCACAACAACAAGAACACACTCAACAACAGACTATGATCGCTGAGTGTTCGCACCACTCTGGCGAGTACTCCTTTGTCAGACAAGAGTTAAAACACAATAGACGTAGATATATTTAGTAACAAGAGTCATTAAAAACCCTTGTAAGAAATCGACACGTGTTTCACCTCTCAACAATGCATCCACGACGACAATTGACCAGTCGCAAACCAGAACACGACGTGTTGCCACACCAAGCGCTGGACGCACAGTCAACTCTGGCTCTGGCTCTGCGTCCTGCGCTCGGTTGTGTCGATTTCTAACAGGGGTTTTTTATGACTCTTGAAGAATATTTAAGCGGAATAGGTAATATCTACGACTATTGTATTTTATAATGGATTTCCGCAAAATCACGCCTGAATCAATTTAACTGAGATAAGAGTTGTCAAAGAGCTACTACTCTATTTGATAACTGTTGTCTCTTAACGCTTGTTAAGAGAGTACTTTTATGTTGTACTTTCATTTGTATAGTTTTAAATTGTACGATAGTTCATTTTAGGACCACGCTATCGCGTTAGGTATACACCTGTAGTGGTAGTTGTTAAGGATTTTATAATAAATAAATTGTATGTCGCTCAGCGACTCTCTCGCTTGGCGGGTAAAACATCGCTGAGAGACCACCGCTTGTTACCGATGCATACGAGTAATCGCTCGTCGCCGTCGCGCACTCACTGCCCATTGCTCCCCAAATTGTTTTTAGTTGCTAGCTCAATTCGCTTCTTGTTAATCGCCGGCGGTGGGGCAGGTGCCTAAGTACCTTTTCTTGGAATCTATGAATGTGAAATGTGAACACCTTTTATTACCTTTACAGTTTTGAAAGATCCATCAGTGACTTTGAAAATATAAGCAGAATAAATTGACGGTTCTTAGAAGCAAGAATCACACAATTATGTGAAAAGTAAACGGTTTCCAGTGACAAATTGACTTTACATTTCGTATGTCGTAGTTACAGAACGAATTAAAAAGTCATTGTGTCTCGCTTGGGTCCAAGTTCGATAAGAAGGGTTGAGGTAAGGCACAGCTTCAACCACTAAAAATAATATGGCTTATTCCGATCGGATTCCACAATCGGATCCCACACTATGGGATCCTTTAGGAACGAGGAGAAAATTTGCATTTTGATCTGATCTGATACCACATTGTGGGATCCGTTCGTGAGATCCGATCGGAATAAGCCAAAAATACACTAAAATTAAAAGCTACATGGAACTATAGTAACGGTAAAGTAATCAGGACTGTTCACTTCCCAAATCGCTTCTTTATGCCATTGAATAACCAATTTAGTGGAGAAATGAGATCACTTTATACAATGTCATTTAGTTCTTCTTGACCCTAACTGTCGTGGCTGAATAATACAGACGCACGGGTCGATCCATCAGGATAAGCTACGCATCTATATATCTATATCTTTACATACTGAGACTCCTCCGTGCTTCAGAAAGCACGTTAAGCCGTTGGTCCTGGCTGCCATTCGTGGAACTTTGGCAGTCGTCACGGGTCGTCAGAAGCCCGGAAGTCTGACCACCAGTTTTACCAAGGGGTATCGTATTACCCAGTTACTGGGTTGTGGAGGTCAGTCAGACAGGCAGTCGCTCCGCGTAAAATACTGGTGTTCAGCGGAATCTGGTTAGACTGAAAGACGACCCCAACATAGTTGGGAATAGCTATACAGATCTAGATCGTATTTTAGTAAAACGTGTTTTGCTAGCAGTCTTAAAAGTAAGGTTTTACAAATAATTTACAGGTATCAAGAAATAATCAATAGGTCTATACCTAGGTAGACTGCGAAAATACAATTTCGCATAAAAATGCCTCCGCATCGTCAAGCACTTTCGAAATGACTAAGCGAAGTCAATAAACCCCACTTTAAGAAAGGTTAATGTACCACCATTTGTTCTCTTCCCAACCATGGCTAAACCAAACTAATCACAAAACATATCCCAATTCCATTACTTACACCAATATCCAGAAATATGACCTTCATAAACCCAATCAAAAAGAACGCTCCAATTCGCGCAATTTCTTACAATACTAGTATCGGATAACAATGACCATAATTCACGTTTACGCGTGATGTCCACGATGGGCAAGCCGGCTTCGGCTTTCGGCTTTCGTCATGATTTATGACCGCTCAGAAGATTGTGGGCAGAGAAATAAATCTAGAGATATTAATACCCTTCGGTCGATAGAGGTTGGGAAGAAAATTATGAATCGCTCGTGTCGCCTTTGATTCTTCTGGTGTGAATGATTGACAGTGAAGTGGCGAACTTGAGATTGGATTTTTATTTGTTTTCCTTAGAGGGAAAGATACAGCTTGGTTATATGACAACTGCTGGCTGTTTACTGATTACACAATACGGTTCCAGTATAGCATCTATATTGCCAAACGTAATTGCATTAGTAAAGTCATTGCAAAATATCACGTTTGCTTATAATGTGACTTTATTGTCTTTGACATTAGGTTTGGAGGACATGGACATGGTGACATCTACCAACCCGAACAGGGCCCGCGTGGTGGATTACGGCCCACTCCTTGTCACTGAGAGGAGGCCCTCTATCCCAGCAGTGGGAATATTATAGGCTGATTATGCTTATACACTTGATCTTACTAGGACTTTACGTATTTTGCGTGAATGTGACGCATATTTTTCCCCAATTTGTTATTTTTCGTGTATTTGTATTTTTCTTAGCGTCATGTTTGCCGCAAATAAACGTATTTACATTCTTTCTTTATTTAAAAAGGTGATCTAACACATAGTCATTTGCTTAAAGTTAAGAGACGTTTAAACTTAAAAATTTGGTACGATTAAGCTGACGTTATCAACGTTTATAAAAATATATCCCACAAAAACATTATTGCCTAACTAATCTCGGTTAGCATTTCAGTCTAATTAAATGCGACTGTATCAGTCAAAGCCAGTATTCTAAAGCAAAACAACTGTCATCAGATAAATGGTCACCAGTTCGCCACGAAGTAATAATCAACACAAACAAGCGCTCTAATAAATATTCATTTATTCGTTAACCATAAGCCAAGTGTCATTACAATATTAGCGCTGCAGCTTGGCCCAAACTTTATGACCAAGTTTAATGTGAACGTATGCACATAATAATATTTAGCTTGTGGACAGTTATGGCAAATATCATTGACCTGATTCATCTATTGTGGGCATAATTTGGATTTAACTTCACGCAGGTTTTATGTAATTACTGCAGCCGTCACTAGTATCAAGTTGTAAAGAAAAATATCTAAAAGTGATTTTAAATGCTTATTTTAAGAGTAATGTACTGGGCATAATTAGAAGTTACTTTATTAACTCATCATCCGCCTAGCCTTTTCCCAACTATGTTGGGGTTGGCTTCCAGTCTAACCGGATGCAGCTGAATACCTACCAGTATTTTACATGGAGCGACTGCCTATCTAACCTCCACAACCCAGTAATACGATACCCGTTGGTAAGACTACTACTCGGTACTTTATTAACTATGGGATTAAATAGAGTTGTATAAAACAACTCTATTTAATAAAAAAGGAAATAGAAAAAAAAAAATCCTTCACTGATATCATTATTATTTTTGATAATTTTATCTAAAGTGTACAACAATCTTAGAAATTGTTCTTTTTTCAAATCAGAGCTCGCGACCAAAGAAAAACTTTATAGCTTATATATTAACAAAATCACAACAACTCTAAAACGAATCCGACTTCTCTAACAAAATTAAATTCTTCCTCAAGAAATCTATTGCTCCCCAAGCTCCTCACATAAAGAAAGCCCCCATGAGATATTGCTGGAAGATATATCACGGTCCCATTTTCAATTGGACCCGAAAAAGACCTGAACTCATTAACCCGGTACCATATGTGGGGAATGCTGGGAATAAAAAAGTTCCGATTGACCGGCTCCGTCGTAAAAACATGATGTCTAAATGTGGTGGAAAGTGGGAGAATTGGGTGCTTTATTTTGTTTGGGAGATTATTTCAGAAGATAGAGGATAATGTTCCCATGAAATGAGAAAGTATCAATTGTCGGTTATTTTGTATGGGTAAACAAAACTGTCCAATTTACGACCCAGATTATATTCCGGTCAATTCACCCTCCCTATAGTTTCCAGGTTGCAAAAAGACCCATCAAATAGCCGTCAACTACGCATTATGTACATCAATTGAAGTAATATTGCACGAAAATAATAGCTGGGAAACGATTTAAAAATCGCTGTTTATGGTAGTGCGCAACATAACCCACGAAATACATTGTGTTTATGGTATTTAACGGTTCAGGGTTTGTGGTAGTATTTAAAATAAAGTTATACAACTTGCTTTCTTTAAAAAAACGTCTGGAAAAGTTGGAACTTTAACCTTCAATATCTTCGTAACCAAAAGGTTCCCAGGACAAAAATGATCACAATGACGGGAATAACAAGTGACTTTCGGCTTCGTTAAGCGTCCTTTTACACCCGATAGATAGTGTCCTTCGGGAAACTTTGAAATCGGTCCTCAAAGTCAGAAAGTTTTTAACCGACTTCTTCAAAAAGGAGGTTTTCAATTCGTCTGTAAGTTTTTTTTTTCTTTGTTTTGTATGTATTCTACGCGATTACTCCGCCAATTATGAATCGATTTTGATGATTCATTTTTTGTTTGGTAGGCCATGCTTCAGAGGTGGCCCCATATAAATTTTATCAATTTTAAACACAAAAAAAGTGAAAAATAACTTAAATTTCGGCAGTCGGTGTCTTTGCTTTTCAATTTTCGTTTTTTGCCACCGACTTCCGAAATTTAAGTTATTTTTCACTTTTTTTGTGTTTTTTTTTTGAAGTCGGTTGTTTTTTTTTTGTTATTACGAGTATCCATGAAAAGACCAGCTGGGTATGCCCAGCAGTGGGTTAAGTTTGACTACAAGCAACAAATGTTTGATTAAAATTAAGTAAAACCAATCGTTGTGATTGCAATGCAATAGTGATTTAGAGATTGGGCTAATCTACCTAATTAAATTTAATATACATTTACGAAGAAGTCTATTTAGGCAATTAACTCCGAGTTGAATAACAATTGGCAAAAGTCGTGTTAGTAGCAAAGATTCTCCTTGAAAAACTCTTCCCGTCGGTGTATATCTTATGGCTATTGAGTTTCAGGGCAGAAACCCATAGAACGTTGACAATTCTCGTACTAATCGATTAGGCATCGAGCACCTCCTGCCGAGATTAAGGAGAAAGCTTCAGGGTAGCCCGCTAAATTAAAAAATTCTCACGTTTTTTGCAATTATCAGGTTATATTTTGATCTAAATATGATTCGCAGCCGTAACAAACATGGATTTGCAGAATTAAAATCAGCAATACAACTCCCTTAGTCCATATAAGTGCCAAATGTCATGATTTCATGAAATAGTCATTCAATACACTTACATGAACTAAGAGAGTTGTATTGCTGATTCATCATCTGCCTAGCCTTTTCCCAACTATGTTGGGGTCCGCTTCCAGTCTAACCGGATGCAGCTGAATACCAGTATTTTACATGGAGCGACTGCCTATCGGACCACCACAACCCAGTAACTGGGTAATACGATACCTCTTGGTAAGACTGGTTGTCAGACTTTCGGGCTTCTGACGACCCGTAACGACTGTCAAAGATGCACAAATGACAGCCGGGACATTGTTCCCGGCTGCCATTGGGCTTAACGTGCTGCCGAGGAACGGAGAATTCTCGATATGTAAAGATGGTCACCCATCCATGGACCAACCCCGGCAAGCGTAGCTTAACCTGACGAATCGATCCGTGCGGCTGTTATTACTTAGCCACGAGCTCCTCCCACGTATGGCTGATTCTAATGATTACAATAGTGTAAATAAATCCATGTATTTTAAGGCCGCGAATCATATTTAGATCGACATACAACCTGACACTGACCTGCAAATTGAAAACACGTAACAAACTCTGAATATCTTGGGCTACCTCAGCGCACCCCCTTCATACCCTTGACTTAATCATGAAATCACCTTTTACGAAACTTACAAGAAACCCCACCCAGTTGACCCCTTCAAAGAACATTACAATTATCGACACCATACACTGTATTTTAATTCTAGCTCTACTGACTTTTTGATCACAGCAAACAGCAGGCTATCAGCATTGAATATAAAACAAAGATGGGACTCTAATTTATTTACCACATGAGGTGCTGAATACTAAATTGATTCATTTATATACTAATTCGAGGAGCTCGTGGCTAAGTAATAACAGCCGCTCGGGTCGATCAATCAGGTTAAGCTACGCTTGCCGGGGTTGGTCCGTGGATGGGTGACCATTTTCACATATCGAGATTCCTCCGTGCCTCGGAAAGCACGTTAAGCCGTTGGTCCCGGCTGTCATTTGTGGATCTTTGACAGTCGTTACGAGTCGTCAGAAGCACGAAAGTCTGACATCCAGTTTAACCAAGGGGTATCGTATTACCCAGTCACTGGGTTGTGGAGGTCAGATAGGCAGTCGCTCCATGTAAAATACTGGTATTCAGCTGCATCCGGTTAGACTGGAAGCCGACCCCAACATAGTTGGGAAAAGGCTAGGCAGATGATGATATACTAATTCGTATTTCATTGAACCGGGAATGGTTCACAGAATTGGTTTGTATTTTTGGTGCAAATTGCACTTTGATTTCGTGATGAGTGAAACTGTTATTGATGCATGGTTTGTGGTTTTCTTTTGTGTAGGTTTGTTTTTTAAAGTCGGTTGTTTTTTTTTTGTTTGTTACAGGTATGGTGGCTATTTTCATTTATTTTTATTTTTGGTAAGTTATTATTAAGTACTAGCAGCGCGCCGCAGTTTCTCCCGCATACGTTCCGATCTCGTGGGAATATCAGGATAAAAAGTATCTTATGTGTTAATCCAGGTTATAAACTATCTGTGTGCCAAATTTCATCCAAATCAGTTTAGTAGTTTTTGCGTGAAAGAGTAACAAACATCCATCCATTCATCCATCCATCCGTACTTACAAACTTTCGCGTTTATAATATTAGTTAGATTAGAATAGAAAGAATAAAAAAAAAAAAAAAAAAAAAAAAGCGTTTATTCGCAGAAATAATTCCATATCACCTAAATATTACCTCTGCCAAACTGCACAACAGTTTGTTGGCAGACGCAGCTCCTTTTTTAATAAATTTCGACATACTTAAGACTTTTCCACCTACAGGTACGCTAAACTAACTATTAATGAATTCTCAAACAAACAAGTCTTCAAATATACTGAATATTTGAAAAAACTTGCTTGTCTGAGAATGTATTCTATGAATGTATTCTTACCTACTCCTTGAAAGTTAAGGAGTTTAATTCATGTCAAGTGATTTGACTGGTTATCCTAGTTTCTGTCTGTTATTTTGAGTTAGCCAAATTGTAGGAAAATAGTCCGCTCACAGTTATTTAATAAACTAGCGACCTTCTGCTTCGCATTGTTTTTACGACTTGACAAAACATCGAGATTTCTTAGTTACATGTAACTTTAATAGTAACGTATTATACACATAAACCTTCCGGGATAAATTCTCTAAACGATGTTGAAAAGCTTATCAAAATGCGTGGTTTAGGAGAACAACGCGGACATACAGGCAAACATGAAAAGTGACTTTAATTTATAATAACTTTATTTTTTATGTTACTTTTGTTTATTGTGTTTCACGAACTGTGTCCAAATAAATGTTATTCTTTCTTTTTCTTTCTATAATTATGTATAAGGCTAATGATACTGGTTTAATGAATGGACATAACGGTCATATTTTCATCCAAAAATGATTTAAGAACACGGTGACTGATGAATTCTCCATACAAACGTAATACCAAAATCATTTGCAATTTGAGCATATGTCCACCATATTGTGTTGCTATTCGGATTGAGACAGTATTTATCTAGGCTTCTAAATCCTTTTTTTTTCAAAAAACCTACCTAAAGTAAAGTTATAGCGAATTGAATTTCGAAATTTTTTACAGCGTAAATGACATGTTTTCATACTGTTTTTTCTGTATTATAAGCAACAATATTTGTAATATTGTTTCAGCAGAAGCACAGCCTATATTATCAAGTTACAAATTATTGAAAAAGAATTGGAAAAAAATTAAGTTTTCATTAATCATTTTTGGTATTACGGAACACATCCAAATTTCTCATAAAAATTCAATAGAATTCTATTCGCTTCACGCGTGTCAATGTGTGCGTGGTCGTGGTAGCTGCCTGTATCCCTCCGACAGGCACATTAGCGTAACGTGCCTCTACTACACGCGGGGTTTGTGTGGGATTCTTTCGGGGTGTTTGTTATCTTATCAGTGAAGTTTTGTTTTGTTTACGGACTTGGAATATTTCTTACGATTTTGATTTGGTTGAAGACATGGACTCCGAACGTTGGGATTTGGGATGTACTTACTTATCTCACAGTAAGTATTACCCAATGATATAGGTACCTATTATAACGTTATAGGTACCTCTTTAGCTACTAATTGTTTACTTATAAACTCAGCCTAAGAAAATAAAGACATTTTTGAAGTGAAAACTTCTTTAGGCGCGTTGAGCACTTTTTGGGTGAACAAAAATCATGGAACTCGCGTCATCGTCACCGCCAGTGCCCGTCCACACGACGCCGCGACCGCGCCTCCGCCACGCCTCTAAACTGTTGCCATTCCACTTGATCGCCGGCTGCTTGCAAAAGTGCAAGCTACCGGCAGCAGCGCGGCGACGGTGCGCCACCGCCGCGCGGCGTAATTATATCAAGAACACTACTCAATACTTGACAGTGATGTTTGTCCAGCGTACCCGGGGTAGGGTGATTTGTTTGGACAAGTGCGGCTTTATGGCCTCGGCCTCGGTACGGTTTTTGATCGAACTTTTTGGTAAAATTCCTATTACATAGTATACATACATTACATTGATAAAACTAAAATGAAAAGTTCAAAGTCGTTGAAGTTTATACACTTTTAGTGCCAAGCACCCGGCTCGCAGGTAGAACGATAATTCGTATGTATCAATAGTTATGGGCAGTGCGCCGATGGACTTGACTGACCGGCTGTTATAGATTTGTGAGAGTTGTTGTAAAATAAGTCAGTCTAATTGTTGTAAAACAAGTCATTATTTAACTGTTGGACTTTTTTGCATGTTTGTTTACGCATAAAATGATGTCGAAAGTAAGGGAATGAGTGCACCTGTGTCTCTACGCACACACGTAGGTATAATAAAACTTCTTGCCGTTTGATTACGGTGGATTAACAGATAACATAAGGTACCAAATCCTATAAATCTGCGTGTTTTGTGTGGATCTTTGAGCCTACATTATGTATTCTGATAATTGTATTTTTTGTAAATAATTCGTTCAGTCGATAATTAACCCTACACGACTTCATCACGATTCGACTTATATTTTTTAAATTATGAATTATCATTATCTTTGAAGTAAGAACCTAAACAAAAGTTTTGTCTTTTACTAATACTTTGCTTATGTACACTTTTATTATTTGACTTGTATTCAGTGTTTCCTAATCACAATATTTAAAGTTTAGTAGGTAAAAGAAATAAGTAAGTACCTACTTACTGAAATAACAAAGAAAAGCCTTAGTTTTTTAAAGTTGAGGCCACCCACCTTAAAGAAAATAAATAAACTTGTACAGGCTTTAAATAAAGACAATAATAATAAATATATCCTAATCCTATTAATTTATAATTACGCGCCGTGGGTGGTCAACTTTAGCACCGCCGGTTCGTCTGTCGATTTCCAAGGCCACTCTCGATAACGATGCATAGGTACTAGGTAGGTACCTTATTTGAATGAAGTAAGTACCTATCTACTTACTAGATTTTCTCTACGAGGCGTAGATCTCGAGATCCTAACTTTATATTCATACTATAATATTATAAACTCGAAAGTAACTCTGTCTGTCTGTCTGTATGTTACCTTTTCGCGCCCAAACCACTGAACGGATTACGATAAAATTTGGCAAGGAGATAGATGGCCGCCCGAGGAAGGACATAGGTTACTTTTTATCGACATACCACGCGGGCGGAGCCGCGGGCGGAGGTTATACTAATATAAATTCGAAAGCAACTCTGTCTGCCTATCTGTATGTTACCTTTTCACGCCTAAACTACTGAACGGATTTCGTCTAAAGGTAAGGAGATAGATGGCATCCTGGGGAAGGACATAGGCTACTTTTTATCACGCGGGTGACGCCGCGGGCGGATGCTAGTATATACATTTATAATTTTAGTAGGATTAGTGATATTTATATATATACATAATATCACTAATCCTACTAATATTATAAATGTGAAAGTTTGTGTGTTTGTTACTCAATCACGCAAAAACGGCTGAATGGATTTGGATGAAAGGCAAACAGATAGTTTATAACCTGGATTAACACATAGGATCGTTTTTATCCCGATATTCCCACGGGATCGAGACTTACGCGGGTGAAACCGCGGGGCGCAGCTAGTAGATATATAAAAACTCGTGTCACAGTGTTAGTTGCCATACTCCTCCGAAACGGCTTGACCGATTGTTATGAAATTTTATATGTATATTCGGTGGGTCTAAGAATCGGTCGTAATCTATTTTCATACCCCTAAGGGGTAGGTAGGCTAAGTAGGTAGGTAGGGTAGGTAGGTACTTAGTGCTACCCGTGCGAAGCCGGAGCGGGCAGCTAGTAATATTATAAATTCTAAACTATTCGAAAGTGAGTTTGTTTGTTACTCTTTTCAATTTAGATGACATTTAGCACATGGGTAGACCATTACTTGGAATAGGACATAGGATACTTTTTATCACGATATTCTTACGGAATCGAGACTTACGCGGGTGAAATCGGGCGCAGATAGTAAACTAATATCTTGAGATATTGACATGGTAAAGAAATTTCCAAAAAACGCATTACCAGTCTATACATTCAATAACGATTCCCCAAATTAGTCAACAAAAATATAGCAAATAATGAACATACGTAATTATTAATAATAAATATAAAAGCCGATTGAACGACTTGATAAGAATGAATGGCAAATAATAATATCTACTTATCTCTTATCTCACCACGCACACATACACGGCGGCGCACCGAACGAAGTTTGCACGAACTCCAAATTGTAGTTGAGAGCATCATTCGGTGGCCCCTTAACAGACTTTCAGGTTCAGAATACCATTTACAAGCTTGTTAAAGTATTTTCAATAAACATATTTATGAAAAACTAGAATATGTTAGTGCATCAGCTGTTTTTTGTTGCCCTGATACTCGTTATCCGTAATCTGCTAGGTCATCACTGTTGCAATATTTGAAAACGTTGATCGTAAACGTAAAATAAATTCTACAATATAACATCAAAAACTACTTTTTATACTCTTTTATATTTGCGCTAAAAATTCGCAAATAAATCTTTGGATGGTGTTAAAAATTGAAACGTAAATGTTTTACTAAGTTTTTACTGACGATTGCGATTAGTGATTCGTGATTTTGTTTGGAAGCTATTACCAAAAACATTAATCCGTTAATCTAAAATGTTTTTTTGTGAGTGAGTATTCAGCATTTAGAAATAAAAATTAAATCGTAGTTTTCCCTAACACAAATAAATGGGATCTCATTTCTACTTTTTAATTATTCTTATTTTAGCAAAGTATAATCATCCTATAATTTCCCCACTGCTGGGACACTCACCTCCTATGGAATGTTCTAACTTTAATTAATAACCAGCTGCTGCCCGTGGCTTCGCCCATGTGGACCGTTATTTTATTTCTAAAGTAAAAGTAGCCTAAGTTATTTCATATAACATCAACTATCTTCTAATGAAAGTCCCGTCAAAATCAGTCCAGACATTTCGGAGATTACCCGTGTTTGTTTTTATATAATACTAGTGTTTTTTTTATATAAGTACCGTATATACTTTCATAATGCTGTCACAACAGACAGCTGTGCTGCTGGGGAGTTTGTTGCGCCACTTCTTCTTCCCAGCTAAAGCACTAGGAAGTGGTGAAGGGTGGGCGTTTTGGGGGGACTGTCTTATGTAATTTTGACGTTCGAAAAGTGCTGATTCTCAGCCTAGTTTGAATAAATGACTTTTGATTTTGATTTTGATTTTGACAATCCCTAGCATCAGGAGGAATGACAGCTCACTTCAAACTTTACCAAAGTTTTCACGGTGAGATTTTTACAGATTAGGTTTTTATGCATTTCGTTATTTATGTATTTATGTACACTTATACAGAGGAGGTGGCGGAGGAGGTGGGTGGCGAGGCGGCGGGAGTTATAAGCTTTTATTTTAAAATTAAAAACAGACACTTCAATTAATTTATTTGTGTAGATAATTCATTTTCGTTCTCGATAAAAATCATAGATTTTCCTATAAAATCAGATTACTAGTAGACGAATGGCTACTTAGAGTGAACAAAGCAATCCCATTATTTCTGGAAAAAGTCACTTTTAAACTAATGAAAAGGCACTTGTAGTTACATACAAATCTCGTATTTACAAAAAACCAGACGGATTTCTTAGAAATAGGGTAGAATAATCTAGGATTAAGGTTATCAAAGTGAATTCAAATTACTGTTTGAACGTACTGTATCAATATTATTTATCTTTATAATCGAAAAGACAATTATTTTTAAAAGAGTAACCGTGGAGTTTCTTGCCGGGTCTTCTCCATAGGAAACGATCAACCGTGCATGTGCCCATGTAGGTTTATGTGAAATAAAATATTTTGATTTTAATTTTTGAAAGAAGTCTAAAACAAGAAAAAAAATATAGTGTCATAAATAAAAGCTTTATTCTTTACTATAACCTTGTAATGTTTATGAAAGACTTAAAATCAAACACTTTATGAATAATCGCTAAATTGAATTATTTTTGTAAAAAATAAACCCACACAGATAGAACTTATAAAAGAATGATATTAAAACATTGTACTGAACATCAAAGATAAACACTACGGCGTAGCTTCGTAGCCTCGTAGCAATACTCGTAGCCGCGTAGCGGAAAACGGTAATCCGTAGCAGTTCGCTTAACTGTTTACTTATTAAACAGCCTGTAATTGCAGATTGGTATTAAATATTGACTGTCAGCATTTAAAATTTTATTACAAAAGCTTTTATTATTTTATAAAGATATATTTATTGCATGACTGTGTAAATCCAGTTAATAATTGCGAAGGTAAAAAATTGGCTCAACTATGTCGGGTAGGCAATCGTATTACATGGCAAATGAATTACAAATCACTACATAATTATAAAACAAAGTCCTCCGCCGCGTCTGTCTGTCTGTCTGTTCGCGATAAACTCAAAAACCGATTTTGATGCTGTATTCACCAATGGATAGAGTGGTCCTCGAGGAAGGTTTTAGTTTTATAACCGACATCTTCGCGGGCAAACCCGTGGGAATCAGCAAGTAAATTATAAATAAATTACAAATAAATTACATGCGAGCATTATTTTTTCCCAAAAAACTCATGCAGATTATAAAATAACTAGATCAAGTTTTCAGTGTCAACAAAACTACATCCTTTAAACCCTTGACCCAAAAACAAAACTTTATCCTCACAGAAAAACAATCAACTAATTACTGATTTTCTTCCCCACACAGTACAGAAACTGAGCCATGCAACACCATGTTTTCGATCCAACAGGACACACAAACAGGAAAACAAAGTTAGTTCGAGTCAGTAACTCGGACCAAGTTTGTGTGTGTTCACGCCACAATATCGTAGACTATCGATCGAACTTGATCCGGGAATTAAAAGACAACAAAGTGAGCTTAACTTGGCAAGCGAAGTTGTAAAAGTGCAGCGTTGACTTGAACTACGATTGGAAATGTATGGGATTTGAATTGAATTAGATTAAAAAGCTTACGTGGTTGTTTGTGTCTCAGATGTTGGAAGACTTTGCCAAGTGTCATGGCTCTTTATGGTTGCATAATATAGTGTTTTCTTGTAGAATGAAAAGATGCTTGTAGTAAGAGACAATCGGAGCTCGTGGCTAAGTAATAACAGCCGCACGGATCGATTCGTCAGGTTAAGCTACGCTTGCCGGGGTTGGTCCATGGATGGGTGACCATCTTTACATATCGAGACTCCTCCGTGCCTCGGACAGCACGTTAAGCCGTTGGTCTCGGCTGTCATTTGTGGATCTTTGAAAGTCGTTACGGGTCGTCAGAAGCCCGAAAGTCTGACAACCAGTCTTACCAAGGAGTATCGTATTACCAAGTTACTGGGTTGTGGAGGTCCGTTATGCAGTCGCTCCATGTAAAATACTGGTATTCAGCTGCATTCGGTTAGACTGGAAGCCAACCCCAACATTGTTGGGAAAAGGCTAGGCAGATGATGACTGGTCGATCCATTAGGTTACGTTTGCCTAAGTTGGTCGGTGAATGGGTGACCATCTTTAAATACTAAGACTCCTCCGTGCCTCAGTGTTCAACGAAACAAAAAACCAGTAAATCTTCCATAATCTAATTAGGCAATTAAGTACCTACCTAACAGGTACTTATTTACCTAAGTATTTTCATAGCCCCTACTTTGTTAGCAGTATTTATATTCGTAAATCTTCCTAAAACGAGTCTGACTACCGTTAGCTTGATAGATCATTCTGTTTGTTTCTTTCTTACGATATATTACTGGTGTATTACTGGTGTAAAATAACCGGTATTTATTGGATGTAGGTATTTGAGGCTGTTTGGGGCGTTTATAGCAATTTAGGGGGCGTTTGAGGAAGTCACATCTGCCTAGCCTTTTCCCAACTATGTTGGGGTCGGCTTCCAGTCTAACCGGATGCAGCTGAATACCAGTATTTTACATGGAGCGACTGCCTATCTGACCTCCACAACCCAGTAACTGGGTAATACGATAACCCTTGGTAAGACTGGTTGTCAGACTTTCGGGCTTCTGACGACCCGTAACGACTGTCAAAGATCCACAAATGACAGCTGGGACCAACGGCTTAACGTGTTTTCCGAGGCACGGCGGAGTCTTGGTATGTAAAGATGGTCACCTATCCACGGATCAACCCCGGAAAGCGTAGCTTAACCTGATGGATCGACCCGCACGAGCTCCTCCTTACGTAGTAGAAGTATGATAGTGAATATTATAGTGGGGTTTTGTTTTGTGGAAAATCAGAAATGTATGATCACAAGTAAACAATTTTCATTGTATCCTTTTTTCTGTTCACAATTAATTAATAACAAGGTTTTTTTTTATCCCTCGTTGGTAAAGTCGCAAACGCTACATGAGGTCCTGGGATCGATGTCTGGGTTGAGCAAAGTGTTATTGGTTATTTCCATCTGGAGTTTCTTAGAAACCCGGAGTCTGGCTTTGTACCCGGTTGATGGCGTTAGGCCCACACCCTATTACATGGGACTAAAACATCTGGAAAAATGTGGGTGTTACTATAGGTACATAGGTACACGTCCATTTCTGCCTAACCCTTCTGGGAAATACAGGCGTAACGTTCATGTTATTTTATTTTCCCGCAAAACAGGGTTTCTTTATCACAAACACACAATATTTTTTTATTAGATTACTTTTTTTCAGTTCATAATTAATTCATGACAAGCTTTTTTTATCAGGTACTGAAATTAATACACCATTCACGTGACCAAACCACTTTCTTAAACCTTCCAAGTTAAAAATGTTCTTTAAACAACAACATTTTATAAAAAAGCATGCACCACGTTACATAGCGAGTGAAATATAACGTCACTTCCGTGTGCCGCACGCCCCCTATTTCCGCTAACAAGTGCAAACTTAGTTGACGGTGCAGAATAGAAAGGGGACTGGAAAGACGTAGTTAGAAAAATATCAGTAAGTCCTAGTAGTTGGTAATGATCAAGAAAACTGTTTGAGTCACATCACAGACTAGACAAATTAAAAATCCGGGATCATAATTAGTAATCTATTCGATTTATGCCCTAACATATTATATGACTCCAACCAACCCGCACTGGGCCCGTGTGGTGGATTACGGCCCACACCCTCTCACAGAGAGAAGGCCTTTGTCTCAGCAGTGGGAATGTTATAGGCTGATTATTATGATTATGTGTGACTCCGGATTTTTAATTTGTTTGTCTGTGATGTCTTGTTTATACCTTTTTAGTTGACTTTTTTGTCGTAGTTGGTTTTAACTTTTTTTTAATTTAATTAATTCTCTTTCTGCAAGTCCATTAGAAAAACTCACTCCAACATTGATCATCATACATCGGGTAAAACACTTACTATGGCAATGCTTTTCATTTTGACAGTTCAATGACATTCATTGCATTATTTACGTTTTGTTGACCAGGGGGCCTAGACAAAATCCAAGCGTTTTCTGCTCACGCTTTTTCCTTTCACGCTAAGGAATTGACGTTAGCGTGAAGATAATGGTAGACAAGTTACACAGGGATTGCGATACGCCTATTCCGCAGCGTCTCACGAAACACTCTATGGTTAGTCTATAGAATAGTGTGAAGCAGTTGTCAAATAAGTGTCAAACCCACGTATTAATATTAGCGCGACAATTTAAAAGTGTGGTGTGTGTTGAAAGTTATTTTATTATATTACGAAGAAAGTAAGTGGTTTTAAATAATTATTAAAGTAAGAAAGAACTGTGGTTTAGTTAGTATCTTTGAAAAACTTGAATATACATAAACATTATCTTACAAAACTACGTTTTTTTAAGATGTGTAATTTATAGATTTTATTTGTATTTTAGATGGAATCTAGACTACGTGCGAGTCCCGAGCAATTTTGTTTGATAATAGAATTTATGGAAAGGTAAGTATATCTCGATATTTTGTTACTTATTCCTAATTTCAATCCCATTTTAACTAGTTTTGGAAGTAGGTACGTAAGTAAGATTACGGAATGCATACTTAATTTATACAAAGACCTCACAGTGGTTCGCTTATAATGATTGTGGTTCTTACATTTGTAGGTAATTCTTCTAGAGATAAACTCGAATTCATACCTTAATACTTATTGCTTAAGAAGGGTGTTAGAATACCAATACCATAATTAATGTTTACTGGCTCCTATTCTTATTGTTCATTAATCTTATCTATTTTTAGCCATGGTGATCTTTCAAGACCACAAGCTGGACTTCAAGGAAGGCAAAGAAGTGAACAGCTGTGGCAGGAGTTAACAAATCTTTTAAACTCGGTGGGTGGTGGTGTAAACAAAACAGCAGACAAATGGAAAAGGGTACTTAATAATATTATGTATTTGAATTAAGTATTAAATAAAGTATAAGTAGCATTTCTAAAGCATACTTTAGCATTTATTACTGAATCATTCTTTGCAAATTTGTGTTACAGGTGTGGTCTGACTGGAAAACTAAAACTAAAAAGAAAGCCTCCATTATTTATCGGGACATACGAGGCACTGGTGGTGGGCCCGGTAGGGGAAAACCTTTAAATCAACTTGAGGAAAGGGTATTACGGATAATTGGCATCTCTGCAATTACCGGAAATGAAGCCATCCAGGAAGCAGGCTTTGGAGTAAGTAGTATCTTAATGTTCCATTTTTTACCCGACTATGGCGATAAAAATTATAACCCTCCTATTTCTTGTTAATAACAGATTATTGATAAAAATTATAACCCTCCTATTTCTTGTTAATAACAGATTATTTTCTTTGTATTTAGGAACCATCTCAACCTCAAGTTATAATAGCAGAAAGGGTACCATCACCGGATGACACTGAATTGTTGGTAATACCACCAGCTCCTGAAGACACACCCATGTCAGTACCATCAGAAGTCAGAACCACTACTCCACCAGCTCGTCCTATTACTCCTATGCCAAACCCTTTAAATATGAATGGCACTATCCTAGAAGGTAATAATTACAAAATTAATATTGAGAAGGTATTAGGAAGCTAAATTATTAAATTTATAAAAATTATAGATAATGTACCTATTTCTATTGAAAGGCAGGTTACTAGGGCAAGTTACAAGGAAACTAATTTACAGCATTCGACTTATTTATATCCATTTGATCACTTCACTTTCACCATTTGTTAATTTTCGCTCCATGTTTTCTGTTATTTATCCTGTATGTTAGGTACCTAAAAATGCATAGTAATACAGGTTTTATCTGTGTTTACAGAAAGGTCACCGGTATCCGTTCTTTCTACGCAGCATCGTCGCCATATCAGACAGCGAAGACTCCGCCAAACACCTTTCGATCGAGCCACCAGTGACTTTGTGGCGGTAGAGCAGAACCGGTTGCGTTTCGAACGGGAGAGGGATACGCGTCTATTCGAAGTAGAAAGCGAACGACTAAAAATAGAGGCACAGCGTCTGCAACTCGACAGAGAAAGAAATCAAGTGGAAGCAGAGCGCGTGCGGGTGGAAGCAGAGCGCGTGCGCGTGGAAGAAGCACGCGTGCAGGTGGAAGAAGCACGCACCCGCTTAGAGGGAGATCTCCTTGAATCAAACAAACAGTTGGACTTAAAAATAACAGCTCTAATGTCGCTATTAGAGAATAGGGAAACAAGGCCAAATTTGGAGTAATAGGACGAGCTGGTGGAGTAGTGGTTCTGACTTCTGATGGTACTGACATGGGTGTGTCTTCAAGAGCTGGTGGTATTACCAACAATTCAGTGTCATCCGGTGATAGTACCCTTTGTGCTAGTTTAACTTGAGGTTGAGATACTACTAAGATACTACTTATTCCAAAGCCTGCTTCCTGAGTGGCTTCATTTCCGGTAATTGCAGAGATGCCAGTTATCTGTAATACCCTTTCCTAAAATTAATTTAAAGGTTTTCCCCTACCGGGCCCACCACCAGTGCCTCGTATGTCCTGATATATAATGGAGGCTTTCTTTTTGGTTTTAGTTTTCCAGTCAGACCACACTTGTAACACAACTATGCAAGTGTGTAGTAAGTCTGAAAGTTTTTAGATTAGATTCCTTAACCTTTTATTTGTGTTCATTTAGAATTATAAGTTATTCGTTTATAATTAATAAAACATATTGTATAGAAAATAAAATATCTTTTAATTTTTATGTACACCTTCAACTTTCATATAGAAAATAGGTTGAGCAACATATATATACAGAAAATAGGTTGAGCTACATTGCTTTCACAAATCACACATACCATAATACACTAATAACTATATTAAAGTCTAGACAAAAGATTATTTAGTGCTGCCCTGCCTTGGAGTAGCTCACTACTAAAAACACCAAGTCTTCTTCTACTTCCACAATAGAAGGAGGAGGTAAATTTACCTCTAAAATCATATTGTGTAACACACAACAGGCAAGTACATTTTCCTTTTTCCCAGCAACAATAGGATGGTAATGCAAGGTTCTGTCTTAATATTCACCTCCAATGTGACTTGAGCAGCCCAAAACAGCGCTCTACCAAGTTCCTTGCTTGTACATGTCGCTGTGTATATGTATGTTTCTTCAACAGAACCAGGAACTGCATTTAATATAGGAGTCATCAGCCAGGGCCGCTGTGGATACCCAGAATCACCTAAAATATATAAATAAAAATTTGCACAAATAATTATTTCTTACATGATGCCAACAAGAATATAGCTGCCACATGTTAAAAATACTAAGAGTTACTTAAATCAACTTTTGTATTGTGTTTACTGGTGTAAAATTATAGTTATAATACAATTATAGATTGTTAGCAGGGGAATAAAGTGCTGTGCTCCATTATAACAACAAAAAATAATATCTAAAAATATACCATACCCACCTAATAACCACACTTGTTCTCCATTTAGGTGCAATTCTCGCATAATATTATGATTCCATTCTGGATGCCCATATGAATGAGTCATGGGTGGCTCCGCCAAACTTAGCATTTACATTAATTATTTTTAAATTGCTGTTATACCTCTGAAAAAGATAAAAAATAAATTTAATAAGTAACATAATTTAATAATACTGTATTTATTTTTATGTAAGTATTTATTATTTTAAAGCATTCATAATTTAGCCATGAACAAACTTGCAAACTATCCATTTGTACATTCAGTGAATGGAAACCTTTCCTATTGTAGAATAAATGTTATTCTTATCAGAAGAATAACATTTATTCTACAATACAATTGCCACATGGGTACAGTCGCCACATGGGTACGCATCCAACTACACCCGGGAGTCTAAACCCCCTCTGAAACCTGTAATTTTGGAAGCTATTTGACTGATTTTTTACCAGTATTTAAAACCTATTTTGCAAATAATGCGCACTTATGTAAAATCTACTCTAAGAAACTTTTTAATTGTACCTACACACTACGTTATTGTGTTTCTATATACCATGAGGCATTTTCGAAGAACCTATAGACCACAAATGATGTTTTTTATGAACATTGGGAACACTACGGGTTTTATACACTGTCATAACTTACTCAAGTCTTATTTGGGTTCGTTATTGTTGCGATCTCGGAAACAATCCATTTATTTATAATAGCTGGATGGCCCAACAACTTGACTATGCGCCTACATGTTGATCTTTGTATCAAATGCTGAGGTAGTCCAATAATAGGTTGATATGAACCTGTAGCTAAAAAGCTGAGAGTACTCAAAACCTGAAACATGATTTCATTAAATATTAGATACATTGATTAGATAGCAAATACCTTACATACAAAAGAAGGCAATTTTTTTAAGGTTAGAAGTACGAAACTTACCTTGGTTTCTAAACTTCTTGAGAGCCTTTTAATGAGGTTAAACGCCGAAGATCACAAAGATCACAAAGACGCCAAGAGCTTTGTTTATTTAGCCTAGAACGATGAACAAATTCCATTTCAAAATGCAAAATGGAAATGGAGAAAATCTCCTCAATTTGCCCCATATTACGACGATTTAGTCTTTTTTGACGCTTTTCCAATGCTTCTTCATTATTAGGTGCCCGTATTAATCTCAAACTATGTATTTTAATTGATTAATTTGAAATAAACACACACAAAAATGTCACTATTTACTGTGGGCGTCAGGGTCCGAGCTCCCGCTAATGTAGCGTGTTGTGGAACCGCCAAAATAGCATTTACGTTTGTCAAAAGTGGCACTTGTCTACCATTTTGACTCATTTTGATGAATATTTTTGGCGTTTGAACGTCACGCTCACTTCATCGTTCCTTTCCGCATGAGGTTATATGACTTTGTCTACCGATTTAGCAGCAGTCACGTGACATCTCTAAAGCTAATGTCAACTCCATACAATTTGATCTTTCTGTTGGCGTTAACGCTTACAGAAAAGGGATTTTGTCTAGGCCCGCAGGGGGCTTAAAACGGTCAGTCCTATAACAAAATCATAATATGAAAATAATGATTATGAATCATCGCAAAATGTTACAAACTGACAATTCATCATAATAATGATTTGCGTGTAATTCACATTACGAAATAATTCATTTATTGGACAGTTTTCGATGGAGATTCGTAAAATGTTCCATTAATTATAAATTGCTTTATGTGAAATTAGAGGAATTGCTAATGACACCTGGGATTCATGAAATGAACTGCTGTTAGAGGAATTACTTATGCGGCCTAAACCGGCCACATAAGCAATTTCCTGTAATAGATCTAGAAGAATGTTTGAAGTAGAATTTTCATTAAAACTCCGCAAGATTTTGATTGAAAATGTGTAACGCAAAGGTGCACGTCTTAAAAGCAGCCAAAAGGATACCCCGTAAGGCGCGTCTGTTGCAACTTCTCCTTCACACAAAAGTAAACCTTTTCACCGCAACTGCACATGTAATGTTCAGAGACAACACTTTGGTATCACACAGTCGACACTCGCTTCGTCTGGCTTGTTGCCACATGTTTGTAACGCGAACTAGGTTCATGCTGTAGTGCTCATGTTGTTTACGATGCCAGTTGGTTGTTACGTTTTCATAAGGCAGCTAGTGTAACTTCATCGTTTTCTGACGAGCTTGAGCCCCAGCTCATCTATTCTGTAAGAATCTCACCATGGAAACTTAGGCAATGAGAGCTTGCCTCACACTTTCAGGTCCGCTTGAAAACCAGGGTCAGGCACATAAAGTTGTCTGGTATTTTTGCTGAACTGGGCCTTTTTGGCACAGCCGTGAGGCACACGCCCCTGATAATTTCCTACATCGCACTTTTACACTTTTTATTTGTCTTTTATTTTATTTTGTTATCTACTGTAAATTATTTAAATTGTGTGCGTTTTAGTCTGTGCTAAATAAATGTATTTTCTTTCTTTCTTTTTTTCTTGAACTAAGCTGTTATTCATACGTCATAGTCATTCCACCGATGCTAGGGATTGAAACAGTATTGTTTATTTGCAAGAAAATACATAGTTTACAAGACAACGAAGGGAAGTTGGCTCAAAGTTCGGCAGTCAAGTTTAAATCCTTTGTTAGAAACTATGTTAGATATGTAAAAAACATATTAATTGAATATCATTAATAGATTTGCCTTCACCTTTAAATATTTTAGCTTGATGCAATTTTGGATTATTCGCTAAGTAGCTTTGTGTTTAATCGTTCAAACGACAGGATTATTTTTTATATAGAAGGTTTAATTTTTTTATATTAAACTTTGTGCACTGTACTTATAGGTACAAAGGCGACTTAATGCTTTAATTCTATCTAATAATATACTTTATTGGTAATCAGAAAATACATACCAAAAACAAAGTACAAAAATACAATCGGCGGCCTTATTTTATTGTACTTATATCGGTAAAATGCAAGACAAGCGAAAGGTACTCCTATAAAGACGATGCGATGGTAGCTAACTAACTCTGCATCGATCGGAGTATTTTGAAACTATAAATTGAATTTGGTTTTCTTTTTCTAAAACAAACTATAAGGGAAGACTTATAATATCTATAATAATAATTATGTACAAGTTGAATTCATTATTGACAAAAAAAAAAAAAAACTAAAACTAAAAGGACTTACTAATAGATATAAAAACAAAGGGGCGTCAGGCGTCGAAGTATTCGTCCGCATCGCTTTCATCCGGAAACGTGCCCAGAAGACTGGCAGCATTGCCACGTTGAATGGCAATGCTAATTCTTTGGCCAAAGAACAAGCCAGCCCTCTGGTCACGTGAAGTATCGACCAGTCGGTGAGAAATTTCCTTAAAAAGGAGACGCGCACTCGGGCCCCATGACCCGAGCGTTTCGACCCCAAACGGCTCAAAACTGTAGTTGCCCACAAGGTTACAGTATTTGCGCAGCAACGTCATGCCATCTGGTCTCTTCCCAACTAACTCTTGCATTTTATTCGATCTTAACTACCGTGAACGTTACGACAATTAGCATTTAAAAGCTATTGAGCCATTACCTAGAAGCTGTAGCCAATTTCTGAGATCACTCGAACCTTTCAGATGCTAGCCTTGTGAAATGCATATTTTAATTATCTCGTCTAACTAAAACTTACTAAGATGTATCACAGTATCACTGTTGGACGGCTTCGGGTAATTTTCACTTGAATTCTAACCTGTTTTGGTTTCTCAATTTTATTTGAATTGTAACTACTGAAGTTTGAATTGGTTTATAACTTAAATTATTTATTGTCAGAATCAGGGTTGGGTTGTAGCATTCAATTTTTTTAATTTGAAACACTAGGGCCGTGGGATCCGAGTTCTCATCGAGTATTTCGGGACATCGCTAAGCGATTGGTCGACTCTTCACATGACCAGAGGGCTGGCCTATTTTTAGCCCAAAGAATCAGCATTGCCATTCAACGTGGAAATGCTGCCAGCCTTTTGGGCAACTTTCCCATTGACAGCGATACGGACGAATTCTTTGATGCTCAATGAGCCCCTCCCCTTTATTTTTTTTTCTTTTTAATATTGTTATATATGTAATTGTACATACATAACGTGTTTTTAAAAGTAATTTAAGTATAGGTAGATTAGGATTATTTTATTACATTTAAATATAATTCATCGAATTTAAACAGTATATATTTTTTTTTAAATATTTTTTTTATTGTTGAATGCTCTTGTCCTCGACCTCGCCTTGGTTAATAATTATTTAATTTGGAATGTTTCTCATGATGGTTGTGATCTAAATATATCTTCACTATAGTGTATTTTGGGTAAGGCTACATTCGACGATAAAGTTACTACCCCCCAGGAAAATGCATTGAAACTTAACAATCAGGAAACACAATAACCACTAAAACCGAATTATTCAATCATCCGTTATCAACCGACCCATTAATTTGTCACAGCAAATTAACGAAAATGCCACAAAACAGAACGATAAATCAAATGGAGCGAGATATCAAGCATGTGTCGAATTCCACATTTTATGCTTGGCATAAAACACTGGCAGGATGCCAGCCGGTCTGGCATGCCATTTTATTTCCAAATTGGCGCGAGCTTATTGAGATCATTGCTTAACTTTGTGGCTCATCCTAGCTCCTATGAGGCTATAAATTCAGGGGGTATTTTAGAACACCTGCGTGCAGTGCCATCACTGCACGCAGGTGTTATAAAAATGTCAATAAAGCCTTCAAACCCCATGGTTTGAAGGCTTTATTGTGTACTTTTCTTGTGTTATCCGTCATTTCGTTCGTTGCAGTTTAGAGTACTTGCGCTATGGATACAATGAGCTAGGAAAATATATTTATTTGAAATAAAATTAAATGATTTTATCATTCAATTTTATTTCAAATAAATATCAAGTACCATCAGACTGAATAGGCCAATGATATTATATTAACAGATATGTTATACACTCACAAAACAACCTAAAAAAAAGTGTTCCGCGCAGCAGTGGCACAAGTACCCACGTTTCATTCATTTTTACATTTCACTACAAGTAAAAACGTTACAATTGGAATGTTTTCGAGTCTTCACGATTGCGCGCTTATAACATATCTGTTAATTTAATATCATTGGAATAGGCTACACAATTCTATTGAATACAAGCGTCTTTGTAAGATTTATAAAATTAATGTATTTTGTTAACTTGCCACTTATCAATTATCACTGTTTTACCATGCATAATGTACATATTCATCTTTTTTATTCCGAGCTTGTGGCTAAGTAATAACAGTCGCACGGGTCGATCCATCAGGTTAAGCTACTCTTGTGCGTTGATGGGTGACCATCTTTACATACCGAGACTCCTCCGGGCTTCGGAAAGCACGTTAAGCCGTCGGTCCCGGCTGTCATTTGTGGATCGTTGATAGTCGTTACGGGTCGTCAGAAGCCCGAAAGTCTGACAACCAGTCTTAACAAGGAGTATCGTATTACCCAATTACTGGGTTGTGGAGGTCAGATAGGCAGTCGCTCCATGTAAAATACTGGTATTCAGCTGCATCAAGTTGGACTCGAAGCCGATCCCAACATAGTTGGGAAAACGTTAGGTAGATTGATTGTAAAGGTCATATGGTCAAATATACGAAAAAGCGAATTAAAATTCAACAGAAGTCACAAACACAAAAGAATTCCCCAGCGACACAAAGCTAATATTAACAACCCGTAAAACTTTCATCGTATTTGCAATTTCGAAGTACTTACAACAGGGTACCAGAGAGTACCAGCACATAAGTGCAGCTTTAATCTCTTCACGTTGGGAATAGGACATGAATATTTATGAAATATTAACGCCACACCACAATAGCTCGTTTTCCTCAGTTTTTTAAACTTGCATAAAAGTGGCTGGACTGGAACTTTTTGTCATTTTGAGATTAGCATAGTGTCATTTGATATTTCATTAACTTTTTGGTGTCCTTTGTACAGTCATGGACTTTAATTGATGAGCCAACTTCAAACTTTTCAATTTTGCAGTTTCATACATTCACGACATTACACGAACTCAAATCGCACGCTCGTAAACAAAATGACAAATAAATTACTTTTAATCGGAAATAGTCTTAGCCATAGAGGTTGACTAATAAGTTTTCAATGATAAAATAAATACAATGTTGCATTAAGTTTATCCAATCTATTTGATACCGACCTCCTTTGAATCATAGCTCATTAACTCGATAATGCTGAAAACTTAACTGAAGACAGTGACAGTTGAAATATGGATGTCAGAGACGTTACTTTCGAACTTGTCGAAATGAGTATTAATATTTCTCCGTACGCTAACGTTACTATCGCAACAGTAACCTAGCAACGATTGTTTATCTTTGCTCGGTTACTGTTGCTAGACCTACAATTGGTTGACTTTGGGTAGTCACTCTGCTGTCAAGTTTGTAGTTCTGGCTCTCAGGTTAGCCAACCGGTAAAGATATGAAATATACTTTTCTTCTTCTAATACGAAGACATAATATATGACTTTGTGTGTCGGGAACCGAATAAACCCGATTTGCATTACACGGCTAAAATACGAACAGTGCCAGGTGGCTCATCAATTAAAGTCCGTGACTGTACATATATCAAGTTGTAAGTAATTTCATTATTTTATTTCGTATCGCACATTTCAACGTCGGGTTTGTTAACCCCTGCATAGTACAGTTAAAATAAGAATAAATTATTCAGAAAGTACGTTTTTAGAATTAGATTCGATTTTCTTATTTTTCTTGACGTTCGTCTCACTAGGATTTCCAGTATAAGGGCTTGTACACAAAACTGCGTTGTGACGTGAAAATCAGCGACGGTACCCGAAGATTTTCTTAGTGTTTTTCTTCTTATTCTAAGAAAGCTTCTGCGTTGTGAGTTCGCATCGCTTTGATTCGTAGGTTTGTGTACAAGCCCATAATGAGTGTATTTACAAAAAAAATATTAAAGGCAAAAACATACAAAATCCAAACCCAAAAGTGCGGGCTATATTTTGTACCGAGCGGAGCGGAAATCGAAAATGCGACCCGTAGCGTGCAAGCGTCAATCTCAGCATCGACACATCGAGCCGCTACTGAACTATGATTTGTGATCATACAATATACCAGTTGATAGGAAATTAATTGTATAAGTATATTTTTACTAGCGTTCACAAAAATACCTTAGTATTTCCTTTACTAAAGTTTACAAAACATTTATTTGTTTATTGCATGCAAAAATTTCAATTATGTCAAAATCAAAAGTCATTTATTCAAACTAGGCTGAGAATCAGCACTTTTCAAACGTCAAAATTACATAAGACAGTCCCCCAAAACTCCCACCCTTCACCACTTCCTAGTGCTTTAGCTGGGAAGAAGAAGTGGCGCAACAAACTCCCCAGCAGCACAGCTGTCTGTTCAGTTAGAAAAATTTGATTATGGAAAATTTGAATTATGTAAATGAAGGACGTGCTTGAAGAGTGATTAAGCACCAAATTCAACCCGGTTTGTACTGATCTGTATTTATATTAAATTCAACAACTTACATTTTACACTTCAATTGCTGCAAACTGTTAGCAAACCAGTGATTACCTACGTAGAATTTTACACTTAATTACCTTTAATATAGTTTTAGTATGCAATTAGACATAATTACTATGAATAGTGGAACTTAGTACTGACAAAATAAATTTGTGTAAATCAGTGGAGCATTTAAAAGTGTGGCCAGAAAGTGCGAGGCATGGCCCGTATTTTTTACCCGACTATGGTTAAGACAAAGGAGGGTTATAATTTTATCAGGATATGTGTAGAAAGTTGTTTAGTTTGATGGCATACGCAGAAAGGATTTTGATAAAATTACGACACAAATTAATAAACTGAATATTAATTACTTCCAAAAAGCAATCTCACTTAAAAAGACAATATATATTTAGTAAGGGTCCGCAAGTGTTGCGAAGAACAAACTCGTTAAGTACATTCATTAAAACTTTCTTACTATTCAAGTAATACTAGGTGTGTCCAAGCGTTTAGTAAGGAAATGCAGGACGGAAAATATCGCGATAAATGACCTTACAGGGTGTTGTGAAAAAAACAACTTTTTTTTTAAAGAAAATCTACATTTTTCCACAAGAATATTTCACCCTATACGTAAGGGCAACGAACTTGCGTCTCAACACGGCGGGCGGCGGTTGGCGGGGGCGGGCGGGGCGTGCGGGGCGTTATATGACCGGCCGTTAGCTGTTTCGCAGCTCTCTCGAGCGCGTATCCATGAGTATCGGGACAGTGACGGATATTTACTTTTTAAATCTTTTAATGAAAATAAGGTTTTTGTTTTGTTGTTACTGGGTCATTTATTTTTATATTGAAGTCAACAACCCATGGTTTGAGTGACAACGGTGTTTACCCTTGCATACTGTATAGTGGATAAATTATTATATACCCATTATTTCATATCATTATAATCAGCCTATAATGTTCCCACTGCTGGGACACAGGCCTCCTCTCAGTGAGAGGGAGTGGGCCGTAATCCACCACGCGAGCCAAGTGCGGGTTGGTAGATGTCACATGTCTTAAATTTTTTTGCTTCTAGGATATGCCGGTTTTCTCACGATGTTTTCCTTCACCGTTTTTGAGAGCAGTGGTGATGAAATAATTCACACAAAGTAAAGTCCCTGACTGGGTTTGAACCTACGACGTACAAATCGTAAGTCGTTATCACTGGACCACCACTGCTCTCGCCCATTATTTATAATTTGATAATTTGATACCCATTATTTTAAACTGTTCAATTCTCTGCTAACCGATCGTGGAAAACGTAGGTAATAATAAGAAAATGCTGTATATACCTATAATTCTTTTGTTTAATTACGGTCTATATTTTCTATTGCTTCCTGTAAATTTTGTAGTTTTTTTTTTTTTTTTTGATTAATGAGTACAAATGTTCAAATGTTCTTAGTAATGGATTACAATCTAGCCTAATAGGCTAATAAGCAATTTAAGTCTAACTTAATATTTTACGAGATAAATTATGTTATAACTAAGAATAGTGTCAATCTGCACTTTTACACAATTTCGTAGCACTTTCTTAGAGTCTGATAATTGATGAAAACACTTTGTTCATGTGTTACATGTATAGCACAGCATTGTTACTATTTTTTATACACTACACTAACTCAAATGGTTTAGTTATTTTTAGCCTACATACTATTTCCGTGTTACCGCACCGACATATGAATGTCGAGGCAATCCAGCTGCTAGATGCAGCTGGATTGCCTCGACATTCATATGTCGGTGAAGTCTGTGTTCGTGGGCCTCAGCAAATTTTTGGATGATTGTGGGGACAAGTTCCATTTTAAAATCTCGATGGAGGTTGTCATTTCTAATATACCATGGTGCATTTACAGCATCCCTCTACTTTATTCTGGAATTTTTGTATTATTTTAGCGTTGCTTAGTTTAGTACAGCCCCAAAGTTGGATACCGTACGTCCAAATTGGCATAAGAATATGCTTGTATAATATCATTTTAATATGTATTGATAAACAGGATTTCCTTCCGAGTAACCAATACATACTTTTGTAACGTATGTCTAGTTCCTGTCTTTTCTTTTTGACGTGACATTTCCATCGCAGCTTGGAATCAAGAGTTATGCCAAGGTACTTGGCTGTATTATTATATGGCACTTGCATACCGTTTATATAGATTGGGTGGTAATCGCAGTGTTTGTAAGTAAAGTCAATGTGTATTGATTTTGACTAATTCAGCTTGATTTTCCACTTTTGTGTCCAGTCATAAACTTTGTTCACAGCTATTTGAACTTTTTCTACTGCTTCTTTGTGGCTTGATCCAGTAGCCATAATACCCGTGTCATCTGCAAAGGTCGCAATGGTGTTTAAATTTTGTAGTGTAACACAAACATTAGTTAATGTTGATAACATAATATCACGCCTGCATTCCCCGAAGGGTTAGGCAAATGTTTACCTATTAATAGTACACCCACATTTTGTTACTTATGTATATGGCCCATGTTATAGGGGGCGAGCCATTTGCGAACGACCAGGCGCAAATCCAGACTCCGGACTGGTACTGAGAAATTCCGAGCCCATGACCTTATGCTCAGCTGTTGCTCTTACGACTACTAGACCAATGAGGCAGGAAATAAATAAATAAAATAAAATAATAACCTTGCCCCAAAGGTTATTATTTTATTTTATTTATTGGAAAAAGTACTCTGAAGATCCGGACTATCCGAACTAAATCCGTGTCTCTGGCAACCCTAGTAAAGCTCACTGTTTGCGGACACTTTTGCTTGGTAATCATGATTCTATGACACGGAGAAAATTTACTTGACTCAACTATTTAGTCTTATTATCAAAGTAGGCAAGAAATGGCGCTCGTTAATTGTGTTTTCTTATAACATTGATTTGTAAGCAAAAAGGTTTGAGTAAACTGCTTTACCTTGTAAACTTTAGGGCTGGCTGGTTTTAGATGTTATGTACACAGTCCTTGAATTTGTACGATGAACTATTTAAAGAGGGTGAAAAAGAGGGATAAGAAAAATATTTTCTTCTAATAAACTTTAGCGCTTAGAAAACTCTCCGTCCCGCTGCGGCTGTATCCAGAGGCCCTAGACAAAGTGACATTCTATCAGCGATAACGATAATGGAAAAGGCAAAAATGTATAGGACTGACATAAGCTATCGAAAAGCTTATGTCAATCCTGTTGAAAGTCGTTGTAGAAATACGAAACGCTATCGAAGCGATGGTCAGTTGTCTACGCCCTCAGGTTTCTCTCTATTGATGGCCAGCTTGACCCCTGGTATGGATTGTGGCAACATCTACAACGCCACATGCGAAATACGCATCAAACTGACGTCACACAAAAATCCTGTATCGCGCAAGCAGTGTTTACCGCGTGACGAGTTTTTAAATACAAAGTCCCGACATCAATAGCCGGGCAGTTGCCTACTAGACACAACACCCATCTGATCGGAGGACCTCCCTTTTCTATAGAGGATGAGTGAACTTTAAACCCTGTTCCTCGTACCTTTAAACTGGTGACGTGATCGCCAGGGCAGCCTTCAAGCAACTCCTGCCAGGGTTGCGAGAAAGTCTGAAAGGGATACCGGGACCTTGGCAACAGGCAACTAAAGGAACACGGGTGGGTTTTAGTCAATAAAAGTCCGACACGCCCTAGCTCCACCCAGAGCGGGGGAAGTCATTTGATGATTTCCCACCCTCAAAAATAAAAAAAGCCTTCAAGCAACTCCAGCGTGACGTCATCACCATCAAAAGTAAGTATTCATTTATTATATTCATCGTAACCATGCAGCTGTCGGCACCAATTCAATCAATCCCAATTTCTTCCGAACTAATCTCCGCTATACACGATCGATCAATAATCTGACAAGAATCTACGGCTAAACAAGAAACTAATCTTATTACAACGTAATAAGTCGTAACGTGAACCACAATAGGTATTGTGAACTCGCCCCGTTCTTTGTTGGCGGATAGATAGAAATTAATCTGGCTATTGACAGTAGGTATACTGGAATATTATTATTGAGAGTAAATTCGGCATTAATGGATTCTCCGTTTTCCGTCATGTTCGTGAACGGGCGCCGTCAGTTGTGACTGGTCATCTCTTAGCTGCCATGGCTTATTTTAATTTTGATTTGTTTTTATGTTATAATTGTGGACGCTTTTAAAGTGCTTTCTACATTGTTCTCACATGTATAATTTCAACATGAATGATGTAACCAATATTTTGTAACAATATTTTGATTTAAAAGAGTGTCCGTGGAGTTTCTTGCCCGTTCTTCTCCATAGGTACCTACTACGCTTTGGAATGGGCAACTAGCTGCATATTTCTGACTGACCGACTCCTTGACAATTCAAAAGTGCCTGTAAATGGTTTAATTGAAATAAATGCTTTGAGTTTGAGTTTCCCGCGCTTCTCTGGGATTCTAATGTTGTCTCTGGTTATGTGGGTAATTATGCTATTTTAGGGTTAGGAAGAATAGGGTTGCTAGGGTTGCGGGAAAGTCCGAAAGGGATACCGGGACCTTGGCAACAGGTAACTGAAGGAACTCAGGTGGGTTTTAGTAAGTAAAAGTCTGACACGCCCTTCCGCTCCGCCCAGAGCGGGAGAAGTCATTTGATGATTTCCCACCCTCAAAAAGGAAGCTATTCTTCCTTTTATACCTTGGGCCCTGATAGATGTTTGGGAAGAGGTAAAAAATTGTAGTAATGAATGAATGATCACAATGAGTTCTTGTAGATTTTGATAGGTCGAGATTCTGCTCAAAAAACAAAGCTGTAGTCTATCAAAAGGAATTTGTCAGATTGACAATGGCAGGAACATTAAGTAAACCAGGATTGTATAAATCTCCCGTTAAACAACGGGATAATAAATTCAAAGTCTCTTTAATCTCATGCTGCTGTGTCGCCTTGCAAATCACAATTCCTGATCGAACCATAAAAATGTAAGGAACGAAATATTAAAATCTTGATTTGTATATCCGCTTCTAAACCGAAAAGTAGGCCAGTCTGGTCACTTTGGAACCAGAGGATGGACTACTTTTTGGCACAAGAATAAGTATTGCCATACAACGGGACATTGCTATCAGCCCACTTTTCCTGCACTTTTCCTGTTGACAGCGATGCGGACGCATTTTTCATGCCATATGATTCTTTCCCCGCTTTTTTATATGTACAGTCACGGACTTTAATTGATGAGCCACCTTCAAAACTTTTCAATTTTGCAGTTTCATACATTCACGAGATTACACGATTAAACACGAATTCAAATCGCATACTCGTCATTGCAATCGGAAATATCCATAGAGGTTGATTTTATTAGTCAACCGCTATGGATATTTCCGATTAAAAGTAATTTATTTGTCATCTTGTTTACTTTCATACATTCACGAGATTACACGATTAAACACGAACTCAAATCGCAAGCTTGTAAACAACATGACAAATAAATTACTTTTAATCGGAAATATCCATAGAGGTCGACTAATAAGTTCTCAATGATAAAAATAAATACAATGTTGCATTAAGTTTATCCAATCTATTTGATACCAACCTCCTTTGAATCATAGCTCATTAACTCGATAATTATGAAAACATAACTGAAGACAGTGACAGTTGAAATATCAAGATGAAAAATAAATTACTTTTAATCGGAAATAGCCTTATCCATAGAGGTTGACTAATAAGTTCTTAATGATAAAAATAAATACAATGTTGCATTAAGTTTATCCAATCTATTTGATACTGACATAATTCTGAAAACTTAACTGAAGACAGTGACAGTTGAAATATCTTATGTCAGAGAATTTCTCCGTACGCTAACGTTATTATGCAACAGTAACCTAGCAACAATTGTTTATCGTTGTTAGGTTACTGTTGCTAGACCTGCAATTGGTTGACTTTGAGTAGTCACTGCTGTCAAGTTTGTAGTTCTGCTCTCAGGTTAGCCAAGTAAAGATATGAAATAAAATTTTCTTCTTCTAATACGAAGACATATGACTTTGCGTGTCGGGAACCGAATAAACCCGATTTGCGTTACACGGCTAAAATGCGAACAGTACCAGGTGGCTCATCAATTAAAGTCCGTGAGTGTACATAAATTATAATTATTATTTTTAGACGGTAAACTTGGATTATCTTCTTTATTTCAATTTGAGTACGTATAAATTATATTTTTAAATATTAGAATAAAGCAATATATAAAAACGTTAAAAAATAGTAGCCCACCGGTATCGGGAACAGGGTCCCAGCTACCGGCGGTCAGGGCTCCAGAGAGAGGAACCCTGTAACAATGCGAGCCGTGTCCAGGAGTACCGCTTTCTGAATCATGCCCTTAATCCAGCTGCCCAACGAGAGCCTCCATAGGTGTTGGTCGAGGCTCTGGGCTATTAAGCCATTGGCTGATACGACTATCGCCACAATGTAAATAATATTATGTAAATAATATTTTTTTTTGTAAATATTCTTATTTATTATTAATACGTTTCTGTTTCAGGCGATGAACATCGCAAATAAACGAGTGTTTACCAAGTCCCAGTATTTTTTGTTATTTGGCCTGTTAACATTGCAGCTTTATTATATTAGTTCAGAGAGTCACTAAATGGAGAGACTTTTACAGTGGTAATCCAACAAAAACCTGACCAAAAGTTGTTAAGCCACACAAACTTTAAAAAAAAAACCGGCCGAGTGTGAGTCGGACTCGCGCACGAATGGTTCCGTACCATTATCTATAAAAACGGCAAAAAAAACACATTTATTCTATGGGAGCCCCCTTAAATATTTATTGTATTCTGTTTTTTAGTTGTTGTATTATCGGCTACAGAAATACATCATTTGTGTAAATTTCAACTGTCTAACTATCACGGTTCGTGAGAACAGCCTGGTGACAGACGGATAGACAGACAGACGGACGGACAGCAGAGCCTAGTCTAAGTAATAGGGCCCCGTTTTACCCTTTGGGTACGGAACCCTAAAAATACTAAGCTAGTTAGTAAGTTTCAACTAAATACTCTATTTTTTACTGATTTTTTGTTTCAAAAGTTGAAGCAACAACTTCAGCTGGCTTTCAACTCGGTTTTAAAAACTTTACAGTATTGTTTATTTTTATTTTGAAAGTTTCAGTAAGCAATGGCGAAGGCTTTCACAACTTTCCATTGTTTCTGACCTATCCAATTAATTTGTATCTTTTTTGGTTCATTTTTATGGACTGTTTTTTACACTTTGGTAGATTCATTTGTTTTATAAAGGTAAAAAGATGCTCTCAAAAGATTGCAATCCTATGATGGAACGGTGAGTTTTCTAGAGTCTAAATAAAATTGTAAAAACTTACACTGAACAAAGGAAACGGTTTTTTCTATAAATGTAAAACAATAAATCTTACATTTATTTACTCACAAACCAATGTAAGTTGTATTGTTTTATATTTGTGTGTGTATACACAATTTTGTTTTCCAGTCCATTTAGCATGAACCCTATTACGTAAGACATCAATACCTCAACCATCAAAAGCGATATCATAATAGTAGAAGCCTCGTTAAACTTTATCCAGTAGTTACGTACATGTTGATAAACTATCTATCAAATTACAACTACACAAACTGGGTTAACCCAAAGACATAAACTGTATCTCGTGTCTTATCGATCTACCCTAGTAATAAAGGTCAACCAAGGGAAAAAACTACTGGTTGATACGCGATGTAAGCATAATGGGCCTTGTGACAAAACAAGGTTTATTTTTAGAGCGAGGTTTGAACCTACGTGCCATTTTAGTGCTTGGCGACACGACGCCGCCACCGCGCCGCCACCGCGCTGCTAACGCGCCGCCGCTGCGCCGCAACCGCGACACCGCCGCGCCCCCGCCACCGCACCGCTACTGCTCGGACGCCGCGCCGTTCCGTTTGATTAATAAAGTATTATAAAGCGCGAGCACTTTCGCAAGCATCCAGAGATGGAATAAAAAAAAAACAGTAAAACAATACTAGCGGTGTGGTAACGCCGTCCATCGTCGGCTGCTTGAAAAAGTGCGCTTTATAATGCTTTAATTAATCAAGCGGAACTGCGCGGCGTCCGAGCGGCGGCAGTGCGGTTGTGGCGCGGTGGCGGCGCGGCGGCGGCGGCGGCGTGTTAAAACGCCAATAGTTAAAATGCCAATAATCGGCTACTTACTACTGCAACTGTTAGGGAAACACATGTTCTCTTCGATATTATTACTTCTTTTCTAAGATAGGAAGAGGACAAAACACAATTACAACTTTATGATCATAAGACGAATACGCTATGGCGCTACCTAATTGGTCCGTTGTAAAAGTTTGACAGTGGAGCTAACATTACGGCAAAGAAGCTATTTGATGAAACGCACTCTTGACTAGTTACTGAACATTTTTATCTGCGGGTTTGAGAGATGATGAGATTTACCACTGGTTTTTTTTAAAATAGGGCCTTATCATGATACAGTTTCAGGCTTGTTGCGTGATCTAACATAACCACATTTAGCGCGAACATGTTGTTTTACTACCGAGCCTACGGATATGTCGTGACAGGCCCTAACGCCATTAACTGTATGTGACAGCCTTGGGTTGTGTTGTTATCACTTGGAACTTGAAGAAGGGTTTTTAAACTCTATTGACTTGTGAAATAATTTCTGTAAGTAGGTTTTTAGAAACACTTTTACACGTCAATCATATTTTTTTAAATAAAACTAGATGAGGTCGGCTTTTCCTATCTGACTACTTGGAGAAGAAAGGTCGAAAAAAGCTCAGAGGTCACTTTTTTTTTAAAGCCCAAACATAATCTTCGTCAGATTTGTACCTAGCTAAGAAATTTCAAACCTGGTTCATCCACTGAAACATTACCTACCATCATACGAGTGACATTATTATGATTGTTTTACAATTATTACCATTTCATCTTATCTAGGATATCTAGGGGTATATTTGAATGCCAAAATAACGCACTAATTCACCGCCATTCACCGCAATATTACACCGCCTCTGGTTGCTCCATTCAATAATAATGTCCCTAATACATCTTTGTCTGACTATACTCCCTCTTCTTTTGTCCTACTCGACACAGACCCTTGCGAAGTTCACGCTACTCTAATGGGCCTAAAACCAGATAGTGCCCCTGGTTGGGACAACATTTCAGTTAAATTCCTCAAAGCTGGACACGAGCACATTGTCCCAATCTTGAGTCACTTGACAAATCTATGCTTTGAGCAAGGAGTGTTCCCGGATGCATTGAAAGTAGCCCTCATAACGCCGGTCTACAAGTGTGCAGATAAGTTAGACCCGTCCAACTATAGGCCAATTTCAGTACTGCCATCAATCTCAAAAATCATAGAAAGACTCCTTAACTCACGTTTAATAAACTTCCTGTCTAAGCAACACATTCTGTCACCATCTCAGTTTGGTTTTCGGCAGGGTAAGTCTACAGAGGACGCCGTCTTGTCACTATCCTCTACGATAGCTGACAAAGTGGACAGGGGTGATAAATGTCTGGCAGTTTTCCTTGACCTCAAAAAAGCCTTTGACACAGTATCTGTCCCCATACTTTTGCATAGACTCGAAAACATCGGCATCAGGGGACCCCCCCTCGAGCTGTTCAAATCCTACCTGGTCAATCGTAAACAAACAGTGAAAATAGGGGATTATACTAGCATAGAAGAAACGATCACATACGGCGTAGGGCAGGGGACTGTGCTTGGCCCAACATTGTTCCTGATTTATATTAATAACCTATGCAACATGAGTATTGATGGAGGTCGGATTTTTTCATACGCGGATGATACTGCCATAGTCTTTGCTGAAAAGACTTGGACAAAAGTTAAAAACTCAGCCGAAACTGGCCTGTCAAAGATTGCAGATTGGCTCAATAGTAATCTCCTCACATTGAATGCATCCAAGTCCAACTACATATGCTTCACGAAGTATGCGCACACTCAACCACCACTAGAATTCCTGATTAAAATTCACCGCTGTGGAAATCCCTCAATTTCAGACTGCTCGTGTACAAAAATTGACAAGTTGCAGTACACCAAATATCTGGGCATCATGATAGACCAACGCCTGTCCTGGCACATGCATACTGAACTTATCATGAAAAGGGTTAGAAGATTAATATGGACTTTTAAAACTTTGCGACACGTTGCCGCAAAGAATCTTTTACAGAAAGTCTACATATCATTGGCCCAATCAATTCTCACGTACTGTTTGCCATGCTGGGGTGGGACGACAAAAATTAAATTCTTGGAACTTGAGAGGGCACAGAGATCTCTTCTTAAGGTTATGCTCTTTAAACCCTATAGATTCCCAACGCAAAGCCTTTACCTAACCTCTGGCGTTCTGTCTGTTAGGAAACTCTATTTACTCCATAGAATCTTGAGGAAGCACAGATCCCTTCCGTATGACCCCGCAACACCAAGCACGAGTGGCAGAAGGAAGCGCCTTGTCGCTCCTAATGTCCCAGTAAGGTCTGTCTTTGCTAAGAGGCAGTATGAAAGACAATCTTCCCACTTATACAACCTCCTGAATAAAGAATTAAACATCTATCCCATGAAACTCCGTGAATGTAAAGTAGCTGTAAATGACTGGCTTATGAACAAAACCTACGACGACATCGAGACTTTGGTTTCATCGCTTCTATAATCTGTGACAGTTACTTACATGACCACAGTAGCTAAACCGTTAGTGGAAGAAGCTGCTTTTGGCTTCTTCCGATCCCAAGACAAGGTCGCAGGGCTAACCTAAAACCTAAAACTAATCAACTAAATTAATTCATATACACAAGGCACACCCACGTACACACACAAACTCGAACACCCGCACACACACATACCCACACACACTCATACCCACACACACACATACCTACACAAGTGCGCTACGGTATACTTTTTGTATTGTTATATTTCTTTCAGTTTTTTATTTTGTATTTTTGTATTCTCTTTTATTTTCAATTGCATACACTGTTTAATGTTAAGAGGAAGTGCGGAGTCACCTAACACAAGCATCTCATTGCTTAAAAGGTGACCTCCAAATCGTGTTTGCTGTAACCCGTTTGTAATTGAAATAAACAATTTTTTTTTTTTTTTTTTTTAATTCAATATTCAAACAGCATCAAACTACAAAAATTATGTACTAATATTTTTTTTTTATATCTGACACTTCAAATGCTAATAAACATTTCTACGACGCAAAAGCTTCTTCCGACTTGAAAACGTCTAGCCTAGCCAGTTTCTGTGCTGAACAAAATTGTAGGCAACACGTCCACATCATACATACAAGAACTCAGATTTAGTAGGCTTTCATCGTGGAATGTATAGAAAATCCAATAATAAATATTAGTGGGAGAAATCGGTCGGACGATGCTAAGAATATTGCTGGAAGTGCTATTTTCTTGGATAACAGTTTTATTTTAGATGTAGATGGAGTAAATACACAGGTGAATAGATTTAAAGGTAAAACAAATGAATTATTATAAAGAGAATTTAAAGCATTTTCAAATTACAAAAGAATTCAGTGTTTTCGCGAAAAATGCAACGTATTTAAGGCCAGGACTCTCAGAATCGACCTATTTTTGATTCAACATTAAACAGTCAAATATTATTTGTTTTGATCTGATAAAAATACATGTTGTAGTTTAATAAAGATTCTTGATTATTCTATGGTTCAAAACACGATATTCACAAATTCACTCGATCAAAAAAAATCGAGAAAACTCCCTTTTTTCGCGATTTCTTTATCGTTTTTTAAGTCGTACTTGAAGTAGACCCAACTTCTACTCCCGAAAAACATGTCAAAAAATAGGCAATGAAATTACGAAAAATATTCTACGGTTCATTTTTCTCAAAACAGTTTTTTATTGTTCTAACAAGATATTATATAACAAGGCGGCCCGCGCGCTTCGTTTCAGTAGCCGGCCAGGCGTCTTTGAGGTAAGACCTGTGTCGCTGTTGCTAGCTCGCTGCGTTCCCCGCAAAATATACGAGATACTATTATTATATTCCGTGTGTGTTAGTTTTAAAAATCAGTCTGTATATTTTATAGTTTTAGATTCTAGTATTAATAATTTAACTGTAGATATTAGTTTAAGTTGTAATATAAGAGGTATTCAAGATTAAATTATGGGGTATAAGAACAGAAGGAAGAAAAAAATATCCGGGATAGAACTGCGGAAGCTTAAAAAAACAATAAGGTATGTTTGATTACAATTTTTCTACGTATATTATAACTACCTACTCGTTTTTAATATTACAGTTTACAGAAAGAACAGTAGCACAACTACACCAAAGATCATTTTTGCAAATAAAACTTTTTATCTTTGCAGTTCATCGACACCAAGATAGTACAACTCGAATTTTTGAATGGGATTCAGAATGGCGACGAAGCGACGGCTGTATTTGCTTCTCGCTCAGGCGCAATAGGTAGGTTCTACTACGTGAGTGTCAGACATGTACCTAGTGTACCTACTGCATCAATTCAACTCGCGCTATAATCAAATATCTACAGTAGGCTGTAGATATTTGATTATAGCGCTCAATACAATAAATACCTACAGTAGGCTGTAGGTATTTATTGTATAAATTATAATAATAATGCAAGGTTGTTGATGTTGTTGTACTTTCACACAAAATAGTGACTAGTGTAGATATCGGTTATCTCCTGACTTACCGATCGACTTACCGACTGACTTACCGACTTACAGGCTGACTTCCTGCAGGAAATTGCCTGCCATACCAAAATTCTATAGATTATAATGCTTGTTTTTAGGGTTTCATACCTAAAGGGTAAAACGGGACCCTATTACTAAGGCTCCGCTGTCTGTCTGTCTGTATGTCTGTCTGTCCGTCTGTCTCCAGGCTGTATCTCATGAACCGTGATAGCTAGACAGTTGAAATTTTCACAGGTAACGTATATCTGTTACCACTATAACAAAAAATACTAAAAACCAGAATAAAATAAATATTTAAGGGAGCTCCCATACAACAAACGTGATTTGAATGCTCGATATTAAAAACGACAACAAGTAGTCGCTTGAAATATTACAGGCTGACTTCCTGCGGGAAATTGCCTGCCATACCAAAATTCTATAGATTATAATGCTTGTTTTTAGGGTTCCATACCCAAAGGGTAGAACAGGACCTTATCACTAAGGCTCCGCTGTCTGTCCGTCTGTTACCAGGCTGTATCTCATGAACCGTGAAAGCTAGATAGTTGAAATGTTCACAGGTGATGTATATCTGTTGCCGCTATAACAAGAAATACTAAAAACCAGAATAAAATAAATATTTAAGGGTACGTTTGTTGTATGGGAGCCCATATGTTGAACAGCTCTGGCTAACCCTTAGTGTAAATAAGAAGAAGTTACTCATTGGCACTGCCTATCGTCCACCATGGTTAGACTTAGAGCCTTTTCTCGAAGGCTTAACTGCCAGTATTGGTGGTTTGGCCCCCTATGACAATGTAATATTATTAGGTGACTTTAATGTTAACATGCTAGATGTCAATAGCCCAAAAACCAAACAACTTTTAGATTTCCTTAGCTACTTGAACCTAAATCAATTAGTCCAAACACCCACACACTTTGTAGGTGATAGTAGTTCACTTATTGATATAATCTGCAGTGATACTTCAATCCGCAATGTCATGGTGAAACATATCAGTGAACTTAGCCATCACTCGTTTATCACATGCGAGACGATTTTTAAGAAGCATAAGGCTAAACCAAGATCTGTCATATTTCGTCCGCTGTCAGACATATTAGAGGACTACTTTAACATAGATTTAAAACTTATTCCATGGTCGTGTATTGGAGACATGAGTGATGTCAATTCTATGGTGCAAACATTTAACTCATTTATGATCCAGTTATTCGATCTCCACGCTCCCCTTAAAAGGAAGACATTTAAAACTCGCCCCACTCCCTGGATAACTGAAAACATCAGACTGATGTCGACATTAAGAGATGAAGCCAGGGACAGATTTCGTAAATCCAAACTACCGGGTCATAAGCAGTATTATTTGGATCTGAAGCACCAAGCAGTCACGGCACTAGTTTCCGAGAAGACGGCGTATTTCGCCAGGAGCATCAATAACCAACTGAAGGAACCGAAACTATTGTGGCGCAATTTAAAATCAGATGTGCTTCCGGACCATAAGCAAAGATTGCTGCCAGGTCACTTCAATAACCCCGATGCCATCAATGCGGCGTTTCTGGACGTCCCTGGTAATTGCTGTCACAACATCCCACAATTTTCCTACTTTGAGTCTCATAGGTATGGCCCTGCCTCATTCACACTCACAACAACCAATCCTGAGTCGATCCTGAAGATAATCAAGAGTCTGGGGTCAAATGCACAGGGCGTCGATGGTATAAGTCTCGACATGTTATCTCTCACGTTGCCAACTACCTTGCAAGCAATAACGGACATCATTAACCGGTCCATAGCCACACGTACGTTCCCCGAACTCTGGCGATGCGCTATTGTACGTCCCATCCCTAAAAACAATAACCCGGTTAACATGAAGGACTTGAGACCAATCAGTATTCTACCTTGCCTGTCTAAGATCTTGGAACGTGTAGTATACTCGCAGGTCATTGAATACCTCGAAACTAACAATATTCTTCCTGACCTTCAGTCGGGTTTCAGAAAGGGTAGAGGTACTGCAACAGCTCTGGCTGATGTTGTGGGTGGCATCCTTGAAGCACGTGACCGGGGGGAGGGAACTATTCTGGCTCTGCTGGACTTTTCCCGCGCTTTTGACGCAATTAATACCACCCTACTGCTGTCAAAGCTAGTTTACTATGGATTCGATAGTGATGCTGTAGAATGGTTTAGAAGCTACCTAACTAACAGGGCTCAATATGTAGAGATGCATAGAGAAGACGGGTCAACGGTGTCATCTCCCCCCCTGCAAGTGTCAAGGGGTGTCCCTCAGGGATCGATTTTGGGGCCTTTGTTGTACATACTATACAGTGCGGATATCATAAAATCCTTTGTTAACTGCAAATATCATATGTATGCCGACGATATTCAGCTGTACATATCCTTCAAAGGGGGTGAAACATCTACAGCTGTGCAGAAAATGAACGAGGATTTGCATAGGGTGGTTGTATGGTCGGAGGAGAACTCTCTGGTTCTAAACCCCCTTAAATCTAAATTTATGATTCTGGGTTCTAAGAAGCAAGTCAGTGCAATACTTTCTGCCAACCCTGAAATAGTTGTTATGGGAGAGAAAATTGAGAGAGTGGAGCAGGCATGCAATCTAGGGCTAATCATGGATCCAGAGCTGCACTTTGAGGCCCACGTGACCAATGTTCTTCGAAACTGTTTTTATAGGTTAAAGGTCTTATATGGTATACGGAAGTATCTAAGCATACCAATACGGAAACAACTTGTAGATAGTCTCATCCTATCCAAGTTAAATTACTGCGACACTGTCTACGGACCTTGCCTGCTTTCAAGAACGGAACGTGTAATACAACGTATTCAGAATGCCTGTGTTCGCTTTTGTGTTGATGTCGCACGAAGAAGTCATGTAACTCCATACATAAACAAACTAAAATTATTAAAGATGGCTGCCAGGAGAAAGCATCATTTGGCCAACTTGTTGTTTGGTATTGTTACAACTCAAAAACCACACTATCTCTATGATAAGCTAACTTGGAAACAAAACCACCTAAAGTATAGTCTTCGCTCCATGGTAGGTCCACTGTCCGTGCCAATGCACAGAACTACAGCATTCAGGGGGTGTTTCAAGTTTGCAGCCACACGCTGTTGGAATGATCTCCCACCACCATTGCGACGCCTGAAAGCAATACAAGCTTTTAAATACCACCACAAAAAGTTACTCTTACATCAACAAATTTCGCATCTATCTTAAATATGTATGTTCTATAGTGTTGGTTTCACTCACCTCTGGGGTCATGGCATGCAGGCTTTGGCTTGGGATCTCCCGGGGCGTGGGCTGCTTGGAATTTCCCTCTTCTGTCACTGGAGCTGTATTTGTTGGCTGTATTTGTTTTCTGTTCTTGCTACTGCATCCTACCCATGAATGCTTAAGAACGCCAACTTCTTTCTATAATTTACGGTTAAACCTGATTAATCTACTGCACACTGTGGTTTTGTCAAGTTGGTATAGTTCCTTGATAACAAATTTATGCTAATTTATATATGTATCCAATATAATTTAATTTATCTAATAGTAATATAATTCTAGAATTCATTATAATAACGTTCATTAAATTAACTATTTCTAACGTACCATCTGGTCTGTGGTTGTTCTCTTTATCACCGTAGTTTGTCATCGTCACCTTCTTACACAAATTCCACAAACACTGTTTACAAAAACTGGAGCTACACAACACAAACACTCGATGCATCCTTTGTTATTTTTATTGCATCATACCACTATTAACTAGGCAATTGCGCCATGTTATTTGTTACGTAACCATTACGACGATTACGACAAAACGTCTGTACGTCAAAAAACTGTCAAAATAGTTTTGATGACAGCTGCGCGCACAGATTGCAACCCGTGGCGCGTGAGTCGCTGACGGAACGGAATGTTGCCATCAATAAATATTATATTTTTATAAACACTACAAGTATTTATTTTTCACACTACAAGTATTTATTTTATTTATTTTTTGTTATTGTCCACTCATTATGTGCTGCACCGATTGACGTCATGACGTCAACGCCGGCTGTCACTGAAAATCAGCGCTGGGGCTCTGTCTCGCATAGGGTCGCAGCATTATGCTGAGTGATGGCCGTTTTGCGTGAATGTGACGCATATTTTCCCGCAACTTGTTTATTTTCGTATATTTGTCCTTTCTTGGCGTCATGTTTGCCGCAAATAAACATATTTTCTTCTTCTTCTTCTTTCTTCCATACAACAAACGTGATTTTTTTGCTCGATATTGAAAGCGAACAGGTAGACGCTTGAAATATTCACAGAATAATTAGTTAAATATTCACTTTAAAAAAAAAAATAGAATAAAACAAATATTTAAGGGTGGCTCCCATACAACAAACGTGATTTTTTTTGCCGTTTTTATAGATAATGGTTCGGAACCCTTCGTGCGCGAGTCCAACTCGCACTTGGCCGGTTTTCTCTTTTCAGTTATTTTTTGCAATCGTGTTTTTTGTTTTTTTTAATAATTTGTTTTTATACTTCGTTTTTTATTATAAGTAAGCGTAGTGCGGTAGTAAGCGTAAGCGTAGTGCGGAAGCGCTGTAACAGTCATGAAAGAAAAGGAAACAGTGTAAGTGACATTAAAAAAAAACAATTTTAGGTAGGTAATAAAATAAATTGTGTTGCTTAAAGCACGTTTTTAAAAGTACGTTTTTAAATTTTCCTAAAAACTAAACACCCGAAACATTAACATGAATTCCGTAAAACAAAGTAAATTGTACTTACTGTTACAATTTTATACTGTGACGCAAAATTTTTACACAGCGGGGTCAGCGAGTTCATTTGAACTGCGAGTTCGCGCGACTGGCTCGCGGGGATTGAGGTAGCGCTAAATGCCTACTGCGCTCGAATATCCTGGTCTTAACATCAAACGAGATAGAATAAATCATCAATAAATCATATTGATTAGCGTGTATCTTATTAATTTTCATCAAACACAAACCGTATCTAAGTATTTGCTAATCAATAATCTAATCTTCAACAGCTTTCCATATAGCACAAACGCTGAAAACATAATTACAATATCCAACACTAACAGTTTCCGCGAATCGAAACCTCTATCCTATCCAATCTTCTGTTTCATTGTAAAACGGAATCTGTTAATCCGTTTGACATTGTCTGAAACAGACTGATGCCAATTCTAGTCATTTGTGCCATAAGTAGGTGCTTGTTTGTATTCGTACCACGCACGCTACCATCGTAATTGGAATTCCCTTGGAGATTGTGATCTTATGAGCAAAGATCTGCGTCAAATAAATCACGTTGTGGATGCCTTTAAAATTTGTAATGACAGTAATGCTTGATTATGAATTTTTGGGTAGGAATTTTCCTTTGTGGTAGGTACTTTGTTTTGTTGTTTACTTTATCAAGGATCGTTTTTATTTACATAAATAAAAATTCTACGAACTTACATAATTATACTTAAAAAGAAATATGTATACTATGCACAATTATATAACAAAATTTTAAAAAAAGGGAAGAGCTCTTTGGGCATCAACAAATTCGTCCACATCGCTGTCAATGGAAAAAGTGCCCAAAAGGCTGGTAGCATTGCCATGTTGAATGGCAATGCTGATTCTTTGGGCTAAAAATAGACCAGCCTTCTGGTCACGTGAAGAGTCGACCAATCGCTTAGCAAAGTCCCGAAATACTCGATGAGCACTCGGACCCCAAGGCCCTAGTGTTTCAACCCCAAACGGCTCAAACATATAGCTCCGAATAAGGTTGTTATATTTGCGCCGTTTGAGGTTTTCTGCTCCTGTAGCTGCTGCCCCAGTACAGCCCGCCGTGCTAGGAAGATGGGATATAAATATTTATCAATATTTGCTTCAGATTTTGGTGAGCAGTGGTGGCCCAATGGTAACGGCCGCGACTTACGAGTTGGAGGTCGTAGGTTCGAACCTTGCCAGGTGCTTTACTTTGTATGAATAATTTCATCACCACTGCTCTCAAAACGGTGAAAGAAAACATCGTGAGGAAACGGGCATGGCCTAGAATCAAAAATTCGAAGACATGTGACATCTACCAACCCGCAGTGGGGCCGCGTGGTGGATTACGGTCCACTCCCTTTCACAGAGAGGAGGTCTGTTTCCCAGCAGTGGGAACATTATAGGCTGATGCTATGCTATGCTTCGGATTTTTATTAACGTACGTAAGTCCTTTTTGTGTTTAAAAGTGTTGGATATTGATGTCTAGTATGATTAACTAGACTTAATGACATTTGTAGTTTTTTTTTTTAAATATGTATTGTTTCATTACATTCGTTTTGTTTAATTGATGTTTTTATCAATTAATGGATATTTATCGTCATATTCAGAGACTTACCAACAATGTTAATTTCCTTTTTCTTCCCCAAAATCTAACTTCTTTTTCAGACAACTCAACCTGACATTTACGTTTTTGTGTCGATCTCAGTAGTGGCTGTTAATCTTATTTTTTGTTGGGAGTTACCTCTAGTAGCCTAAATGAATATGCTAGTTCAAATTCTTCACCAATTCTTACATTGTTTTCTTTGCATAGAATACTGCGAACAGTGGTTTGGCTTTTGTGACTTAATGTCTAAAAGCCATTATAATCTAGATCTATAAGAATGTCTGCTATCATTGGGAAAACTAATAACATGTGGTTACTGGTTTTCATTGCACTTTTTGCATGGGCATTTTTGTGGGCGATACTATGTGCAGTTGTGCATCCAAAATCTATAATAGGTGGGGGAATTAACACTACTGTATGAATTATTATTGTATTAACATTGTCTTATACATCTATTACAAATTAGCTTCGCCCGGCGGTTTCACTCGCGTAAAGTATCCTATGTCCTATTCCAAGTTATGCTCTACACATGGGCCAAATTTCATCTAAATCCATTCAACCGTTTTAGCGTGAAAGCGTTACAAATAAACAAACTCACTTTTGCATTTATAATAATATAGGGATTCATCTAGTTCAATGACTGGTGTATTATTTTCATCAGTTACTAAAAGATTAAAGTCTTCGTTCAGTTTTAATTTCATCTCCCCTTACATGGCGTTCACAAATACCTTGAGATCATAGTTCCTAGTGCTCAAAACTTTTGAAGTATCCTAATTAGTATTGGCGTTTTCAGACCGAGTGAGGTCTAACTTTATAACGATGATCCTATTGGATTAGGTTCCGTTGTTTTTAGAACTAAGACTGGGGGAATTTTGCTTCCTCAAAATAGATTTCGATCAATCGATAAAGAATTTTGGTTGAGCGGGATATATCATATTTAAATCTATGATCATAGATAGTCATAAGGGTATAACAGTGATAACATAGACATATTATGATTAATTTGTGAGGGAAAGATAGAAGAAGAGCTATGAACCTACGTAGATAATTATATGTTACGATAGTTTAATATCCTCTTGAATAAAGAAAGTGTTACAGGAGTACAAAAATGATATCAATTTTTTTTTTAATTATTTGTCATCCTTTGCACTATAGATTTAACTAGTTATAATCAATACGCATAATCCTCGTTTTCATAATGCTAAAACAATACACTTTGTTTTGCTGGTACCAACTGAGACAGTACAAATTTATTTCCAAACAACAAAATTTGTTTTAGTGTGGAGATATCGAAAGTCCATCTTTACATACCGAGACTCCTTCGTGCCTCGGAAAGCACGTTAAGCCGCTGGTCCCGGCTGTCATTTTTGGATCGTTGACAATCGTTACGGGTCGCCAGAAGCCCGAAAGTCTGACAACCAGTCTTACCAAGGGGTATCGTATTACCTAGTTACTGGGTTGTGGAGGTCAGATAGGCAGTCGATCAGTCCATGTAAAATACTGCTATTCAGCTGCATCAGGTTAAATTGGAAGCCAACCCCAACATAGTTGGGAAAAAGCTAGGCAGATGATGATGATGATGTGGAGATATCGAAAGTGGAGTGGTATTGGCGCTGTGGTAAATTGGCACTTACTGTAATGTTGGTAAAAATATTTCCTTACTTACGTGTTCTGGAAAGAGTTCTTCAATTTCACTATTATCATCTCAAATTTTCCTTAATCCATCTATGTCTAAATATTCTCTTCCATGAATTGGTGTAAAAGAGTTTTATTTATAAAAATTGCAGACATTTAAAAAAAAAAATCTTATAATTATTGTAAGCCTTTTTGTATCAAAGCTAAGCATGAGACTTTTCTCGTAAATTCTCATCATTTTTAATTTATGCAAAGATGGTAGAAGGTAATACGTATTATTATTATTCCCAGGTAATTTACATTGCAAAATATTTTCGTTATGCAAATGAAAACAATGCAATAAAAAAAGAATGTCAGATATTCTTTTATTAATTTCTGGTAGAGGATTTCTGTGTATTTTCTACCCTCTTAAGAAAATTCCTGACGTAATATGCATTCAAATTCATTGATCGCAAACATCTAATATTGGTTACGATGGAATTTGATTAAAACAGCACACATGTATAATCATTTTTATTTCATTATTCAAGAGAAATATAAACAGTTCCTTTCATAACATTACACAGATTATTTTAAACAATAAAATATTTCATAAATGTAAAGTAATGAGATCAACTGATTTGCTATAAATAATATCTCAAAATCAATTTCCTAACATTATTTAATTACAATTATTATTGAATGTCACTATCAAAGAGTTATTTACAACTTTAGGCCAGCTAATGTAAGAAACGCTAGTATCTCAAATGCTATATTCTATTACAGTTATATCGATTTTATTATTATATCGTGTCATGTAAATTAATATACAGACATTATGTCATAAAATTACGTAAAACATTATTCAAACAAATAGCGTCTCCTTAAACCCGCCAAAAAACATTATCAATTGATATTTTTGCTTTTTAATATTACACATAAAAAAATTACCGCACGTGGAAAAACGTTATATTTAGAAATTCGTAAGCATAACGAAAACAAAAAAAAACATTTTGCCAAAATACAATTAGCTGTCTTTCTATATATAAGTGTTAAATCAATGTCTTTGTCATTATAGCAGTTCACATGTAATCTATTTAGTCTATACAGCGTTATGGTCCTAATTTATACAATACTTTTATTCCATATTTATTGAGCTTAATTTATTATTGATTTTTTGTTACATCCAAAATTATGGGTACATTATTTTATTCTTCACAAAAATTTCAACGCCTCTAGAAATTTTAATGAAAAAGGGCCATTGTTCATGTGAGGTATGTGTGTATGGAAACGACCGTACACCGTATCATAAAATTAAAACGGTAAATTTTAATAAGGTTCCATTTGATCACCTCTCGTTGGATGAATGTGTTGCAATACTGTAGGCCGTTACCATAATTCTTGCGTACATGGGCATGGAAATGAAGACCGGCCCTTATTTGGTTCCATATATTTTATTCTGTTTTTGTATCCTTCGTCCCAAAAGGTACATTACTGGTAAGACAATTAACTCTTCCATTCTCAAAATTTACACATCCTTACATATTTTTGTCTCAAAAAATTTCCTCAAGATTTTAGCCACAAAATTTCTTGAAAATCGTATTTAAATACAATTCATAACATGCTCTTACATTGTTGTTTTCCTGCTCCAATTTCTAGCTTGAGATAATCTGCTAATTCCTAGTTACGTTTCGTGTATTGTGACATAAGGCGTAGAGATGCCAGCCACTTGGCTGGAACACTGCTTCTGAGCTTGGCCGGCTTTTGGCACCAACACCAGCTGTTCCAGATCGCCCTGTCAGCAAAACATTGTGTTATTATCAGATAAGACATTGCAAGTTATAGTTGAGATTGGGCTGTGTTGTTGTTTAGCAGGTGTAGTACTCGTTGAAGACCTGGGCCCTGTTTATCAAAAGTTACAAGTCTACACGTTCACAAGTTACCTAGAATGTTAATTTTCGTTACAATTCATAGCTCATCTCCATATTCATAATCAGCCGTAATGTTCCCACTGTTGGGACACGGGCATCAGGTCATTTCTCTCTTTTGACTACATTTTAAAAAGAAAATTGAATTTAAATATTTATTGCGGTACTAAACACGGCACTTGTAAACTTGTAAGACGGAACAGAGAGTCGCCGGACACGTCAGGATTTGTTATGATTTTCTACAAGTTATAACGTACAAATATTTTTTTTCTGAACAAAATCTCGAATAAAAGTGTCAAAATATAAGTACTTGTAAACTAAATAATGACACTTGGTAATATAAGGCTTGTAAGTTTTGAAAAACAGGGCACTAATAGAATAGAATGATTCAACGGACACTTTGAAGATTCATTATTTTGTACTAGTAGCGCCCCGCGGTTTCACCCGCATATGTCTCGATCCCGTGGGAATATCAGGATAAAAAGTATCCTATGTGTTAATCCAGGTTATAAACTATCTGTGTGCCAAATTTCATCCAAATCGGTTCAGAAGTTTTTGCGTGAAAGAGTAACAAACATCCATCCATCCATACTTACAAACTTTCGCGTTTATAATAATAGTTAGATTGGATTAGAAGTTAGATTCTACGAAAAGATCAGTAAGATAAATAAAGGAAAGAAAACAGAAGTAAAATTTATCAGGAATGATTTAATTTCATCAAAATCTAACACGTAACACCCGAAAACACAAGTTAAGGCTGACGCACACTTGGACTTCTAAAATAATCTCACTACATTATTTTCGTAAGTTTTGTATGAACCGGTTAGTCCCCCTATGCTCTAGTTCCGCTAGGTATTTTTCGAGTAGAGCATAGCGGGACTAGAGCATAGGGGGACTAACCGGTATGAACCATCACACACTACAGGCGGGTATCACACTTTTTTGTATTTAGAATGAATTTAATAAACTGTATACTTACAGAAAAGAGATAGCCAATAATGAGATCAGCGTCTCTGGGAGTATCCAGGGCATCTTTCTCGAGGACGTCGGTCCTCAGCCAGCGACAGTCGACGTACGCGCGGACTGTGTTGTCATCGTGAACACTGTGGATAAAGATGGCGTTAGTCCATGTGATACAGTCCGCCGTGCAATGGCAATACACTGAATCTATAATGCTACGGCTACACTTCGCGTTATCGCGAACTTTTCTTCATGCGCTCTCTGTTGCTCAGCGAGTAATCGAGGGGTGTGCGAGAGAGAGCGCACGAAGAAAAGTTCGTGATGACGCGAAGTGTAGCCGTAGCATAAGCCGTAGCATAAGATACAGTATCTATATAAATATATACCAGTTTATTATCGATAAATTATATTGTTATAAAAAACGTATAAATTAACGTTATAACTTAACATTTAATTTGTTTATTTTCAGTAAACATAAACCACCTTCTTTTTCAATTAAAAAAATGTTTTATATTTGAAATTCATTTAAACCTTATTCAATTGAAAATTCCCAGGATTTAAACCCAAAAAGATTGTAAGCCTTAGCAAAAAAGGAATTTCAACGATGTAAATTCAGATGTTTTTGTACAGTAATTCTTTTGGGATTTACATTGGTACCTAAATGTTATAGTTCAAACTCGTATTTATTTACTTTTATAAATCTTATGTCGGATTTTACTTTTTGTGGATTTATTTATGGATGTGTGTGGATTTATGTGCTGGCGCCGCTGCTGCGGCTGCTGAGACCCTCAAGCGGCGCAAATACTGTAACCTTGTGGGCAACTACAGTTTTGAGCCGTTTGGGGTCGAAACGCTCGGGTCATGGGGCCCGAGTGCGCGTCTCCTTTTTAAGGAAATTTCTCACCGACTGGTCGATGCTTTACGTGACCAGAGGGCTGGCTTGTTCTCCGGCCAAAGAATTAGCATTTCCATTCAACGTGGCAATGCTGCCAGTCTTATGGGCACGTTTCCAGATTACAGCGATGCGGACGAATACTTCGACGCCTGAGGGTCCCTTTGTTTTTATATTTATTGGTATAGTTAGTAAGTCCTTTTAGTTTTAGTTTTTTTTTTGTTAATTGTTAATTACTTAAATATTTACATGCAAAAATAAAATATTCGTTTATGGATTCAAACTCAATCTTAATTTTTATAATGCATTCAACTTCGAATTGGCAAAACATTTTGTGTTGTTTTTAATTCACCCTCAGTGATTCACTTTTTGCAGAACGTTCATAATCTAATCTCATTGTCAATCTGTCAAAGAAACTTCTAATTTATTTATTTATATATACTTTATAGTACACCAGAAAATACAAGTGAAAAAAAACAAATGTAATACTACAAAACATACAATGGGCGGCCTTATCGCTTTCTGCGATCTCTTCCAGGCAACCTTAGAATGGACAGTGATAGCGTGGACATTAAAAATGGGGTTGTCATTGGTGCAAAATAATAAATAGGTAGGTACTTAAACTTACCAATACATACAATATACTATAATAGATATTTTTGACATTGATTGTCGCTTAGATGAGATTACGACATGAATATTATTTGAAGGTTTCTTAAGTATTAGAACTGGCGTTGTAATGCCGCCAGCGTGCAGTGGCGACCACTCTAAAGGGTCGCGCTGCCTGCCGCGCCCGCGACATCGCGCTAGTTTGTACGAGCCTTAAATCAAGTGGGGGTTTATGTGTAAAAAGAATATAATAATAATAATAATAAGCCTTTATTTACTGAAAAACTAATTACAATAAAAAATAAATTTATCAAAACATAACTATTGCACTTCGGTGTCTGCGTCAATCAGCGTGTCCTTGACGCATAGGCCTCCCCCAGGCTCCGCCATTTGTCACGGTCTCGTGTGTCTCTAGTCTACTATGTCATCGTCCCAGCGTTTACGCTGTCTTCCTCTACTTCTTTTTGATCGATCTCTAATTTTCCATTCCGTTACGTCAAAAGAATACTTTGCATTAAATCAAAATATCTAGGAAGTGCCCACAGAAGTCCTACTTTTACCCCGCTTATCTAAAAACCCTTTTAAGACCACAAAACTAAAGCATTTACCCATTTATTACGTATTTTCCAATACCGTACAAAACGAAGTTATTCGATTCCTCTACTACCCTTATCGAACTATTCCTGTTACCAACGTTAAGGCTGATAGGGTTATACCTCCCGTGGGTATTATAGCTTCGCTGTTCAGGTCCCTATAGTGTGATTCTATCTGTGTACTATCTCAGTGTGATTCGGGCCTTTTTTTATAGAAACAAGATACTCGTAGTTTCGGTTTGACATTATAACTATTTTGTTTGGTGTCGCTTGAAAAGATTGAAGAATTCTTAATAGACGTACCTAGGTGAAAAAATGTGTACAAAATGAGCGAAAGGAAATAATAATGACCATTTATGCCCTAATCAGGTCCAACAAATTCATTTTTTTTTAAACTTCTTCTAAAAACTGCTCCTTTATCTCAAAGAGGAGGAATTATTTCAAAATGTAGGTCAAAAAGTGCTTTTAAATGCACCATGTGCAGCTTTGGAACGTGATCGTTTTAGTAAGGGTATGCATTTATAGGACTCTGGTCATGGTCCTTTTGCCAGACTTAAAGCAGTAACGCTTCGCTCGCTACACTTGGCGCTCGCTCCGTCAATTATATAGAAAAAGAGAGGAGTGGACTTAAAGCAGTGACGCTTCGCTCGCTACACTTGGCGCTCGCTCGGTCAATTATATAAAAAAAGATTGAGAAAGTGCAGTACGAAAATCATTTATATTTTTAAATTAACAGTTATCTTATTATTACATTATAATGACTCAAAAAAGAAAAGATTAATTACTTTAAATTGTTAATTCCTATCGCAAGACAGACTACCGGAGTTACCATAAAGCCTTCATTACACAGTAATTAAAAATTATTCTATCGGAAATTAAATAATTAGTTGAAATAATTCGCAGAATAAATATTGAACGTATTTCACGTCCAATAAGTGCTGCCAATTTCAAAGAACTGTCATCCCTGTCCTGAATTTAATTTCAACGTACTTATAAAAGCAGATTTCAGAAATAAAATGTATTTTCATTTACATATTGTTGGAAGTAAATTGGGAACTGTAATGAGAAGTAAGTTGAAATATTTCTGATTAGTTTTTTACAATTATTGTAGGTATTCTGTTAACACAAAAGAAAAATAATTTGTTTTTAGACTAGAACAAATGGAAAATAATTTTAAAATAAACAACAAAATAAAATAATGAATAGGTACGTTGATGTCACCGTTACTAGGTATTTATCATTAACTGGTTGAAGGACACTGAACGAGACATAATAGTTTTATTGTTATTGCGTCTGGGGCGTTTAGTGTCCCGCAGTGTTAATTAAAAATTTATTGAACTCTTCAACATTTTTTTCCAAATAATTACTTGACTGTCTGTCACTACCTTTATTAAAACTAAAACAAAAGCTCTAAACTCTGGTATGTTTTTAATTAACCGAGCCCTTATAAACATTGGACTATAATCACCTTATAAAACATGTTTATATTTCATTAAAAAAAACATGGTAAAATATTTAATTAAACGTCTGAAACAGTAAAATTCTCTTGAAGTTTTCATTTCGTAGCTACACACAAAATTATATAAGTGTCATGGCTGCTCCGTAATGGGGTAACGAGATTTTCTAACTGGGTCTTTGTTTATTTAAACTACGTCGTTGTCGCCATGTTTGTCTGGCGTTTCTGTGTTAGTTTTTAACTTTATTTTCTTTTAGAGAACTAATTTTAACAGCGATATTAGTGTGTAAGTCTGAAATGTTAAGGGCCTTTAAGTTAACGTAAGTAGCTATACAACTTACTGCTACGATAACAAGCCTTATGAATACGGGTATATGGGACATGGACGCACAAACTAGTACCATAGGACAGTATTCAGCACATTTCTGGAACCGATAGCGTTGTTCATCAGTTATTTAAAAAAAAACTCAGCTATTCCATATATTTTGACCGTTTGCACTTTTGTATAAAACAGCTGATTTTATTTGTTAACCGACGAAAAATTTAATGAGTTTTGTGCTAAATTTATGATAGCAGTTTGTTGGTGGATGTCCCTTACACCGAGTACAAGTATGTAGAAATGGTCCCACATGAAGGCTAAAGTGTGTTTATTTATTATTATTCTGTAAAATGCAATACGGAATGAATATTTTCTTGACGAAACCGAAAAATGAACAGTAAAAAATTTTACATAAAATTTCTATTTTTAATCAAAATAAAAAAAAGATCTTTATTCAAATAGTGAAATTCACTGAAAAGAATCAGTAACGATCAAAAAAAGTTGAATGGCGGCGATACTCTAAAACGTACAGTCACGGACTTTAATTAATGAGCCGCCTGGTACTGTTCGCATTTTAGCCGTGTAATGCAAATCGGGTTTATTCGGTTCCCGACACGCAAAGTCATATATTTTCGTATTAGAAGAAGAAAATTATATTTCATATCTTTACCGGTTGGCTAACCTGAGAGCAGAACTACAAACTTGACAGCGGTGACTACTCAAAGTCAACCAATTGCAGGTCTAGCAACAGTAACCTAGCAACGATAAACAATTGTTGCTAGGTTACTGTTGCATAGTAACGTTAGCGTACGGAGAAATTCTCTGACATCGATATTTCAACTGTCACTGTCTTCAGTTAAGTTTTCAGAATTTTTGAGTTAATGAGCTATGATTCAAAGGAGGTCAGTATCAAATAGATTGGATAAACTTAATGCAACATTGTATTTATTTTTATCATTAAGGACTTATTAGTCAACCTCTAGGGATAAGACTATTTCCGATTAAAAGTAATTTATTTGTCATCTTGATATTTCAACTGTCACTGTCTTCAGTTATGTTTTCATAATTACCGAGTTAATGAGCTATGATTCAAAGGAGGTCGGTATCAAATAGATTGGATAAACTTAATGCAACATTGTATTTATTTTTATCATTGAGAACTTATTAGTCAACCTCTATGGATATTTCCGATTAAAAGTAATTTATTTGTCATCTTGTTTACGAGCTTGTGATTTGAGTTCGTGTTTAATCGTGTAATCTCGTGAATGTATGAAAGTAAACAAGATGACAAATAAATTGCTTTTAATCGGAAATATCCATAGAGGTTAACTAATAAAGTCAACCTCTATGGATATTTCCGATTAAAAGTAATTTATTTGTCATCTTGTTTACGAGGGTGGGATTTGAGTTCGTGTTTAATCGTGTAATCTCGTGAATGTAAGAAACTGCAAAATTGAAAAGTTTGAAGGTGGCTCATCAATTAAAGTCCGTGACTGTACCTACTTGTTCCCTAGATACTTGATGTCTATCAAAAACATAGTAGGAATATTTAAATCCCAATAAATATCTGTAGAACCGTTACCAAGAAATATAATCATACAAAGCTCCTTATGAAACCAGATATTTCAGTTACCGCTTGGTTTTCTTTTAAACAGAACTTAACAAAGGAACACCCTTTGTTAAGTTCTGTTTAGTAGAATTTAACAATATCGGAAGTTGGCAAAAAGCAGAATTTCGTCTGTTATGATCGTAACGTGATAGTTTCTATCAATTTTCAAAGAATCTTGAAGTTAGTTTTCACGTTAAGTTTGCGGTATATTCTATAGGTAATTCTAATCCCATCTCTTGGTTTCATAACACTTAGGAATTCTTCGTTTCCGTTAAGGAAACACGGTTAAGGCTAGCCGGCATAAGCTGACCTCGCATTAAATTGTAACTCCATACTTCGCTGACCAGCTCAAAGTTAAAGAACCACCAGTCGCGGCGTACCCATACCAGTACTACGAGTGGGCTTAAACGGTCACTTTAGAAGAATCATAATATGAGAATAATTTATTATGAATCATCGTAAAATGTCACAAACTGACAATTCATAATAAGATCTGCGTGCGATTCATATTACGAAATAATTCATCTGTTTGACAGTTTTATATGGAGAATCGTAAAATGAATAAATTGCTTTTTTATATAAAATTAGAGGAATTGCTAATGAGATTCAGGATTCAGGAAATGAACTAGAGGAATTGCTAATGTGGCCGGTTTAGGCCCCCTGTAGTCTGTAGCAGTAGTCAAGCTTGACTTCAGATTTATTCTAAGAAAAAAAAGAAGGTGTTTGAAGCAAAATTTGAAAATTGACAGCTGCTTATGAAGGCTGACTTTCATTTCATTGACAATCTTTCTTTTTTTACTGTTTTTCTCATTTTTTTTGATTAAGATTTGCATTTTTATACGTTTTTTTTTTTTTCCTATTTTTCAGAGTTCGTTCCATAGCACAATTGGTTTTGTTATGAAATATATTAGTACTTACAGCCCCCTGAAAGATTGGCAATTAATTCAAAGTCAGTCTATAAAATAGACGTATACAGTATAGGTTCAGATATCATACCTGATAGCAATATGATGCCAGCGGAAGTCATACAAAGGTACAGCTAAGTATATGGAGCGTGATGAACCCGAGCCAGCATGGACCAGCCTGGCCGCCCCTCGGCCTGCCAGCTCCAGGGATAGGAAAGATCCTGTGCGTCTTCGTGACCGCAACGAGAACAAGGTTCCTTGTCCATAGCCACCGCTCTGAAGGAAAAAAATAGGGTTAGTCTTCATCTTTTGGTGTGGTTTGTGACTAACCTTGTAGGGTTAGAAAAAAAAAAGAAAGAATAACTGAATGTTAATATTCTTCAGCTTCTATTCTATTTGGCATTATTTGAATATTTTTGCAACTCACAAGCCCCACATCTTAATAAATATTATTTTGCGAAGCTGATAGTTTTAAGTCATTTTATACTTACTAGGATTATTCTAAAGCCTGAGTGAGCCATTTATTTAAAAAAAAAACCCCGATGGGTTTTGTGGTGTTCAAATTATAATTCCCCTCTTCAAAAATCTTCATTCAAATATATTTGTTAAACACTGTTTCATTAAATATTTAGTTTAATCTAGCCTACGTATACCATTAAGGCAGAAAAAACAGGCGCGAGGTTGCGGGTGCGATGTCGCGCCAATTTGCACGAGGCTTTATTACGATCACGCCTAAACTAGTTAGGCATATAAAATTAAGGCTGGTTTTTAACCACAATTTTCCTGAAGATTAATTAAGTAATTAATTCAACATTGCATTGATTTGCTTTAAATACAATATTTATTCAGTTTAAGATAACGATTGTACACTCTCTTGATTCAAAAATCAATTAAAGCTTGCGACATTATTAAACCTAAGACCATATAATTAAAGTAAACAATTTGAAACAGGGATATTTTTACTCCTCAAGTATTTCTCAGATAACGTTATAAATGTTTCATAAAGTTATCATATCAATTCTTTGAGCAATTTACTTAGAAGTCGGCAAAGTAATTTATTATAAAAGTATTTGCCTCGCCAAAGAAATAGCTATATTTCCATGAAAGCAATGCCAGTATTTTTATTTTCCTCTCACTTTGCGAAAGAGGATTTATTTAAATTTCGTCATTCCTTTTCACCAATGAATTTTGGTAGCTTCGAATCAAAATATAATTACATTCATCAATGCAAATGTACGGCAATATTAAAAAAAGCAGATAATAATGATGTCCATTGTTTGACATGAATGATAAATTAAAATTTATTATCATCCAATAACAGCTCGTTTCAGTCATCGTAATTAAATTCATTTTGATTCATATTCAACTTACCTCCGGCCGTAATCTCAGTGATATGAATAATGTGAATTCTCTGGGAAAAGTCTTCCCTGCTGAGAATAGTTCCGATGACGCAATCCAGATGTAAGAATTAGGCCTTAGGCTGAAGGCATGCGGTCGATCGGCGACAGGCCCCCACCGTGCCTGAGCAGGGTGGAAATTGCGCCTAGCTCCCGGCGCCAACGGGTTTATTGTACCTGAGAAGAATTAAATTATAATGTACGTTGACGTTATTGCTTTCCAGGTGAATAAGGTTTTAATTTAATGTTGCTTTGTGTTAAAATTGTGTTGGTAATTAATTTTCGTAAATTAAATGAGTAGGTAGGAAGTGTTTTGTCATGACAAAATTGTTGTCTACTAGCTGCGCCCGCGGTTTCACCCATGTAAGTTTCGATCCCGTGGGAATATCGGTATAAAAAGGGAATATCCTATGTCTTATTCCAGGTCATGGTCTACCCATGTGCCAAATTTCATCTAAATCCGTTTAGCCGTTTTAGCGTGAAAGCGTAACAAACGAACAAACAAATATTAAGTTAGGATAAGGATTGTACAGACAGGGAAATAAATTGTTGAAATAAATGACCTCGACTCGTACGTCAATATATTGTCTTATAGGAATGTCATTCAACTGTCCAAGAACGAGAGTTGTGATTTGAATATACGGATTAAGTTGGTAGTCAATTTTCCTGACGAGTTGGAATCAGAAACAGTTGCACATAACTTTAGCTACTGCAACTGTTACACAATGTTCACTCGTTACACTCGTCAATCACAATGACATGTTCCACGTCAAAGTCAATTGAAAAATAATTCTGCAACCAGCTGTTTTGACGCTAAAATCACTTTATCAAAATGTCACCTACATCCTGCATGCTTGATCGGTAGTAGTTGGGCAACTCCAGTCGACCTATCGATTCCATGCTGTTACGATGTCAGTTAACGAGCTAGTCTGGAAATAATTTAAAATCCAATATTCGTTTACGTTTAGACGGGGAACAGTTTTCTAGTGATGCGGAGAGTTTACTAAAATGTTTGCTTTTAAGGTTTCAAAATTGAGTGGAGGTTTGCGGAATAGAACTTAAATTGAAATTGCTTTTTGGTAGAGCATGTATGTGTGGTTTTGAAGGTTTCTGAATGCATGACCTTTTCATATTTATTCGTGATGTAGGAAGAGCGCATTATTCTTTTACCATCGCTCAAGTTTTAAGTAATTATGTAGGTATTAGTTAAATAACGTGCCCACCAAAAAGGGTTTAAAACGAGGCGAAATTAAACAATAAATGCGATTTAATCCGTAAACTCGCATTTCAAAGTAAGTTCGCATTCGGTTGCCTTAATTACGGCGGAAATCTACTTACCTTCACAGTCGAAAGAGTTACATGACCTTCCTTGTTCCCCGTACCCCTCGCAGGTAGGTTTCGAGCAGTATCTCCTGCGAGTCTGTCGTCCCCCTCCGCAGGTCCTGCTGCAAGCACCCCACTCCCCCCAACCCGCCCAGCCTGCAATATTTATAGATGAACTCTCCTCCGCGAGTTATTGCGGTAGTTTTACGTAGTTTTATTTGTAGAACTTTCGTACCGGTAGCTATGAAATTTCGTTTGTGAAGTTCATTCTGTTTTTGATAGGTGGCTAGAAGTTCAGAGTTAAAAAGCAGGGTTACACTTTTAAGTCTTGTTTTGGAGCGAATTAAACAAGTTTGTTGATGTGAACGTTGTCTAGCTTCACATAGTTCAAAGGAATATATTTTTGACTAAAAACACGAGTGCTGAACTATCAGGATTTATGTTTTAATACATTTAAAATTCTAAATCAACAACTGACTTTCAGAGTCATTGTTCCTTTAAAATTATTTTCATATTGATATACTCAACAAGGTACCTAAACAGAAATATCAAATCATAAAATTCCTCACAACAATCCGAGGTTCGTAAATTTTCATAGTGTTTGTTATAAATGGTGATTCTAGATCTGAAAATACAAACTCATTTCTCTTAGTTTACTCTTCAAACTTCAGCCGTAAATTGCAAAGTTCGTTCATCTATTTCTTTTACTTCGCTGTGTAATTAACAGGTAAATTTTAGTATTCATTAACGGAATTCAGGTAATGGCGTTCTGTCTCCGGCTGGTTGAATTAGTGGCTACGGAATTATGTTATTAGAATGGTAGGACCTGTAGACACAAATAATAATTATGCCAAGAACTTTTTAGTCCTTTAAAATTGCTGGATTTAGACAAAATGTTACTTCCTCCTTGGAGCTCGTGGCTAAATAATAAGAACCGCACGCGTCTATTCATCAGTTTAATTTGTATCTTTAATGGCAGCCCTTGAAGTCCATAGTTAAAGCTATGCTTGCCGGGGTTGGTCTGTGGATGGATGACCATCTTTACATACCGAGACTCCTCCGTGTCTCGGAAAGCAAATTAGGTCGTTAGTCCCGGCTGTCATTTGTGCATCTTTGACAATCGTCTGAATCCCGAAAGTCTGACAACCAGTCTTACCAAGTGGTATCGTATTATCCAGTTGCTGCGTTGTGCAGGTCAGATAGGCAGTCGCTCCATGTAAAATACTGGCATTCAGCTGCATCCGGTTAAACTTGAAGCTGACCCCAACATAGTTGAGAAAAGGCTAGGCAGATTGATATTATTCAATCGAAATTATTAGTTGCTTCATTATTATTATTTACCAGCAAGAAACTAGCTTCGTGTAAATGGGACTCAAGTTTACCAAACAAAACTGATCAGGAACAAATGAGGATAAACAAAATAAGTGTAAATATATTCAAAAGTCTTACCAACAGCGTTCCATATGGCTATGTCAACGCCAAGGCTCCATGGTACTGCAGAAGCTGTCGCTTCTAACCACGGACCATCAGGAGGCGTTGTCTCCAAGTCTACAGCAGGATCACTGATCCTGGCGAAGACCACCAGCTCACTTTGCGAAGGCGTCATGCTCCAATTGAAGCAGCCACTAAGTTGTGGACTTATTTTTAGATTCACCTGCCTGACAAAATAAAATAAATAAATAATCATCATCTTTTGTCCCACGTCCAACGGCATTGTGGAAGACCCAGTCGTTGATGATGGGACGAACTTGACGCTTTAAGAGGGATTGGTCCATATTACACACTGGTGACCATCTTATACCGAGACTTCTCCGTGTCAAAGTACGTTAAGCCGTTGGTCCCGGCTGTCATTCGTAGATCTTTGACAGACGTTACGGGTCGTCAGAAGCCCGAAAGTCTGACAACCAGTCTTACGATGGTATCGTATTACCCAGTTATTGGGTTGTGGAGCTTAGATAGGCAGTCGCTCCAAGTAAAATACTGGTATTCAGCTGCATCTGGTTAGGCTGGACCAAACTAGTTGGGAAAAGGCTAGGCAGTTTGATTAATCTATTGTCACACGTCCAACGGCATTATGGAAGCGTTGATGGCGGGAGGAACTTGACGCCTCCAGGAGGCATTGGTCCATATTAAACACATACTCGTAAGTGTACATATTTAAGGTCCGTGGCAGTTCGTACCACAAGCCGATTACCTAATTGATAACGTATCTGTAATGTGAATGTGTTATATTTTATGGTATTGTATGTCTATTACGTTATCGATGTGTGTATTTATTAAAAGTTGTACATACAGGGTGTTAGGGTAAACACCGTTATCCTTGCAACCAGTGGTTTGGTTTCATTTATAGATGGTAAAATCAATGGAAAATTACAACTTTTTTTTAAAATTTTTTTAGATCTAAATTTTACCACAAGAGACCCAAGTTCGTTGCCCTATGCGCTAGGGCAACGAACTTGCGTCTTAACACGGGCGGGTGGTACGGGATGTGACCTGACCGGCAGCGAGCGCGATCCCTCCCTTAGTCAGTCAGCTGTTTCACTAGCAAGCACGGTGTCAGATAGTAACTTTTTAAAATCTTTTAATGAAAATAACGTTTTTTTTTTGTTGTGTTCGGTCATTTATTTTTATATTTAAGTTTAGTTTTTGTATTTAAGTACCCATGGTTTGAATGACAAGAGTAAAAGATTTCATTTCATTTAATTTCATTTTCCTTGGGTCGACATGAGTGGAAAACAAATAGAGGTTGACAAAAATGAAAATCTTAAATGTTCATGCTCCTCAAAGGTAAGATGAATAATGTAATATGATCATATAGAAGCTCTTAACTCATTAGGTTGCAACACAATTCAAAGTGCCCTACACTTTGAATTTTCCTTATCTATTTCGGATTTAGATTGAAGCTATACATTTTCTTTAACGTTAATGCTGCTTTGACGAAATATTATTATAATTTTGTGATATTATTATGTTAGCTATTTCATGTTATATTTCTCAAGGAGATACGAAGACTAAGAATATAATGCTCGAAAATATATTATCTGTATTGTCTTATCATTAAATTTATTTTAAGGTGAGTCTTGCAGAGGTTCTGATAAAATGAAAGAAAGAAAAATATTTTATTTAGGACACGCACAGGAAATACAAACGGTAAAAAAGTAGCGTTTAAAACTAACAAAATAAAAATTTAACAAAAAAAAAGGTAAATAAAATGTAAATTAAAATTGAAGAAAACTGAGATATGTATGTAGCATTGTCTAGAAGCTCTATTTTAGTGTCTATAAAATTCTGCCTTATTAATTAATAAGTAATTTCCCATCGACAAAAATTACGAAATTTTATGTCTTTTACAAATTATCATACGCTTTAAATTCATTCTGTTAGTGAATTCATTTAATATTTTTAATATGTAGATTAACCGTTTATACTTTCCATCATCGTGTTCTTTTCATTTAGTAATGATACGCAAGCGAATGCTGTTCTAAGTTCCTCCATTTACTGTATTTGCAGTCCACGTCGCTTTGACAGTAGTAGGTTAAGCAGTGGCACAGTTTAGCTCGAACTCGACAGTACTCGTAATAGAAAAGACGGTCAAGAAATGTCTTAGAAAACTCCAGTAAGTGTGCCAAGCATTCTTGAAAATGAAAACTTATAAGCAGTCGTTAATGCTGTCTCTAAAAATACAAGTGAAGATGACATATTTTTTAAGAGTAAAATTTTTCCTCGTTTCTCATTATTTATACTTTTTAAACATTCATCTTTTATTCGAGAGCATTTTATAAACGCGAGTTTTGTCTGTAGAAAATAGAAAAATTAAATATTTCTGTGAACTTGGATGACATTATAAAGCCTTTAGTTTTTGTTTATGTTATGAAGAACATATTATGTTTTTAAAACATGCAGGTGTTTTGTGAAATAGACAATGTTGAAAGGGAAGTATGTTAATTGCTTTCTTTAATAATAATAGTAAAGTCTTTAGTTTTTGTTTTGTCATATGTTATTAAGAACATGATACTCATTATTATGTTTTTAACTTTGGTGTTAAGTGAAATAGACAATGTTGAAAGGGAAGTAGATATGTTAATTGCTTTCTTTAAATATTTATTTATTTATTTAAACTTTTCGCGCTAAAAAAGCGGCAAAGGCGGACTTAATGCCTGAGGCATTCTCTACCAGTCAACCAAGGGTGGTGAAGAGATTAGATGGCAGGTGCTCTAATTGAGAGGAACAAAGAGAAAAATAATAGTAATAATAATATATAAATAAATAAAAATATTGAAGGTAAAGTAAAATATATTCGCGATGGTGATTAGTTTTGAGCCAAGAGATTAAATCTACTTTTTTAAGCCATTGAACGGAAAAGTTTAGTTAAATTGATAAAGTAACAAAGTGCAACAAGTTTTCTGTTTCTCGTTCAACACAAAATAAAATAACAAAATTCTGTTTCACTACTTCTCCGTTATTTGCAAGAATGCAAAAAGAAAATGAGCTCAAAACTTTTATTTGCAACAATCGCTTGGCGGTCCATTGTTTTATATAAAGTTAGAAAACGGAACAAATCATTTGAGAATGGTTACAAATGATACAATTTTACCTTCATACAAAAGCCATTAAGGCTCTAACGTGAACATAGTAAATTATTCAGAGACACAATCCTCGATAATAATGTTCATTTGTCTGGTAATTACTGAGTCAGAAGTTTGTATAACTTTTACATTAAAATTGCTCTTTTTGTTATTTAGGTTATATATTAAGGACTTTACTAGGTGCTTTAGTATGATAAAACAATAAATGGTAGAAATATATTACCTACCATGAATTTGAAATGGGAATATTGGAAATTGATTATGATGATAGACGGTTAAAATTTAGATAATTATAGAATACTGGTTTTAGTACCTTATTTTAATGAATAAGGTTTTTGTACTTATTACTTCCTAATCATAATAATTCTAATTACTTTATCACACTTCAAATTTTTATTTTGGCGCTTTTGGGAGTTGTCAACGAACAGGACAGATAAGTAAGGTTTATTTGAATAAAGTTGGCTGCCGCTTCCTTAGGAATTTAATGAATATCAAAAATTCTTGCTATTTGAGCAATCTCGAGCAGGTCATGCTCAAACATAGTCTGAGAGTTCCGAAATGGTTTGCTGATGCAAGCATTTTAACCGCTCGATTTTATTAGTGTATTTTTCTGGTGCCTTCGGGCAAATCTTTTCTAAACCAACAGCTTTTACAATAAAGTGTCTGCCGATGAGAACGACAATATTATCACTATCATCTAGATTTCGATTTTTATTGATAGTTGAACCATCAGAATTCGAAACGTGAACATTCATAAGTAATACCACAATTTCTTTTGAAAATCACTTGCAGCTGTTGGAAAAGTAAACGTTCAAATATAATTTAATAATAAACCTCGAAAGTCCAAGTACATATTTACAACTCAATTAGAAACAGACATGTTTTAGTCTTATTTGAGCTGCGCAGTAATTGTATCCACTGCATTTTCACAAGTTGCATGGTCCTACCATAAGCATATCTAGTTTAATATTTTCAGCGGTAGATTAAAGAACACTTTTTATGGATAAACTGAGCTGTTATTTTCTGGGGACTTCATTTTAAATTCAGTGATAAAAGTCACAATTCACTTTTCAAAGTAAACAGGAATAAAAACATAAACGTGTGCATCACAATGTTATAATTTTATAACACTATCACTGGATAAAAACTTAACGAGTTTTCCTAGTTTTCCAGAAACACAAAGGATCCGTCTCGTAATAGAAAAATGCGCTTTTGATTACCAGCTTTGTAATTTGTTCTATTAGTAACGGTCTTTAGAGGTTGTATTAGTCCATAATATTTCATACTTAATATAATAATAAATGTCAATTTGATGGAATATAATCATAGTTTTGTATTCATAAATAATAATTATCGTAGTAAGTTAAGAGAAACGTAATATTATAGAGATATTTCCTCTACTAACTTCCTTTGGTAATATTTAGGTTCAAGTTTGCTACATTTTACCGTGCGCCAGCATCCACTTCTGTTGTAATATCACCGCCAGCGTAAGCATAATATATTTACTAAGACGTTATTAAAGAGTGCTGTACTAAGGTCCAGACTTTGAAGAAGTCTTTAGAAGTTTTAGAAGTTTTTAAGAAGTTTACATGACATGATGAAATCATCTACATAAACTGTATTAACAATTACCACTTAGTCTTTAAAATGTAACTTTCTCTAAAAACACGACGATTATTAACGATTCCACAACAAAACCAATGCTATCAAGTAACTTTCTTCTCTTCTTGTTACCACTATCCTTACACCTCGTTATGTTACTTTTAATAGAACTTGACGGTATCCGCTCGTAGAATCCAAAAAAAAGGTAGTTTGCAAAAACTTTTTACGAGGAGCTTACGTGACTTCTTTCCGTGATACGAGCCCAACATGTCCTAAATTGAGTGGGAATCCGACTAAATGCCTTGTCAGAACGTAGCTTAGGTATAAGACCGCAGTAAATTGAATCTGTAGTCACTTTTCGTAGATGATTGGATTCATAGGAAAATAAAATATGTGCTATGATAGTTTTGACATACAATTTAGTTTATTGTGCTATCTTTGTAGTAGCAGCCCGGATTCTGGATTTTTACCCGGTCGATGGCTTTAGGCTTGCCTACATGGAACCGTCCTGGTTCCCCGAAGGGTTGAGTAAAGGGGTATACCTTTACTCAACCCTTCGGGGAACCGTAGGAACTGTAGGAAGTAGACCCACATTAAGTCCCATGTAATAGGGGGCGAGCCTATTGCCATCATCTGGGCACGAATCCAGAATCCGGGCTGCTACTGAGAAATACTGCTCACGATAGGTAAGAAAATAAAGTATAAACCAGATCGTACATTCTATCGTAACCCTCAAAGCAAACAAACTGCTTTCCATTACTCTGTATCTTCAACCTTATTTCAATAAAACTGAGTTTGCGAGCGATAAACACTGACGCCTGCATCCGAAGTACATTCCGATCACGCAGCACTTTTGCTGGGAAAATTTAATTATACGGATCGCGATCTCTCAGAAACTTCGTTGCTTTAATTGAGTTCCGCACTAATCTTTAACTTGCTTCCTCTGTGTGGCAAGACTCAAGCGATAAGCGTTTATCGGTTGAAAGTTTTAAATATGTTTTCTAGAATGTTCGATAGTTTACGATTCTAAGTTTTTAAATTACTAGAGTAATGATTTTCTGAACTCCTTTGTATCTGGAAATCGGGGAATTTGTTCTTTGGAAGTTTCAGGAATGATCAATCCGTACATTGCAGGCAAATATATAGCGTTTTCTTATTTCATTTAAATGACACAAGGATTATAAATATCAACGAAATTGGTACTTAGGGGTAAACTAAAAGTCCGAAAGGGATACCGGGACCCTTGACAACAGGCAACTGAAGGAACACGGGTGGGTTTTAGTCAGTAAAAATCTGACACGCCGGGGGAAGTCGATGATGACCCACGCTCAACAAAAAAAGGGGTAAACTAAAATCAAGCGTTTAATGCGGGAAATTTATCTCTTTCATATACGCGCAATAATGTAAAAAGATGCGGAATAATTTAAGAAATAACCATTTAAATAAACCATTTCTCTCTATTTTTAACCGTCGTGTTATTCCTATAACTAATTTCAGCAACATTCTCTTAAAAAATTAGACCGCTAAACGCAATCGTAACTCAAAACCACAACTTGCTACTATTACAACAACTTCTCACTTAACACATCCGTCACTTCGCTTATAATTTAGCCCACACTCCTAAACTTGTGCGTGTTTACGCCGGTTTTCTTGGGCAAACTTCAGTGCTTTCAATACCGCTGCGGTGGCTTTCACTTAGTTTGTTTTGTTAACCGTTTTATTACGCTACACGGTAAGATTGAGGTCTTACGTGGGACCCTGATCTTAACATCTTCAATGTAAGCGAGATGATTTGTGACGGGGTTGCGGTGAAACGTCAAAGTTTGGTAAGGCAACATTTGGGTAAAGTTTCGAGTATCTATGGGGAAAGGGATTTGAGTACAATTTGGTTGAGAATTTAACAAAGGTTTGATTTTAGTGAAAGAAGATTACCATTAAACTATCATTGTAGATTCGCGTTTTATTTACGTCTAGGTCATCACAGATGAGACTAATCCTAAAAGCCCTCTTTGTGTTACTACAAAACTTTTATAAAACCCTCCTCGACTTGAAAATAATAGGAGGTCGTATCGTTAGTTATGATCAAAAGATTTAAAAAGCAGTGATAGCCTAGTTTTGTGACCGTCGGACTGCCAAGTCATACGTCTCGAGTTCGAACCCAAGGCGCACCTCTGACTTTTCGAATTCATGTGTGTATTGTCATTTGCTTCAAAAAAGTTGAAGGAAAACAAAGTCAGAGGACTTGGCTTTACATACCGTCAAAAATATCTCTCAGGCATGCCGGTTTCCTCACGATGTTTTTTCCCACATGGGTGGCATAAATCTGACACCAGATTAGTAACTACACGAAAGAAAGGAAGATCAAACTCAGAGTAATTCCCATTTCATAGCCAACAAGTCGTTATATTCGAGGTAGACTTACTGTTTTTAGATGTAATGGCACAAATAACAATTACGACGGCGTATATTGTAGATGGAGACAGGGGAGTCATATTAGCGCGTTATATGTAAGACACTAATGAGACAAACATAATTAAATCCACCATCGCGCCTACGGGATGTTCCCTTGTTATAGAAGACGGATGAAATGTAATTTAAAATGGTGGAAAGACAAGATGATAAAGTTATTACAGTGGAAGTGGGGAATCAGAAACAATTTGTTGGTATTGTTGGCTGTATTGTACATTAAAAACGTTTGAAATTAGAAAAAGAGTAACAAGAATACAAAACTCTATACTCTATCTAAAGACGATGTTAAAATGTACGTAAATGAAAATACAATAATTATCGTAGAATTAAGATGGAAAAAAGCCCAAAAGCCCCATAAAGCTAAGCTAACAATCCAAGAAATCAATCTTTTCCGATGACCTTTGAAACAAATAACAAAACCGAATCTATAACATTTGGAAGGTTAATATTTGAAAGAGAGTTGTAAGCCTGAGAGAGTATTGTCTGATAAATTAGGAAAATCAACCGCGGCTGAAATTCCTTTAGATATTTTTTTTCTGTACCAATAGGTATTCTTCTTTAAGATCAGGGATTTCCGTGATTTTTCATTACGAAACTTCCATTGTATCGGTCTTTTCCAAAACGGTATTAACGTTTTCTGAAAATGATACCCTCGCTAGGTTGAAAATATCTTTCTAATTATCAGCCCATTAAAACATTTTATAAGGTCAGAATCATTAATTTAATGAAGGTTTTACGTCCTTCAATGAACTGTTTAAGGAGTTTATATTTTAATAATGACACAATTATCACCACAGACTACGGTGAGGCTTCGGTGGCCAGCGCTAGAACTGGCATATTGGCTTTAAGGGCAGTCTGTGACAGAAATTGTGCGTTCAACGCACTTTCAGCACCACCAATTTTAATGGTAGACGCTGACGGCACGGCGATTCTGCGATTATCGCAATTGAATGAAAATCAACTTTATTTACACAGAATTTTCCACCAAAATTGAAGGTGTTCTATAAATCTTGAGTCTTTTCGTATTTTGCAGCATCAGGGTCTAAAATATCCATTTATATACTAATAATAAAACTAATTTGTTTGTTTGAACGCGTTAATCTCGGGAACTACCAGTCGGATTTGAAAACGTCATGGCTTACCATCAGGTGCGATAGTAGTCAAACGCGAGCCCATAAATACCTAAGTAATAAACAAATAAAAACTTTACATATGTTATGTGCCTGTATTTTTATCGGAGGTCTTTACAATAAATCCTACATATTTAAAGCCTACCGCTGACGAGGAAGCGACTGATATCAACGTTTTGATCCCTGGTTGACTAACTATTCGTAAAAATGACGACGCGTACCTTGCGCATTTAGTGTTAGACTAGATATGGAAGGTTTTTAGTCAAAACGTTTCCAGAACTCGCAAAACTTGTAGCTGCAAAAAAACGTCTGTTGATTATAAACATCTGCAAGGGCTGCAAAAAAGCTTTTTTCACGGATTTTATTGTGTCTATGTGCAATCGCATTGGCATTGTAATTACCGTTTTCTGTTTTTTTTAGTTTTAAGGTGTACTTTTCTGTGACAATGCCAATAAAGGCATTTGTTTTTTAAATCTTTCTTTTCTTTCTTTCAATCATTGAACAATGTAGGTTTTTTTGGAATTTATAATGGAACCACCTCTGAAGCACCTACCAAACAGAAAAATAATCATCAAAATCAATTCATAATTGGCGGAGTATTCGCGTTACAAACAAAACAAAAAACATACAGAAGGATTGAGAACCTCCTCCTTTTTTAAATAGGTTAAAAACGAGCAACAGACGGCGAGGAGCAATTACTCGCTGGGATGTGTTTGTACCAAGCGTGAGCCTCTTTGATACCTAGGACTCTCTTTGATACCTAGGACTCTCTTTGATACCTAGGACTCTCTTTGATACCTAGGACTCTCTTTGATACCTAGGACTCTCTTTGATACCTAGGACTCTCTGATACCTAGGACTCTCTTTGATACCTAGGACTCTCTTTGATACCTAGGACTCTCTTTGATACCTAGGACTCTGTTTGATACCTAGGACTCTCTTTGATACCTAGGACTCTCTTTGATACCTAGGACTCTCTTTGATACCTAGGACTCTCTTTGATACCTAGGACTCTCTTTGATACCTAGGACTCTCTTTGATACCTAGGACTCTCTTTGATACCTAGGACTCTCTTGTCGCTACTACAAACGATACTACTCACACGCTACACGCTGACTGTTAGTATCGCCGGCGATACTAACAGTCAGCGATCAACTATTACTATATTAGTATCTCTTTTCACGAGACCTACAATATTTCGTAGTTTTGTTGAGCGAGTAAATCGTTGATAGCTACTCGCTTCCTCGTCGGCGGTCTTTCTTTTTTTTCGTGTGGTTAATGACTAACCTCAGGCTCTAGAAAAAGTGAAATTCTATCAGCGTTAACGATGATGGAAAAGTCAAAAATGTATAGAACTGACATAAGCTATCGAAAACCTTATGTCAATCTATAGAAATACGAAACGCTTTCGAAGCGATTGTCACTTGTCTAGGCCCTCTGGTGTCAGAGTTCTTATGCTACCCATGGACCTCTGGCTTGGCTTCAAATGCCGTCGAGTAATATCTCTCAGGCATACCGGTTTCCTCACGATGTTTTCCTTCGCCGTTTTTGAAGCAACTGATAATACAATACGCACATAAATTCGAAAAGTACGGGTTTTATGTAGTTTCAAACTCGAGACCAATGGCTTGGCAGTCCGACGGTCACACCACTAGGCTATAACTGCTCACTGCGTCTGCGGTGGGATGCCCTTAGGATGGTGCCTCATGCCGTGATCCGACGGTGCGCCATATTGCGGACGGACACAGACGAGCCCGCACGAAGCACCGTGGGAAGCTGTACGTGAGGGGTATCACAGACATCGGAAGTTCCTCGGTGCGCGGCGCGTGGCGGTCTGTGGTCGTCTGCCGTGCGTGTCCGTCCGCAAAATCATTTGCGTTATGATGATGTGAAAAAAGAAACATTTAGTTTTTTCTTAATAAACAAGATTTCTTACCTATCTGTAGTATTGTATGGTGAACCCGCATATTGGCTGATGGAAGCCAACTCTACTCCCCCTCTGTATATTGACACTAGAGCCAAGTCTAGTGTTTTACTCTGAAACAAACAAGAAACAACTTAATTCAGGTCTTAATTTCTTACGTTAAACGCAGCTTCGCCCGCACGGTTAACGGTATGTCGATGAAAAGTAACCTATGTCCTTTGCCAGGATGCCATCTGTCTCCTTGCCAAATGTTATCGAATTCCGTTCAGTGGTTCAGGCGTGAAAAAGTTACCATACATAAAGACAGACATACAGAGTTAGGTACTTTCGAATTTATAATATTACTATGGATTATTTACTTTAAAAAATGAAAACCTTTTAGAAATATGTAAATATCAGAGTAAATTACAAACCTTATTAATAAACCCTCATCAAATTATTTTCTGGTATAAAAATAAATTAAAGATAAAAGGCCTGTTTATTTAGGGCATCTTTGTAATTTTATATCTGCGTCCTTGAAATAACATTATTTATATATTATTTAATAATGTTATTTCAAGGACTCTTTTATGTCGGAAGGAAATTGTTATTTGTATAAATCCTTTGTTTTTAATTGTATTTATGAAAAACCTCTATAATATTTATTACGGTTTTGGAGGAGCTATAAATAAATTACTTGTGATTGAATATTTCCATTGGTGATTTTTTCTGGTGTTAGAAGTGATCAAACATATCTACCACCCATGTGCCTAATTTCATCCAAATCCGTACAGCTTTTTTAGCGTGAAAGCGTATCAAACAAACTGTACCCGTGTGCCCGTTTTCACTAGGCGACACCTAAGTGCAAAGCCTACATTTTATTGTACGTGGTATTTTCAACTCTCGGCACTGAGCTTAACGTTGAAAATACAACGGTGTGGCAGTGTTTATTTAGTCATTACAATTAGGTGTCGCCTAGTATTAGTGAAAACGGGCAATAAATTATCACCATCTAAGAAAATAAATAATAAAAGAAACTCATTTGTATCGCGGCTTATCCGGAGATCAAAATTAAGAAAAATAAAACATAAAAAACATATGTCTTACTTTAAGTTGAGGAAAAAAGAAAAGCCAACCAAATAATAAATTACTTCATCTCGTTAAACAAAGCCGACATTTTGTAAGTCACTCCTCAGAAAATTATAATTTTACACAAAAGTAAAGTACGTACATCTTTCTGGGTACAAAGAAAATACATACCTACAGTTATTTGTCTTTGTGGGATAAAGAAACAAAATACGGATTTACCAAAATGACTGCGACATATCCATAAAACGTGAAGATAATCGCCCGACGAGTAATAAAACTTCACACGTGGAAAAACCTACCTTACCGTAACCATGATAGAGTTTACTTTTCTTTGGGGGAAAACGGAGGAGTTTAGGTAACATGGGTATCTGTCTTTTCTCATACGTTTGTGTGAGGGCTTGGTCGAGAAATATTAATATTTTCGCATGTCTCTGGAATATTTCTTTGCCTCTTGGAACAAAGAGACAAAGTTCTTCTTCCGGAACATAAGGACTGGCCTCTGGGACGGTGCAGTTGCAGGAAGTTATGTCTTTAGGACAACTTGTTTATGGGCTTTGGAAGGAAGTATTTTATAAGTAAGTAGAGAAATATTATTAGTGTTTATGTACGGTCTCATCGCCGTACAGTTTTCTGCTTACTCTGTAACCTACTTTAGGCCAACGATGCGCCCTGCCAGGGTTGCGGGTTAGTCCGAAAGAGATACCGGGAGCAGTCATTGGATGATTTTCCACCCACAAAAAAAAAAAAAAGACCAACGATGCGCGTCATAATTTAGCATAATAAATAACCACGACCAACGAATTTAAATGTAGTGAACTTATAACTGTATAGCTATCAACAACTGAGAGAAATAATCGCCTTCCATTCTACTACTGTTACTTACTCTTAATTTAAAGAAAATTAACTACTTAGTGCATCTTAGTGGACTGGGTTTCTCTATACCAACTCAACTTACAAACCTTCACGACAAATCAGTATACGGAGTTAACTACTACAACCCGTACAGTTTTGTTTTACGTTTGCGAAAAAGAAAAAAGCGCACATAATCAGCCTATAATGTTCCCACTGCTGGGACACAGGCCTCCTCTATGTGAGAGGGAGTGGGCCGTAATCCACCACGCGGGCCCAGTGCGGGTTGGTAGATGTCACATGTCTTCAAATTTTTGGTTCTAAGACATGCCGGTTTCCTCTCGATGTTTTCCTTCACCGTTTTGAGAGCAGTAGGGATGAAATTATTTACACAAAGTAAAGCGCCTGTAAGGGTTCGAACCTACGACCTACAACTCGTAAGTCGCAGCCGTTACCACTCGTTAGATGTCACATGTCTTCGAATTTTTGGTTCTAGGACATGCCGGTTTCCTCACGATGTTTTCCTTCACCGTTAAGAAAGAAAAAAGCGCATTTGATGGAAAATACACGGACTGGAACACTGATAGTCTACGTAAATATCAGTGACACATATCATCAAATATAATCAACATACAATAAGTGGAAAAAATAAGTAGGTATTATGCTAACTCAAAAACTACCCAAACAAAGTTAATAAAATTTATATGGGACTACCACGCAAGCTTCATCAACCAATAAAAAAAAAATCATGTAATTCGGCCCAGTAATCTCGGAGAGAAATCGATGGGCCGATTTACTTGATTCTTTTTTTATTTGGTTATGTTCATCGGAACATACATAAAAAATACATTCACATGAACATAGACCTGCGTGCTCATTTTTAAAGTTGGTTAACACAGTAAGTTCTTCCCACCCCTTCAAGAAACACAGCCAGGCTGCTGTTTAATGTCATTAATTAAAACGCTACCAACATTAAAGTTCTATACTGTTATATGTCATAGTCGCAGAGTAGTTCTAAGTGAAGCTCCAACTTCGGGCATGGAGTTATGAACAAGTTAACGAGAAATACACGACGCTCTGTTACAAGTTTTTATGGGAGGTTGTCTTATTAATATTATCACTTGAAAGAAATATTAAAGTATAAATAATATTCTACGTTTAATTATAATTTAGTTATGTTTAATTATAAGAGCTCGTTGCCAAGTAATAACAGCCGCACGGGTCGATCTATCAGGTTAAGCTACGCTTTCTGAGACACGGAGGAGTCTCGGTATGTAAAGATGGTCACCCATCCACGGACCAACCCCGGCGAGCTTAGTTTAACCTGATGGATTGACCCGTGCGGCTGTTATTGTGTTGTTTACTCAACGAGTCAAAAACACAGGTATCCGAGTATTATTCAGAGAGAAGTATGATTGCGAGAGCAGTGATGGCCCAGTGGAAACAGCCGTGACCTACGAGTTGTAGGTTGTAAGTTCAAACCCGGACAAACACTTTGTGTAAATTATTTCATCACCACTGCTCTCAAAATGGTGAAGGAAAGTGATCAAAGTGGCATGTGCACACACAAATTCAAAGTCATTGCGACATTCAACAATAGGCACTGTGCCCGCGTGGTGGATTACATCTTACCCCATCTCGAAGAGAGGAGGCCTATGTCCCAACAGTGAGAACATTAGAGGCTGATTTTGCAAGTATTATAAGAAAAAGTACTACATAAAGTTTACTATAGAAAAGGCTATGAATATTGTAGACATCATAAAAATTTGAGTCCCGCAGGTCGTGAAATATTTTAGAAGTAAGCTTCTTTAAAAATGTTCATAAAACCACAAAATGCGTTCATGCTCTATGTAAGCAACTAAGTACATAGATAGGCAGTCGCTTCATGTAAAATAATTCAGCTGCTTCCGATTAGACAGGAAGCCTACTCCAACATAGTTGGGAAGAGACTAGGCAGATTGATTTTGACAGCCTATCTGACCTCCGCAACCCAGTTACTGGGTAACACGATACCCCTTGGTTGGACTGGTTGCTAGAGTTTTGGACTTCTGGCTACCTGTAATTCCTATAAAATCAACCCCTAAACACCATGGAATCTTAATACCGTACAAAATTACTATTAGCCATAATATCGTAAGCACGATAACCCAAGATTACCCATAACTTCATATCTAAGATCCAATCCATACCTTTATTGAACTTAGAATAATACGAACATAGTGCCCCATAAAATTTTATGGCAGGTTATCTCTGCAAGGTAATATTAACCTTATAACCTTCACTTAAGGTCGTGATCTGATATTATGCGTTTTGGAATTAGGTGAAAATGTATTCAATGTGATCGAGTTCAAGTGTGCAATCTTATTGAAATACACGTTATTAGAAAAGTTTTTTATTGAGTTATTCAGTAATTTCAGTGAAGTTCAGTTGAAAGCTATTTTATGTCAGCATATTGAAAACTTCATAAAAGAATTTTAAAACAAAATGTAGCTAGTTCTTTTTAAACCAACTTATTTTCTGGACTTCCTAACGTTGATTTTTCGTGGAAAAAACTTAACATTTTGGTTTTGCCAATGAACGAGTATACCAGTACCAAAAAATTAAGCACTACAAATTAAAACCAACATTATAAAGATGTCGTCTCTAGACTGGTTAAAAAAGCTATGCCTGTGTTTTCATAAGCTTTAAATTTATTTTCAGGTGGAGGCGGATTTTCTGATATTTTCTCGAGAAAAGTTAACAAACTATTATAAAACTTACATTGATTTTAATCGCCTGAGCGAAGCCATCCTGACGTTTTGCTTGTTCAAAAATAAAACATTTTGCTATTCCACACTTAGGTATCTATAAATCGTATCCAAATAGTCGTTGTTTAAACTTAATAAAAGGTTATAAGGTTGACTGGTAGAAAATGCTTCTGGCATTAAGTCCGCCTCTGTACATTTATGTGCTTAAAGTATTAATTAAGTATATAATCAATCTGCCTAGCCTTTTTTTTTTTTCCAACTATGTTGGGGTCGGCTTCCATTCTAACCGGATGCAGCTGAATACCAGTATTTTACATGGAGCGACTGCCTATCTGACCTCCACAACCCAGTAACTGGGTAATACGATACCCCTTGGTTAGACTGGTTGTCAGACTTTCGTGCTTCTGACGACTCGTAACGACTGTCAAAGATCTACAAATGACAGCCGGGACCAACGGCTTAACGTGCTTTCCGAGGCACGGAGGAGTCTCGATATGTGAAAATGGTCACCCATCCACGGACCAACCCCGGCAAGCGTAGCTTAACCTGATGGATCGACCCGAGCGGCTGTTATTACTTAGCCACAAGCTCCTCTATATTATTAAATAATAAAATTAGATTTTCAAACGAAATAGTGTCTGATATTAAATTTCGGTACATAACTACTAAGAAACTCACATAATTATTTACTTAACAAATAAATAAATGAAGGTATATACCTATCACTTTAAGTTGATAAAACCAATCCGTACCTACTTAGAATTACTTGGTAAGGTTAGTAAATTTTGAGTGATAATGAAGGTAATAATTATCAATTTCCAAACCTAGGTGGAATTTAAATTAAATTACTAGAATTATACCCACCAGACACAATAGCCGTCTGGTCGGAGGCTTCTCCTTTTTCTATGGAAGATGAGTAAACTTTACACCCTGTTCTCATACCTCTATAAATATTTATTAACGTGAAAATTTATTTAGGTGCACTTTGTGCTCTTTTTGAACAGTGAACGAAACTGAATCGTCGTCGGAGACGCTAAATCGGAATATCGGCTCCAGTTGGTTGGTGACACCAGTGGCGTATACTCGTCCAGTCCAGTTGTACCTAAGTTTCATGAACACCTCCCTCTTTTCTATTTTTTTATTTATATTAACGTATACCAACCCGCACTGTGCCCGCATGGTGGAATACAGCCCGCTTCCTCTCGAAGAGAGGAGGCCTGTGTCCCAGCAGTGGGAACATTATAGGCTGATTATGATGATGATCAATTTATATTACAATATTTCACTAATGGAACATATTGCGAATTTCGCTGCAGCCAACTACAGAAAATATTATGGATCGTATCTAATTTATTTATTTTATGATCCATAAACAGACTACGTACTTATCACATGACAGTCCACAGACAACAATTACAAAATTCACCCAAAAACATCATAAATTCAATAATATAAAACAGACACATTTGCCACCGGCCTGGTGTAAAGCAATTTGGTAAAATTAAACCATAAAAAGTTACTCTCGCAAATTGTGCTAGGTATGACTTTCACATCAGACTAAAATATGGAGCTAATATTATTATTGTTATTTAGTTTAGTTCTAATATTTGATTGGTGCCTTCTTCGTCTAGAGCGGATTTTTTTTTTTTTTTTTGGCAAATCTTCAAATGACTTCTCCCGCTCCGCCCACAGCGGGAGCTTTGCTTTCCAAGCCACGGCGGAGTCTCGGTGTGTGAAAATGGTCACCCATCCACGGTCCAATCCCGACAAGCGTAACTTAACCTGATAGATCGATCTGTTTTTTTTTTAATGTGTGATATCCTCAATTGACTTCACCAGCTCTGGGCGGAGCGGGAGGGCGTGTCAGACTTTTACTGCCTAAAACCCACCCGAGTTCCTTCAGTTGCTTGTTGCCAAGGGTCTCGGTATCCGTTTCGAACTTTCCCGCAATGATTGTGATTCGATTTCCGAATCATGTAAAGTATTGTAAGATTCAGTAGAAGACTGCAAGTCTGGATTTGAACGGTTCGCCTTTCGATCGCTTTTAAATAAGGAATGTCTCGTGCCTCGAAAAGCACGTTAGGCCGTTGTGTTGGTCTGCCAGAGTTGCGGGAGATGTCATTGGATGATTTGCCAAACTCAAAAAAAAAAAAAAAAAATAGCCCGTTGCGTTGGTCCCGGCTGTCATTCGTGGATCTTTGACAGTTGTTACGGGTCATCAGAGGCCGATAGTCTGACAACCAGTCTTACCAAGGGGTATCGTATCACCCAGTTAATGGGTTGTGGAAGGCAGATAGGCAGTCGCTCCATGTAAATTACTGGTATTCAGCTGCATCCGGTTAGACTGGAAGCCGACCCCAACAAAGTTGGGAAAAGGCAGATTGATTTGATACACCTTCGTCGCATACCGTCATAGTGTTATATTTGTATTTTAGATAGCTAGGTACAATTTTAACGTGTATCTGGTCATATGGAACGTGGTTACGTGGTTTAGTTAATTGAATAAACCCCAACATTCACGACTAATTTAGATTTCATGAACCAATATATTATGCAGAAATATCAATAGTTCTTCTCTTCTCGTATTGGTACAAACTAGGTGCTAAGGTACATAGTAATGACTCATGACGTAGTAAATAAACAGCGTGTATCAAAAATGTGTGGTGAAGAGTCATAAAAATAAAAGTTATAAAACTAAAACCCAACTACGACAAAAAAGTCAACTAAAAAGATTTAAAGAAGATATCACAGACAGACAAATTAAATATCCGGAGTCACACGTGGTATGGCATCAATCGGACAGATTACGTGTGACTCTGGATTTTTAATTTGTCTGTTTGATAGAAATAGCAGGTAAAAAAATAATTTTCTGCATGACATTTTTGTTGATATATGTTTTTGCTAGCCTGATTGTTGATAATCAGCTACTTACTATTCATAGATCACTAAAGGCATTGCAAATGCACGATCAATCATAGAAAGCAAGTTTTTGGTTCTAATTTCATCATCTGGAACACTAAATCTGGCTGCAAAATAGACAATGACATGGTACTTCCCCGACGAATGGCTTTACAATTAAGAACCTTGCAAATTATGATGTTAATTTATTCATAGAACCAACTACGTACCATACATAATGAAACCATATGATGTATCCTTGCACCGGAGCCAAATTCTGTATCGTAACAGTGTCATTCACACAAATCTGGAATAACATTGACTTGGCAAAGTCCGGCCATTTCCCATACTACGCTACAACGTTTAGTCGTATAGTTAAGCCTTTTAATATTTTAAATTGGAGTGCTTGCTTTGTTACAATATCGTTGTAACTCGAAAATTTAACGAACTGCGTTTTATGTTCTGTTATACTTTCTCAGTTAATATTATACTTGGGTTGGTTTTGCTGATATTCAGCTGCATCTGGTTTGCATCAATAATCTTGATTTTGATAGCAGTTTAATCTCATGGCCATTCCTGGCGGCTTTATATCCTGATAAGGCCTCAAATATTATCAGTATTTGATTTTAACCAGCTGATATTATGATGCCGGTATAATCATTATTGACGCACTGATTATATATGCTGATATAATCAGTGCGTCCTGTCTGTCATGACCTACGGAGCCGAAACGTGGACACTCACGGTACGGCTGGTCCATAAATTCAAGGTCGCTCAGCAAGCTATGGAACGTGCTATGCTTGGAGTATCTCTGAGCGATAGAATCCGGAATGAGGTAATCCGGCAGAGAACCAAAGTTGTCGACATAGCTCATAGAATAAGCAAGCTGAAGTGGCAATGGGCCGGCCGTATTAGCCGTAGAACCGATGACCGTTGGGGTAGACGTGTTCTTGAATGAAGACCGCGAATCGGAAAACGTAAGGTAGGACGCCCTCAGGCTAGGTGGAGCGACAATCTTCGCGGGGTGGCTGGTAGCTTCTAGATGAAAGTTGCCGAGAATCGAGCTGAATGGCGTGCAATTGGAGAGGCCTATGTCCAGCAGTGGACTGCTATAGGCTGATGATAATGATGATGATTATGATGCCAACTAGAAACCGTACCTTCCATTTAGGCTTCGCTGCAGTTGGGTTCAAAAGAGATTACCTATGCTATGTTAATTAAAAAAAAGGTTTTATGTACGTAAGTAGTGCTAAAGGCTTTGTACACAGTAGGAAATACGGTCCGTAAACCAACAGTAATTAAAAATAAATCCCCAATGTCAGCGACAGTCGAGCAGGTAGCTTTTGGAATCGCTTTTTTTTTTCTGCAACCGTGTTTGTGGTCAGTGTGAAAAGAAAGCATCATGTTGAAAATGATTAAAATTAAAATGCTCGTCGTTTTGGTTACTCATTCGTTTTAAACAGCAATATTTAAAGAAAATACAATAGACGCAGATATATTTAGTAACCTATTCCGCTTGACTATTCTTCAAGAGTCATAAAAACCCTGTAAGAAATCGACAAGTGTTTCACCTCTCAACGAGGGATCTTCAGGATGACGATTGACCAATTGCATACCAGAACGCGACGTGTTATTTCTTACAGAGTTTTTATGACTCTTGAAGAATAGTCAAGCGGAATAGGTTACTAATTATATCTACGTCTATTGTATTTTATAATGGATTTCCGCAAAGTCACGCCTGAATCAATTAACTAGCAATATTTTTACCTTGAAGCTTCATTTTATAGCCATTATAGAGGTATGAGGAACAGGGTGTAAAGTTAACTCATCTTCCATAGAAAAGGGAGGTTCCTCCGACCAGACGGGTGTTGTGTCTGGTGGGCTACTGCTGGTGCACGATTGATGTCGGGATGTTGTATATATGTTAGTCGCGTCTGCTTGCGCGATGCAGGATTTTGCGTGACGTCATCAGTGTGATACCTAGTTTGCATGTGGCGATTTAGATGACGCCACAGCCACATCAGTATTTAATTTTGACGAGGACTTTATTTGCGGTTGACAATCCGTCAGTCTAACGAAGCCTTTGTCAAAAGTCTGAAGCATACGTAAAAAAACCCGGCCATCGTTCCCAGTCCTTTCAATACCTTTAAGTATACTATCTACTTATACAAACCCAAAACAAAAACCAAACCCAACTTAAATTCAAAATATTATCAAACGAATATAAAGGGAAATTTATTGTGGTCGGCTTCCATTTTGAATACTAATATAAAATGATACTTATTATTCCTAGCTTTATTTATCTTGTGGGCGGGAACGTGACGGGGTTTGTCCTCGGCTTTATAAGTCGTATTATCTCTATTCTCGTTACATTTCTTGACTTTCAAAGTACCTTCGAATGGTCTAATTATTATAAGGTGTATCTTTTCATACACGAAATCTCTTAAGGGGTCACTGTACTCATCAATATGAACAACTTTCACTATGGGGCCAACACTGATATCGCGAAAAAAATCTGCTGTTCCATACATTCTGACGAAATGTCCCTTATTGAAAGTTGAATGGTTTGACTTTGAACAATGTAGGTGTTTTTATATGAGAATAGGAAAACTAGTAATTTGTTTCATATTATGTAGCGTCTCACTTTGATACAATGAATACTCATTTTAACCTAACTACGCCGAAGCAAAAAGGGGGGTTATGATTTTGACCCTTAAGTATGTTCATCTGTTCCCTCATAACTTCTATACTACTCATCAGAATTTGATAAACGAGGTATCATTGGAAGCGTCGTGGATATAGGCTATGTGACGTCACATTCAATGTTATCTATATATCTATCTATCTATATTTATAAAAATATCTATATAAAAATTAATTCCTATTTCCCTTGGTCACGCCATCACGCGTGAACAGCTGAACGGATTTGGATGAAATTTGGCACATAGGTAGACCATGAACTGGAGAAGGACATAGGATACCTTTTATCCCGATATTCCGACGGGATCGAGACTTATGCGAGTGAAACCGCGGGGCGCAGCTGGTGACTTATAAATGTAATGATTATAATGACGAACAATATCAAAGAAAGGTCATTTGCGTAGGTATAATTAATTCCCTATCAAGGTATTCCAACGAAGCTAAAGTAAATACCAAAGCGACCCTGACTTGAACGAGTTTATCATACGATCCGAGCTGTACTTAATTAAGCTGAAGCAAGCTTCTCGTATATTAGGTTATCGCCTCCATCCTTCATAGGGGACCAGTCCTAAGAGAATTTGTTGGTAGGTATGTGACGCTTTTCTCATTAATTTGGCGTCTGTTGAGTTTATTATGTCATTAGTGGAGCGGAATTCTTTCTGACATACCTACTGGGATGTTAGGTTATCTTATAATAAAAAATAAATAAGTTGGACTTAAACTCTATTACCACAAAACCGTGTTTATCAGTTGTATAGCCTTTTTTTTTTTTTTTTTGAGTTTGGGAAATCATCCAATGACTTCTCCCGCTCTGTGTGCCAGGCGTGTCAGACTTTTACTGACTAAAACCCACCCGTGTTCCTTCAGTTGCCTGTTGCCAAGGTCCCGGTATCCCTTTCGGACTAACCCGCAACCCTGGCAGGATCAGTTGTATAGCCTAAACACCTTAACACGACATTTCTGTAGTTTGATTCATTGCCGAGTCATTTCTGAGTTTGACATAAATCTGACAGTAGACACGCGTTTATTCAGTATCTAATATTTGTGGTAAGACCCAAAGAATTTAGCTAAATATGCAGCAGTTTATTTATTTATTTATTTAAACTTTTCGCACTAAAAAAAAGGTACAAAGGCGGACTTAATGCTTGAGGCATTCTCTACCAGTCAACCAAGGGTGGTGAAGAGATTAGATGGCAGGTGCTCTAATTGAGAGGAACAAAGAGAAAAAATAATAATAATAATATATCATATTGCATTATATGATATATTATTATACATGATAAAGCAGGTTTACAGTACATAAATAAGCTTTAAACTTATGATACATATACTTACACATATAATTTATAACGTCGCTTAAAGTTAAGTAATGATCAGCGACTGTTTAACCATACATTTATGACATTGAGTGAAAACCCAACCTGGGTGAAAATAGACAAAACGGATTTTCCCAGATATGAGACCTTAGCTAGATCGATTTTTCGCCCCCGTATTGCAACATTTATCGAAATCGTTGGGGCCGTTTTCGAGAACATTATTGATATATTTATAAAAATATTTCTCATTTTAATAGGGCGAGTCATTTTAGTAGGGCTACCACCGGACCGACCGTGCTGCCCTCACTCGGTCACATTAGGCATTCTCGGCAATAAGTTACGAATTATCATTTCCCACTGTTTAGAATTATCATTTCTTTGTCTTAACTTATCGATGTTTAAATCTAAGTTACTTCCTGGACTACATGTACCTATTATAGAATGTTTATAGAATAGTGAATCTTAAACATATTCATACTTCATGGACCTATTATAGAATGTTTATAGAATAGTGAATCTTAAACTCAGTGTGAAATATTTGTAAAGGTAAGTTAGCCTAAGAACTTGTTAATGTTAAGATTGTACACAATTAGAATAGGATATCTTTATATGCAGTTTATAATATTATGTTAATAATAAAGACTTTTAAAAACAACAAACAAATAGGGGCTAGTATGCAGTTAAGCCCGTTCTTCTCCATAGGAACCTTCTACGCTTTGGAATGGGCAACTAGCTTCATCATTCTGACTGACAATATAGAAATAAATGTTTTCAGTTTGAGTTTGCTGTCGAGTCAGTTAGAAGTAGTTGAAGAACACCGTGTGACATTGATAGACTCCTGCCCGATCTAGGACGAAGGAGATTAAAAGTTAAGAGGATAATTATGCACACGCAAAAAAGTGTGTTTGTATTTAAGATTTAACTGTGCATTACGTTGTTGATCATAATATTACACGAGTAATTAACTGAAAAGTATGTAATTCAAATTAAACAATAGTCAAAATAATATTATTATAAAACTAAACAATGATGAAAAAAAAAAAAAAAAAAAAAACTTATATTAAATAAATAAAAATAAAAAAAGAATATTGATCAATATTATAAACTTTGTTGTATGCTAGCAAATATTGTAAAATTGCAAGGGAAATGAGAAATAAAAGGCTTATTTATTTATTAATTAACTGAAAATCCTGTATTAAAGTTATATAAATACGGGTACTCAGCTGTAAGACTGGAAATCAATCCTACATCGTTCGGAAAAGGCTAGGCAGATTGATTGTATGTAATTGTGTTGGCCAATCGTTGGCCATTGAAAGGTTCTACCAACGAATTTCTCATAGACAAAAGGTTATGCTCGCGTGTGTTGTATGTGTTGAATCTCTCGCGAAGAAAACTTCTGTCGACGAAATACTCAAAGTGAATCGTTCTTTCGGCGAACAGTTAATCGGAGAAGGGAATGTCCTAGAACTGTTTCAGTATCGAAAAGGTTTCGTTTTTGTTAGTGAGAAATTCAGTTGGCATGAAATGCTATTAGATTTCTTGAAAACTGATAATATAATTGAATTCCTTGTAAATCTTCAGTTTCATTCACTTCTATGTTTTCCTAGACACAAGTCTAAGATATCATTGAACCTACTTTACTTATAACTTTATAAGTCTGAGACTTTCCAGGATATACCTAAGTAGGTTACTATTATATATCGAGACTCCTCCGTGCCTAGGAAAGCACGTTTAGCCGTTGGTCCCTACTGTCATTCGTTGATCTTTGACAGTCGTTACGGGTCGTCAGAGGCTCGAAAGTCTAACAACCAGTCTTACCAATGGGTATTGTATTACCCAGTTACTGGGTTGTGGAGGTCAGATAGGCAGTCGCTCCATGTAAAATACTGGTATTCAGCTGTATCTGGTAAGACTGGAAGCCGGCCCCAACATAGTTGGGAAAAGGCTAGGCAGATAGATAGGTTACTATTACTTATTCATATCAAAATATTTTGAAAACTCACGCTTACTTCCACGTGTCGATGTCGTGAATAAACTTAAATTGGATTTCTCCCTTCGATGATTATAAGAAACGTCTTATCTACACAGTATTTAAGTAATTACCAATTCTCAAACATAAAGACACCTCTTCAAAATTACACAGACACAGCTTTCTAACTAGCTTCTTCCCGCGGTCTCACTCACATCCTCGGTAAACTTCTACATGTGGGTACATGTATAAGTAGGAAGGATAACAAGTAGCTTAATATATAATCCAGGTATAGGACTATCCGTGTGCCAAATTTCATCCAAATCTGTTCAGCCGTTAAGAAGTGACAGGATAACAGAAAACAGTGAAAATTGTGGTCAATTATTTCAGCGCTACCTTCTCAACAATCTCTTGTGAAATCAGGCAGCATATTGTAATTAATTGGACACATGTAAGATATCGTTATTTTCTTTTGATTAACAGACATCAGAAGATACTCTAACTATGCGTTGCGTACGTACCTACTCGTATTTTAATCCGAAGTTTTATTATATCAAAGGTATTATGATGTGAAATACCATGTTTTATGTGTGAGAGATCTTAAACTTTCTATGTTCATCACAAAGGAACCTCGTAATCAGGAATTCGTTCTAAATCAAATTAGTATTTTATTATATTTTTGTGGGTTTTCTTTTTATTATTAATATGATAAAATTGGGTAAACTTATTATACTTTTGGCTAAAAAACTAAAATACACTAAAACGTAATTATTTATTCATTTAGATATCCATATTGATGACGTTCGCATTTTTATGTCGCAATCTGTCAAACAAACCTCTAATTCACTAACATTTTTGACAAGTTTTTGACAGGTTGTCGCTGAGCTGAGATTACGACTTGGATTTGAACGTTTTCTAAGTAAGGGAAGTATTATTTGGTTATGTTATTGTAAGTAAGAACCAAAAAAAAATCGTTCGTTGGAACAGCGCTAAGACAACCAACTTGATGTATTTACCATACTATTGATTACTTTTGTACCCCTTTGGGAAGAACGTACGAAACAATCACAAAATGGAACATTGAAGAAACTAAATAAATATAAACAACAGTAGCAGGTACACTTGAATACATATTTAACTTGACACATTTTACCAATTTACCGCATGATTATCATTAACCAGTTGAATACAGCATTAACTGTTGAAGTATCATTAATCCATTGAATTGGTAATAATTCACGCGGCTCCACCAAACTCTGATTTCATTTAATTTAATTTACTGCATTTAATTAAGCACACCACTGAAGTTTGTTTCAATCATCGGTGCTTTATTTCAAGTGCATTTAAAGTGCATTTTAATCAGTAAAATATATGACTTTGTAATAAAATCTCCTCAACAGAGGAACTGGTAAAAATAGTATAGTACCTGTATACATACGAAAGTGATAATATGATATTGATATTGATACTATACTATACTATATACAATACCTACTATTCTATATGTACTATAATTACTTTCTATACTTACTAATACTTACTTACTAATATTATAAATTCGAAAGTAACTCTGTCTGTCTGTCTGTATGTTACCTTTTCACGCCTAAACCACTGAACAGATTTCGATAAAATTTGGCAAGGAGATAGATGGCATCCCGGGGAAGGACATCGGCTACACTTCACGCGAGCCAAGCCGTGGGCGGAAGCTAGTTCTATATAAATGCGAAAGTGAGTTTGTTTGTTTGTTTGTTGCGCTTTCACGCTAAAACGGCTGAACGGATTAAGATGAAACTTGGCACATGGGTAGACCATGACCTGGAATAAGACATAGAATACTTTTCATCCCGATATTCCCACGGGATCGAGACTTACGCGGGTAAAACCGCGGGGCGGGGCGCAGCTAGTATTTATATAAACTGACGCTTTCTTCCCTTGGGCTTCCGTTCAGTAGTTTCTGCCAACCAGAAACTACAGAAGGCCACCTGCTACGATCCTTAAATACTTCCCACACATTTTCGGTTAATAATATCGACTAACAGAAGCCTACCTACCACTAAAAACGAGGCTTCTAATAATTAGTGTAAAATATTTTCATATTTTTTTGAACCAAAATTTGATCCCGAAGGCCCTTTTGATAATTCCCACGTGAATTAAATAAGTGACGTGATAATTCATGCTGACAACTTTTTTATCCGGGTCCCACGGCACCCGGTCCAGCAAAATCATTTTCCTGGCTTACTTATTGTTAGACTTTGGAGGAGCTCGTGACTAAATAATAACAGCCACGCGGGTGGATCCATCAGTTTAAGCTACGCTTGCCGGGGTTAGTTCATGGATGGGTGACTATCTTTACATAACCAGACTCCTTGTCTCAGAAAACACGTTAAGCCGTTACTCCCGGCTGTCATTCGTGGATCTTTGATAGTCGTTACGGGTCGTCAGAAGCCCGAAAGTCTGACAACCAGTCTTACCAAAGGGTATCGTATTACCCAGTTACTGGAGTGTTGAGGTCAGATAGGCAGTCGCTCCATGTAAAATACTGGTATTCAGCTGTATCTGGTTAGACTGGAAGCGTGGCCCAACATAAATGGGGTATTATACCGATAAAACATACAAAAAAACAGATAAGAAACAGTGAGAAATAATGAAAAAAAACCTAAAGTCATAATTTAAAGTAACAGCTGATTACGGGATCAATTTTACTTGAAATTATGACTTTTTTCGTAATTTTAGGGTCATAAGAAATCGATACCATTCGATATACATTCGTCTGTGAAGTGTTGCTAGGTAATTTAATTAGACCTTGTATAATACCTAATTGATCAATTATTACTTGTACCTTCATCTGAATACCTTCAAGATCAGTCATACTACAATTCAAAAGGATCCTATTCAAAACCAGACAATCATAGACCGATAATAAACCTATCTGAAGTCAAACCAATGATAAAATAAGACATCGTCTCGGTTAATAAAGGCCCATTGTTCTTAGAACAGGAGATAAGTCAATTCAGTTTAATCTCAATGATACTAAAGACATCCTTGGAGGCCTTAGAGGCCTCATCTTTGATAGAGGTCGAAAGCAGTAAAATTTTACGGCTTGCCTCATCATCTACCTAGCCCTTTCCCAACCAAGTTGGGTCGGCTCCCAGTCTAACCAGATGCAGCTAAATACCAGTATTTTACATAGAGCGACTGCCTATCTGACCTCCACAACCCAGTAACTGGGTAATACGATACACCTTGGCAAGACTGGTTGTCAGACTTTCGGGCTTCGGAAGACTCGCAACGACTGTCAAAGATCCACAAATGACAGCCGGGACCAACGGCTTTAACATGCTTTCCGAGGCAAGGAGGAGTCCTGATATATAAAGATGGTCACTCATCCACGGACCAGCCCCGGCAAGCGTAGCTTAAGGTTGATGCGCTAGGGTAGCCCGCGAAATTCAATTATTTCTTACGTTTTCTGCAATTTGCAGGTTAGTAGTGTATTGAATGACTATTTCATGAAATCATGACATTTGACACTTTCATGAACTTAGAGAGATGTATTGCTGATTCTAATGTTTATAATTCTGTAAATTCATATTTGTTACGAGCGCTAATAATATTTAGATCAACATACAACCTGATACTGACCTGCAAATTGCAAAAAACGTAAGAAAATTTGAATTTCGCGGGCCACCCTAGCGCATCCCCCTGAACCTCATGGATCGACCCGTGCAGCTGTTATTACTTAGCCACGAGCTCCTCCGGCTTTTACGGCTTGCTTCTGATGACATATTCATTACCTATTCGAACGTAAAACTCAGACGATTTGAAGAATTTCTAGGTTCAAAGACGTGACAAATTATTCTGATATAAGCAGTGATAGCCTAGTGGTGTGACCGTCGGACTTCCAAGTCATAGGTCTCGAGTTCGAACCCGACACGCACCTCCGACTTTTCGGATTCATGTGCGTATTGTAAAACCATCATCACTTGTTGTGAAGGAAACATCGTGAGGAAATCGGCACGCCAGAGAGATATTTCTTGACGGCATGTGAAGCCAAGTCAGAGGCCTTTGGGCGGCTTTAAACCTCTGACACCAGGTTAGTCACTAACGATACGAAGCCGGGACCAAGTCCGTACCGGGCTTATCTTACTTTCCGGAGGGATTTCGGTATGTAATGGATGGTCACCTATCCACGGACCGACCTCGGGAAGCTTTGCTTAACCTGGAAGATCAGTGACCCGTGCGGCTGTTATTTCTTAACCTCTTAGTTTCGATAAAGTTATTACAAATAACAGCATTCGTTGTTTTTCTTGTACATGTAGCTACAAAATCAAAATCAAAAGTCATTTATTCAAACTAGGCTGAGAATCAGCACTTTTCGAACGTCAAAATTACATAAGACAGTCCCCCCAAAACGCCCACCCTTCACCACTTCCTAGTGCTTTAGCTGGGAAGAAGAAGTGGCGCAACAAACTCCCCAGCAGCACAGCTGTCTGTTCAGTTAGAAAAATTTGATTCTATACAAAAGTTTGCAAAGTCATTTACATTACGCAACATAAAACATAAATCTAATTAGCCATATGTCAGCTAGCACACGCCAATATACCAATCAAAAAAAAAAAGAATAATATAAAAAAAAAAAACGAGAACTATGTGTACTCAAGCAGAAATAAGTAGTAAATATAAACATAAACATAAATTAACTAAATAAAAGCCTCCAGGCACATTATGTATAACGCTGCTGGCAACACTTCTATTATATTCAACCAGCTCTTTTTAAGCTAGTGAAAAAGAAAGACAACCGCCATTTTGTTGTTCTTTCATTCCAGATAAGAATGAACAGGGAAAGCGGGGAAGAAAAATATAAACACTTTTTAGTTTAGTAGCGATGTAGATAGCAAATTGTAACAGCTGCATCTATGTTAGTAACTGTACTAAGTGAGTTCACGGTGAAAGATTAAAGGAACTTTGAACTTGGTAATTGATAAATCCTAACTAATATTATAAATGCGAAAGTGAGTTTGTTTGTTTGTTACGCTTTCACGCTAAAACGGCTGAACGGATTTGGATGAAACTTGGCACATGGGTAGACCATGACCTAAGATATGACATAGGATACTTTTTATACCAATATTCCCACGGGATCGAGACTTACACGGGTGAAACCGCGGGGCGCAGTTAGTATAAATTAAAAAGAAGGGTGAACACTAGCTTATAATTATAGGTAATTGAATAAATTTTATTTATTTTTATTAATTTATTTTATTTATTTAAAAGCAAGCGCCGCGTGAATTCGCAATCGTCGCTTGCATATGTCACTTTTTGTTCGGAAAACCGGAAAATGCTCTCGGGCGGCGCGACCACGCGTTCAGTTTCACTGAATAAAAAAAGACATAAATAAGTGTGACGATCGCGTAATCGTGCGACGGTCACTTTTAAATAAATAAAATAAAAATAAATTAATAAAATTTATTCAAAAATAAATAAAATAGTACACGGCCTTATTGTTTAGAAGGTGCCTTCTATAATTTTCTATGCGACGTCTGCGTTTCTCGACTATTAAGGCTCTTACATACTGGCACGATTAGTCGCGCGACGCGACGCCGCCGCATTGTTCGCCGTGAAGTTTTTTCAGAAATTGTTTTGTTAAAATTCGCGTCGCGCTCCTTTAATCTTAACAATACAGTATGCAAGGGTAAACACCGTTGTCACTCAAACCATGGGTAGTTGATTTAAATATAAAAATAAATGAGCCAGTAACAACAAAAAAAAAACCTTATTTTCATTAAAAGAATTTAAAAAGTAAATATCCGTCACAGTCCCGATTCTCATGGATACGCGTTCGAAAGAGCTGCGAAACAACTGACGGCCGGTCATGTAATGTCCCGCGCGCCCCGCCTGCCCCCGCCAACCGCCTGCCGCGGCCGGTCGTTGCCCTTGCGTGTAGAGTGAAATATTCTTGTGGAAAAATGTAGATTTTCTTTAAAAAAATAAAGTTGTATTTTTTCCATTGATTTTACGGTCTATAAATGAAACCAAACCACTGGTTTCAAGGATAACGGTGTTTACACTAACACCCTGTATTTATTCATGTGCTTATTATTTATGTTTCCAATGAATAAATTCTGAAACAGTAACTTAAAAGTATTTTTTACTATAAGCATATAAAGACAATTCTTTCAAAACTGTACAAACCAAAGTATTGATGAGTACCTATCTATAGTCACAGTATAATTTAGTTTAAAAGACATAAACCCGTTGTAGATAAAGGAGATCCACTCAAAAAACAATGGAAATATTATTTTGTCTATGATAGCGGCATTATGACAAAATATGATGACACAAAATAAATTATTGATAAAAAAGAACTCACCTGATAATGTGTTTGTACGACCACCGCCCTAAAAACTATGGACGCATCTTGAACTCTCGTCTCGAGTGGCTTTTCCGCAAACTTTGGACACTGACTGTCACAAACTATTGTCCTGCACAAGAACAAAACAACCACCAACAAATCTCTGTTCGTGAATCTACCCATTGTTGGCCACAACATTGCTAAACCCATTTTGAACTTTAACTTCGTTTCAATAAATTACATTTTTCTATGGCACGTCCATCGCACGACACTAATTCTCTTCACCCGCCTTTTCCTCTGACGTTTCCTGGCTTGCATTTTTTATCTGTAACAAGGAAATATGTATAAAATTTTCTGTTACTTTGTTCCATTTGAGTAATGAATAGATTAATGTTTTATGAAGGAATATTAGAACGTTAATCCAGTTGCTGCTGTAGCAGTGACCGTGTTGCTACCCGCTTTTTTTTGTACTTAAATTCAATGTTATAATATTAAACAGAGTATAAATATTTATTTTGACGTTTGATTTATGTCTAGAATATCACTTTATGAGCCACTTAGCCTTAAGGGCCTACCCTACCTCAAATTGCTTAGCATGATCCTAAGTTATGTCGAAAATAATGCAGCATTAATTTTGAAATAAATATATGTTAAAATTAAGGATTGATGCTAGCTTTGTTTGACGAAAACACGATTATATAAAAATTTCTCGATAGACTACCTACAAAGCAGGTCTTATGTTTTTTTCATTTACCATTATTTTCACCGCAAAGCAATTATAAAGCAATTACCTAAACTTTTCGAGGCATGGAGCCACCAGCACCCCACTCCATCCCACTCTCACCTGAGTGAGAGTGGGATGGAGTGGGGTGCTGGTGGATCCCCGAGTAGTATGGTGCGATCAAGATATAAAGTGAATTTAAGTCAGAGGTAGGATAGGCTCTTAATTGTTAATACCAAGAAAACCTCGAAACTGCAAAGCATTCAGAATCAACGCAAATTCGAAAGATCTTACAACCATTAAATGAGGTTAAACAATTACAAAAACATAAATTGCACCTCCAACTACCACTAACGAGACACAATAGAATTTTAATTGTTATCGACATTTAAAGCCAATCAACAGTTGAGCGTTTGAGTTGTAAAGTAGTACGAGCTGAAGTATTCAACAAAAACCGAATTAAAATTAAAATAGATAATTGGCACTATAAAAGCTCGATATGTTGATAAGCGAAGATTTTATAATTATTTAACAAGGAAACTGCAATTTAAACCTTATTTTACGTCAATATTTAATAGTTTTACGACATGCCATCGTAAAACTGGCCGTATGTTACTGGGTTGTGGAGGTCAGATAGGCAGTCGCTCCAAGTAAAATACTGGTATTCAGCTGCATCTGGTTAGACTGGAAGCCGACCCCAACATAGTTGGAAAAAGGCTAGGCAGATGATGACGACTTGCCATCGTAAAAACCTGGATAATTTGTCTATAATGTTCCCACTGCTGGGACACAGGCCTCCTCTTTTCGAGAGGGAGTTATCCACCACGCCGGCACAGTGCGGGTTGGTAGATGTCACATGTCTTTGTAAAGACTTGCCGGTTTCCTCACGATGTTGTCCTGCACCGTTATGTGAGCAGTGCTGATGAAATAATTTACACAAAGTAAAGTGCGTGACTAAATTCTAACCTACGACCTACATCTCGTAAGTCGCGGCCTTTTCTACTAGGCCACCATGCTCTCCCACAAAAACCTGTAATTAACTCTTAGTAATTAATTTTCAATTAGAATTTGCCCTTGCGGTAGGTACGAATACTTGAAAAAAATCAAATTGTGATGACAATCTCGCATGAGTATAATTAATGCCTCATGTTCCCTAAGCATTTCATTTTAAGTGGCGTACGTACTTCTTATTCATTTACATTTTATTAATAAGTTTTATGTTAAGTACAGATTTTCAATGAGATAATAAACACGCAACCGGCACGGTGTTCGTGTATGAGGGTCTAGACAAGTGATAATCGCTTCGAAAGCGTTTCGTATTTCTACTACGACTTTCAACAGGATTGACATAAGCTTTTCGATAGCTTATGTCAGTCCTATACATTTTTGCCTTTTCCATCATCGTTATCGCTGATAGAATGTCACTTTGTCTAGAGCCTCAGATGTATCAAACGTCAACGAAGCCGAAGCAAAAGGAGTATGTAAAGATCGTAGTATTAATGAACACGCTAATGTTAAAAAAAAAGTTAAACCATATGTGCCCAATGAGGCAATTACGATATAACATATTTCCCAAAACTTGCCCGTAAATATAAAAGGCGCTGATTTGCTGGGCTTGTTTTCTCCTCGACCTATCGTTATTTCTCCTAACAAAATTTTTATATGTTTTTATGTAAGTATATATGTATTACTATTTATCCTTTTTCTAGTTATCCATCCTGTATGTTGCACCTGCCATGTTTTTCTCTGCATCACCCTAAGGTTGACTGGTAAAAATGCCTCAGGCATTAAGTCAGCCTTTGTACAGTACTTTTCTTTTTTTTACTTGTGCATTAAGTTTTAATAAATAAATAAATATAAAGAATAATGTAACATATTATGGCTCACATTTCTTTGCGAAAACTCGAGAAAATTGTCTACAAAGGCATACGGCACACAACTCACTTCCTACATACTGAAAAGTTATACAATGCATGCATAACTCAAACTCAAAGCATTTATTTCAATTAAACTATTTACAGGCACTTTTTAACTGTCTAGGAGTCGGTCAGTCAGAAATATGAAGCTAGATTCCCATTTCAAAGCGTAGTAGGTACCTATGGAGAGGAACGGCCAAGGAACTCCATGGACACTATTAAATATTGTTACAAAATATTTCTAACATCAGTAATGTTGAATTTATAATTATATGTGACAACTATGTAAGAAAGACGTGCTTGTTACAAGCCAAGCCCAGTACAGCAAATAGTAATTTAAAAAAACAATTAAAAAATAACATAATTAATAAAACTAAGAAGGCGTGTGCGTAATGTAATGTATCGTTTAATAATGCGAAAAGTGTGTGGAAAGCATACAAGCTTAGCACAAATCCTGTATGTATCCGACTGCGAGAGCCGATAGAGCAGCGCGAGCGTTACATGTAATGCACTCGTAGTCCTAGTCCACACGCATAATTCGCGTTACATTACACGATACATTACATTCCACATTACACGCGTCTGTTACGTCACGCTTTTAAGAGATGACCAGTCCCAACTGACAGCGCTTGTTCATAGCGTTAGTTCCATTCAGAATTGCAGAGTAGCGCTCGCGTTTTGGCACACTAATCCATTTGCTAACAATTCATCGGATTTACATCGAGTAAGCCCCATAAAATATGGCACATAAATGGGAATTAATAGACTATAATGGAAATAAATGTCATTGGAACTAAATAGGTATTTGATTTGGTACAGACACGTTAGGTGCACCAAATTTTTATAATATCGTATAATTGATTTTTGGCATTGGTTTATAAAATGGGTTTATGGTAAAAGGATTTTCCTTTTGGAGTGTTGTGATCAATATGTACCCTTTTCATTTTCTCGAAAGAAAAAATGTTTCCCCAGCAATAAGGCTAACTACTGATGGCTGAATCAAAAACAAACTATAAATTGTACCATAGATAGACCGATTTTACAGACATTTACATAACAACTTAGTAAAGCTAACAAACTTGTTGGCACAAAAAAAAAATAACTAAGACTCTGACGTTGAAATCCAGATACTTATACTATAGAACTTCTATACATATTATAAATTAAAGTTGTGTTTGTCTGTATGTCCGCGTTGTTTTTCTAAACCACACAAAAGATTTTGATGAGGTTTTCACCATCGTTTAGAGAATTTATTCCGGAAGGTTTATGTGTATAATACGTTGATAATAAAGTTACTTTTATCTAAGAAATCTCGATTTTTTATCAAGTCGTAAAAACGTGGGAAGCAGGAACGGGTCGCTAGTGAGATATAAAACAATAGATAGGAAAATTATTTTTCAGTTCAGAAATAATAACTACAGAATATTAAAGTCAAAGTCAAATCATTTATTTCAAGTAGGCTCATTAAAGGCACTTTTGAACGTCAAATACATAGAAATAGAAATAGAACTGATTCTAGTTGCCCCTTCCAAAAAGTAGTTTTCGTATGGAGAAGAATGGGCAAAAACACCACACCAACTCTTTAAAAAAAATGTTTTACAATATTTGGTATACATCAATTATATAATTACATGTGAAGACGATGCACCGAAAATACAATGACTGTACCACAATAGGTAAAAAAGAATTAAAAATGGAACAATGACAAATAAGTTAATTAAGTATGTGATAGATACTTGGTGCTCACATATTCACAAACATTGTAAAAGTATACGATATCACAATATTCCTAAAAACTTACAAGTATGTACCAAACTTCTACAAACTCAATATTATTTCCAACGTAACACACAAGGGTCCTCAAATTAGAATCCCGTCTACCCGCCCACTCATACAATTACACTTGTATATCGAAACAAAATAATTCAAAGGGTTACGGCAAAAAAGATGTGGGTACTTATTCTGTTCAGTTCGCGGCTGTCAACGGTAAAGAGGGTATTGTTCATTGTTTCTGGCCTATACGATATTTGCTACATAATAATTAAGAGTAATAATTTGGCGGTAACTTAAAATGGGTCAGGGGGAGGTGAAGGTTGTTCATGATTGTTTAATTTATGTGTCTCTGTCACAAGAAAATGTGAAATTCAAGATGGTGGAAAGTCTTGATGATTTGCTTAAGGAGTTGCTTAGCACATGGGATTATACAGAGTGTTGGTCATAGAACGTAAAATCTATGGAAAATTGCGTTTTTTTTTTTTAAATTATATTTTACCACTAGAGTATTTCGCCCTTTCACCGATGCGCTAGGGCAACCAACTTGTATCACAACACGGGTGCCGGCGCAGGACGTGACCTGACCGGCCGCGAGCACGACCCCTCCCTCAGTCAGACAGCTGTTTCGGTAGCAGGCACGGTGTCGGGTAGAAACTTTTTAAAATCTTTTAATAAAATAACGTTTTTTTCTGTTACTTGGTCATTTATTTTTATATTTAAGTCAACTAACCATGGTTTGACGAAGGTATTTAACTTTACATCATAACTATCAATCGCTATCAAAACATAAAGTGTATACAACATTATTTGCAGATTGTTATAATGATGTAGATAGTGGAAAATAAACTTACATTTACTGATGTAAACAATACATCAAACCAACAGGGATAATCCTAAGTATATGTAGAATGTTCATGATATACCTTAAGGCCTAAGCAATAATGAACAAACAGCAATTGTGGTAGACATTAGACACAAAGCAACAACTGTTTCATAACAATATACAAGCTCTAAACACAAAATCGATTCAACTAGAAACTAACAACATAATCCCAAATTCTTGTTCACATAATCAGAATCCCTACAACTAAATTTGTTGACAAAGGTATTAGATTCGATCATTAAATAGGATGAACTCAATCTGCCAAGCATGGGTAATCCTTCAAACACGGCCTACTTAGGGTTCCATATCCGGTTATATGAGACCGTAAGCTCCGAAGAGTGCCACTCCCTCTCCTCATATTCAGAGATAAACGAAAACCTTCTTACGGCTGTGCTAATAATAATATACTGGAGGTTTTGTGTAACAAGATCTGACTGATGTATGTCAAGTATATTTGAAATGTTAAGTGTGTCTAAGGAGGTGAGTTTTTACATAATTTTAGGGTTGACAGAAATGAAATACAATATTTTCTTCTACACGAAAACGTCATAACAATAAGACATTTTTAAGATGGATTGGTTTATAGCTAACCAATCAATCTGCCTAGCCTTTTCCCAACTATATTGGGGTCGGCTTCCAGTCTAACCGGATACCAATGTTTTACATGGAGCGACTGCCTATCTGTCCTTCACAGCCCAGTAAGTGGGTAATACGATACCCCTTGGTAAGACTGGTTGTCAGATTTTCGGGCTTCTGACGACCCGTAACGACTGTCAGAGATCCACGAATGACAGCCGGGACTAACAGCTTAACGTCCTTTCCGGGGCACGGAGGAGTCTCGATATGTAAAGGTCACCCATCCACGGACCAACCCCGGCAAGCGTAGCTTAACCTGACGGATCGACCCGTGCGGGTTTTATTACTTAGCCACGAGCGAACCATTGTTGTGAAATGGTTAATCACCCAGATGTAAAAGAAACAGACTGTTTTGAAATCATACACGTATCCTTTCTGTGTAATAAGGACATGAAATGAGAATATCTTCCAAGAAACTTGGGAGCCATCTTCACCCATGTTTGTCATAAACTCGACTTAGAGATTACGCGAAGAGGATTGGTGGCAACGTTCTATTGTCTAATAATCAATACGAATACATAAATATATACGAATCCATACGTGAAGCTTGGGTACAATATTCCCGTTCGCTATTATTTGTAGCACCCGTTCGAAAGCCCATGATTGTCTATGGAAGACGGAGGATTGCTTGAAGGATATTTGTTGGTTTGGTCAGATATTAGTAATAGTATGTTTCTAAATAAATTACAAAATATATTATGCAGTATCTTGGTTAGCTTTTGAAAAACGATTTATGTGAAAATAATTGCTAGTTTATACTACTAAAGGTCAATCCCATCTGCCTAGCCTTTTCCCAGCTATGTTGGGGTCAACTTCCAGTCTAACCGGATGCACCTGAATACCAGTATTTTTCATGGAGCGACTGCCTATCTGACCTCCACAATCCCGTACCGACTGTCAAAGATCCACGAATTACAGCCGGAACCAACGGCGGAGTCTCGGTATGTGAAGATGGTCACCCATCCACGAACCAACCCCGGCAATCGTAGCTTAACCTAATTAATGCTTCTAAAGGTAACCCTAGATAATAATATCTACTAATATTCGTTTCAATTTTCAGCAAAATCATAATGAACCTCTAGAAAACTACCATTAAATCTAAGTACTACAGAGATCACAAACATTTCCACAAATGTAGACACACGTCATTTATTCCCGTTTAGTCCTTAAGCCCATTGTACACGGCATGGTTCTTTAAGCGGACGGTGCGCAAGTCACACCGTAGATTAATCGTGTGAGCTTATAGATGACACTGCAAGGCACCGGAAGACGCATACGGCGACGGCACCTTGCCGTAATGACACCCTGTCTTTCAACAAGCTTCCATAGTGACCCATGCAACACTGACGACCGTGCCTACACACGGAGAATCATCCGGAGATTTTCACGGCAAAAAAACGTGTGTGTACAACGGGGCTTATACTCCATCGTCTTAAATCAAAGTCGTATCAAAGGACCAAGAGACAGGGTTCAATATATCAGCATTATTACTTTAACAAAGGTTGAGGACGTCATTTACCGATTCTGTTTCACTGGCCACGGAAAATTGATTTATTGGCCAATAAGAGTGGCTTGCGGTATCTACAAATACGGTCCTTTTTAAGTGTGTGTTTAGATTTTCTTTTGAAGACTCAGAGTGATAAAGTGAGGCTCTAGTGGGTAACGGACCTCGTTCGTAAAAATGATAGCATATACGACTTTTTTTTTGTTTGGGATTATGTTGTTTTCTATGTAGTTAACTCCTCTACTCGCTGTTAATATGAATTTAAGTAGCTTTGGTTTTGAATTACTTCAATAAACTTCTTAAAGTAAGTCTTCAAAAGCATTTTAAAAGTGTATATAGAATATATAGCTTCGGACCGTGGCTTAGCCCGCGCGGTATGTCGATAAAAAGTAGCCTATGTGCTTCCCCAGGGTGCCATCTATCTCCTTGCCAATTTTGTTGAAATCCGTTCAGTGGTTTAGGCTTGAAAAGGTAACATACAGACAGACAGACAAACAAATTACTGTCGAATTTATAATATTAGTATGGATGTAAACTTTTCTTTACACTTTTATCGAAGAAAGTGCAGGTTTTCTTATGGCCAGTAATATCTATAACGTGATGTTACTTCCTAATATTAAACTTGAAGAACGTATTGAAACGAAATTATAAAAAGGAAGTCTTATTTTAATCAAAAACCAAACCACTTACGGTACTGATTTAGGCGTACAAGGAGTCATAGTACGACATGAGCACTCTTGTTTAACTTTGATTTCCGTATATAAGCATCTAAAAAAATAATCTCAACAAAGAGGCTCACATCAAATTACTTATATGTTTTCTCTAAAAATAAGTGAAACGTAATGACCCCATTTAATAATAAAATAGGAAGCAATCATATATTCAATGCTGAAACCATAAAAATGAAACGGATTTTTTTTTGTATGTTATATTATACCTGTAGGCCTTAGAAACCTTAGGAATGCTAAGTATACTATTTCGAGGAAATATTTGATTGATCTCGTCTATTAGAACGAATTGGAATTGTTAGATTCAAATCAGAATGAATGGAAGTATTTAGACAGAGAAATGGAAATTCAAACACTGATTTCTCTTCGAGAGGATAAGAGAGTTAGAAAGGGTTTGCTACAAAAAGAAACAAGTATGCAATCTGAAAACAAAGAGAATGGGAAAAAAATATGCCAAAAAAAATATACAGGATGTAAGGGTAAACACTCTTGTCATTCAAACCATGGGTAGTTGACTTAAACATAAAAATAAATGACCGAACACACCAAAAAAAAACGTTATTTTCATTAAAAGATTTTAAAAAGTTTCTATCCGACACCGTGCTCTCTAGCGAAACAGCTGACTGACTGAGGGAGAGGTCGCGCTCGCGGCCGGTCAGGTCACATCCCGCACCCCCCGCCCGTGTCGAGACGCAAGTTCGTTGCCCTAGCGCATAGGGCAACGAACTTGCGTCTCTTGTGGTAAAATATAGGTTTAAAAAAAAGAAAAAAAAAGTTGTAATTTTCCATTCTATAAATGAAACCAAACCACTGGTTGCAAGGATAACGGTGTTCACCCTAACACCCTGTATTTACTTAGCAACAAAGCTGAGGAGCTCGTGGCTAAGTAATACCAGCCGCACGGGTCGATCCATCAGGTTAAGCTACGCTTGCCGGGGTTGTTCCGTGGATGGGTGACCATCTTTACATATTGAGACTCCTCCGTGTCTCGGAAAGCACGTTAAGCCGTTGGTCCCGGTTGTCATTTGTGGATCTTTGACAGTCATTACGGGTGGTCAGTAGCTCGAAAGTCTGACAACCAGTCTTACCAAGGGGTATCGTATGTCCCAGTTACTGGGTTTTACAGTAGTTTACATGGAGCGATCCAGTTACTGCGTTGTGCAGGTCAGATAGGCAGTCGCTCCATGTAAAATACTGGTATGCAGCTGTATCCGGTTAGACTGGAAGCCGACCCCAACATAGTTGGAAAAGGCTCTGCAGATGATGACTTAGCAACAAAGCTAAAAATCAGATTCACAACAAAATACGGAAAAGAAATAACTGGTCATATTCCTAGAGAGGAAAATGAAACAGAGGCATATGTATAGACAGATTCTGATATCGCTGTCGACGGTAATGTAACAGCACAGCTCAGCATATTTCTCGGTACATTACGCACTTGAGTTATATCCAAACAAATGGTCTGACGGTGGCATATGGAAGGAAATTAAACTAACATTTTTCAACATTAGGACGAGTTCAGAGGTTAACAGTTGTGGGAAAAGAGGGGTGCGTGTGATGTCAGTAATTTGTTTTGAAATATGACAGGAGGGTGTGTTGTTTAGATTCCAGGACAGGGGCCCTATTATGAACTCTTATTTCCAGGCAGTTTACGGCGTAAACAGAACTGCCTTGCAATTTCGTATTATGACTCGTCAAACAAGCCAGTCAGCGGTCATGTGACACCCTGGCCGCCTTCTGCCCGAAAATTGCCTAGCAATACCGTACTACGAACCTTCTTTTGACATTTCTTGACATATTAAAGCTGTTATTAAGTAACCTCACAATCCATTCAATAAAAGCTCCTCTGAATCAGCTTTTATTGAATGGATTGTGAATTGTTTTGGATTTATTTGGCGAAATTGTTCGAGCTTTATCCAGTTAACATAAAAAAATATCAGGTGTGACGAATATGTACCGTTTGAGTTTCTGGAAACTCTAGAAAGTGGCACTTCTGAGTGATAAAAATACCAAAAAAACGATAAATTTGCAAAACTCCCACAACTTTTCCAACAGAAAATAAGTTAGGCGCCGACGAGGGCGAAAACTCTCATCCACTACTATCAACTATGTATAATAATTACAACTGCTTTTTAATATCTCGTTTATTTATTTTCATACTTAATAATACATATTTAAATATTTTGTAAAACTCATTAAAAACATCATTTGGAAATATAAAAATAGGTCTGCCGGTATCGGGAGCAGGGTCCAAAGTCCAAGCTACCAGTGGTTAGGGTTGCAGACTTGCAGAGACAGGAACCTCCTCACAATGCGAGCCTTATCTGCCTTCTGAATCAGGCCCTTGATCCAACTGCCTAACGAGAGCCTCGAGAGCTGCTGCTGCTGCTGGTCGAGGCTTTCGGCCATCAGCCAGGTTATTGGCCGTTCCGACAATCATGTCAACAACTGCCTCTAATAATATTATCATGATGAAAACTGATTTTAAAAACACTTGAAAACTACCACACGGTGGTGTGGTGTAAGTATATTCATCCACCACCATATCCATCCCTAACTATATTTTTGTTTATACTTCGAATCTAATATGTATTAAAATTAAATAAAAATAATTTATTCTTTGGTCAACAATGACAACAATATACCATGAAGTTGTCAAATTCTCCGCTGAACTTCAAGTGGAGTACGTTCGGAAACTTAATCTCGCGTTACAATTTTGCAAACACACAAAATTAATAATGAATTAAATAAATAAGTAGTACAATAAACATTGCGTTAATATTTTCACCTACTTTTAGTAACTAGAATTGTTTTTATTTATTATTTTTCATAAAATACGTGATTTAAATAAAATCGTAACTTACCGATAAATTATGTCATTGTGTTTCTGAATGAAACGGCAGAGAATTACAAGATTTACAAGCCAGCCAAAGACAAACTACCCAGCGTGAAGTCGGTCAGAATTATGAATGTCATAATACGAAATTTAACCATGCAGAGATATGAATTGCCTGGAACTTGCCAGGTTTTTTAAAAGTTCGTAATAGGCCCCCAGTGGTCTCTAAAATAACTGTGTACATTTTTATTTTATTCCGGTCTTTAATTAACGTATTCGAATCAAACCTGTATACACGTTGATTTTTAATTCACTGTTTACCTTTCAGGACGTGAAAGTACTCATGATTTAGAGCAACTTTGAATAATCGAAAAAAATATCAGCTGTTTCATACAAAAATGCAATATTTACCCGATGAAAATGTATGAAACGGATATTTTTTTTTGCTATTTCGTATTTGTTCCCATAGTGAAAGTTGTTTATAATCATCAGTACTTTCACCCTCTGAAAGGTAAACAGTGAATTAAAAGTCACCGTGTATATATGAACCGCCGTTTAATTAAATACATATCATTGAAATATATATAAGTCGAAACAGTAATTAACAAATTATATTTACTCCAAAAGCGTTACGGAATCTAATTTTTCACAACGCCACTAAAACCACACTCAGGTTTATCCCATGTCAACCCCGTTTTTTCTTTTTCCAACTTAAAAAACGACGCGTCGAGTAGTACACGGAAAATTAAGCCAGCTAATTCCGAAACGCTGACTTAACGCATCTGAACACACCGTTATAAATGGAGTGATTTAACTGGATAACAGACCTTTTCAGTGTAAATGTGAAAAGGGTTTTTGAGTTGGCAGTTTTCGTGTGGTAGGTACATATGGTTTTGGCGCAAAAAAAGATGCGAAATTAGTTGAAAATTACTCCGAGGGAAGTTATTTCGCAGTGAATAGGCTTTTATCTTTAGGGTGAGACCAAGAGTGATACCGGATACTATTATATTTAATTAATCTCCTTTAGTCGATTAGATCTTCATATAGAGTCTATTTTACGGTAATTGGTTATTCCAAGCGAATGATGAACGTGCAAGAAATTGGGTTTCATGGTACAGAGGGGCGGACCAAGTAATTATGGATTTTCATTTATTCCTTAATACGATCTGATAATCTAATCCAACTTCCTCGGTCGATACCCAGGCAATTGCTTAGAGGTCATTGTTTGAATGACACGCACACGTATTTTCAGGCAATTAAAATAAATTGGTCACTCTCACTCGTTAGAGGGAGTGGGCCGTAATCTACCACGCGGGCCCAGTGCGGGATGGTAGATGTCACATGTCTTCGAATTTTTGGTTCTATCACATGCCGGTTTCCTCACGATGTTTTCTTTCACCGTTTTGAGAGCAGTGGAGTAGTGGTGGCCCAGTGGTAAGGGCCACGACTTACGAGTTTTAGGTCGTAGATTTGAACCCTGACAGGTGCTTTACTTTGTGTAAATTATTTCAATGTATGTATCATAAACAAATTGAATACAAATAAAGATGCTTAAAATCCCGTGTGGGAAGAACTGAAAATACCCTTCACCCGACCTACATGACGTGGGATTCGAAACAAGACCTCTTTTAATAAGAAAAAGGTTTTATATGAGTTATGGAATAATCTATGAAGTGTGGATAGCTGTGATGTAGGCGCAGAAGCTTTGAGTGAATGAATAAGTTTTAGGTTTGATAAAGTATTTTATTTTTTGTTTGGATATTGAAATGGAGCTTTCGATATTTAGTGGCATTGCTGTTTTATGAAACTACTAGCTGCGCCCCGCAGTTTCACCCGCGTAAGTCTCGATCCCGCGAGAACCTCGGGATAAAAAGTATCCTATGTCCTATTCCAGGTCTTGGTCTACCCCTTTACCAAATTTCATCCAAATCCATTCAGTCGTTTTAGCATGAAACCATAATAAACAAACTCACTTTCGCATTTATAATTGGATTGGCAAAGAGAGGAGAAACATGACAACGGTGTTAGAAATTTACGAAAAGCTTCCGCTAATGATAATTCAACATACATTGTGACAAGCTTGGTGATTAAGGAAACTATTTTGGAATGGCCCGTTTCAGTTCTGTGTAAAAGGAGAACATTAATATTAATGGTGATGACGAGAGACGGCGCTTATTATGAAATGGGAAAGAACTTCCGTGCAGCAGGCGTAGCATGGCGCTTTCTATCTCTACGAAGAATATACATAGCTTTTTCTATACAAAGTGACAGTTTGTTTCTTTATTTTTGACATCACACTTTTGAAATCCTTCTACAATCTGTCATTTTGTCTTTCATTTCTAATGATCTTTGTCTAGGTCTTTTTGTAGGTAGACTATTTCGGAAGAAAGTTTTCTATCCTTACTGTTAAAATCACACTGACAACCGATAAATCCTATGACAAAACAAAGAATTCTGAGTCGAATTATGTAAAAGAGTGAATTTCGTAAAAAGTGCAGTTGACTCTTTCTACTTTGCTGCCGTCGTGCTGTCTACAGGAAACGTCATTTTTTTCAAACGTCTACTCTTCCGTCGACAAAACGGTGCTCATGCTACGTCTGCTGATCCACCTAAGGATAAAAAAATCATACAAACATTATTCCAAGCTTTCAAAAGTTTAAGTCTGCAGGGACAAAAAAGATTTTCTATACAATGTAAAATAGGTTACCCTTAAGGAAACAACGGTCGTTGGTGTTGCTCGTAGCTCGGCATAGAATATGTTAATGCCTCAAGCGACAGGTGGCGTTGACTCTGATGGTTCTCAGAGATACATAAGGAATTTATATTTTTGCACAAGACTTTTCTTAAGGCGTTTCCCTTCGTCGCATGTAATTGGTGATACATTTTAATGAGGTATTTACGTGAGTGAATTCAGTAACAGCAGAATCGTAATTTCTGGAAATATTTGGATTTTTTTCCAGTTATCTTTACATCTGCTTGTATATTATTATTATTCTCTAAAATTCCAGTAAACCCGCCTACTTAGGCATTCGGGTAAATCTAACCTTTTATCCTTCATATCTCATCTACAGTTCGCTCACCGCGGAGGAGCTCGTGGCTGGGGTTAGCTGGGGTTGGTCCGTGGATGGGTGACTATCTTTTCATACCGAGACTCCTCCATGCCTCCGAAAGCACGTTAAGCCGTTGGTCCCGGCTGTCATTCGTAGATCTTTGACAGCCGTTACGGGTTGTCAGAAGCCCGAAAGTCTGACAACCAGCCTTACCAAAGGGTATTGTATTACCCAGTTACTGGGTTGTGGAGGTCAGATAGGCAGTCGCTCCGTGTAAAATACTGGTATTCAGCTGCATCCGGTTAGACTGGAAGCCGACCTCAACATAGTTGTGAAAAGGCTAGGCAGATTGATCTCATCTACAGTTCGGCCGTCGAGAGAATGAATTCTTGATATATCTCAGTTTCATACTAACGAGTACGTTTTTTGCGAATTAGAAATTGTCCAACTGATAGATATCAAGAACGCATTCACTCGACAGCTGGCCTATAGGCTATACCGATATTGCCATCAAACATTTTTGAGCAACATCGTCATGAAGTTGTTTTTCCAACAAAACTATATCTGACTTAAGTATAACGTGCTTAAAAATGTTGACATCTTCATCTGCCTTAGTATAAACCCATGCATTACCAACTTTGAGGTCGTCTAAGGATAATCTCTTTACTAATACAACTTCTGTCTTACCAACTACGCATGCGTACATTCCCGATACCTCGTAACCTTAATTAAAACTAGCTCTAACAAGTAACTTAACTACCTGTGTTTTGGAACTAATTGATGTAATCTTGGCAAGTGCTCTGGTTTGGCATTTTATTGTTCCCTAGTCTACGTTTAGGTATCAGATCGCATCTCCTATTACAACAGAGTCAGGTCTATTAGCCAATGGGCTATGTCTAACGTCGAAAGATTAGGATCGGTTACAGGAGCAAGTTTGTTAGTTGGTGGTAAGTGGAGAGGAGGTTTTCAAGTTGAAGTTTACAATACGCAGTGGCGGGACTTATTCTCAGACGGTCCAGTCATCTGACTCTAATTAAAAAGAAATTAACATTACATCATGCCTGTAATCCCCGAAGAGTTGGCAGAGATATACCTATAGCACACCCACATTTTCGCCAGTTATGTTTAAGTTCCATGGTATAGCGGGCGAGCCTATTGCCATCAACCGGGCAAAATCCAGACTCCGGGCTGCTACTGAGAAATTCCTAATGGAAAACCCAATAACACTTGGCCCGACATGGGAATCGAACCCAGAACCTCATGCTCAGTAGTAGAGTTTGCGACCACTGGTCCAACGAGGCATCACATAAGGAACTACTTTATGTGGTCTATTTTTGTTAACATCGTTAAATACGTAGATCGATATTGAAAAAAAAAATGTCAAATTCTTTTTTTTTTTTTGTCGTTTGTTTACTCAAATATACTTCTATACTCATATCATAAGGAGATGGAGCGAATTTTGTGAGTTTGTGTTTGTGGAGAGTAATCACCGAAACCACACACAGCTATACTTGAAAAATTCTTTCACCATTTGAAAGGTAAATTATTCCAGGCTACCTATATAATTCATGTAAATGGTATACAATCATCATTAGTATTAAAAGAAGTACTAAATAATACTAATAATTTATCCTGAATTCATGTAAGCCTAGTACTTTTTGTTAGGTTAGTTGCTCAGAAATGTGTCGTGAACAGAATAGTTTTTTTAATGCACCCGTGCGAAGCCAGGGCGGGTCGCTAGTAATACAATTCGACTGCTGTCCAATATAGTAGGGGAGGCAATGATGCTAAATGGGGAAACCTTTCACTGGTGGGGGGAGCGTCTATGGTAGGGCCCTAGCGGGGATTTCGGGAGTTACTCGAGCGGGGCAGAATAACATACGGGGGGCAACCTTGTACCTTGTGAAGTACTCCCACCATACCTGAGCCCTGTACATAGGGGCAAACGCCTAGGGCAGCCGATCAGATTAGTAAAAAAAATCGATCGTTAGAAAAACTGTGTGCATTTCAATAATCTGAAAATTTAAGCGTGAAATAAGGAAATGGGAGAGTTTTTACTAATCTGATCGGCTGCCCTAGGCGTTTGCCCCTATGTACAGGGCTCAGGTATGGTGGGAGTACTTCACAAGGAACAAGATTGCCCCCCCTATGTTATTCTGCCGCGCTCGAGTAACTCCCGAAATCCCCGCTTGGGCTCCCCTACCAATGCTATAGATATTTAATTGTAAGTACCTGTCTACTGGTAGATACAATACAATTTCCAATATCCTATTCAGTAATACTTAGTAGCTTTCGTCTCAAAATTGCTTAAAATGTAATACAATTCTGAATACTCAATTTACCCGATTCCGTAATTGGAGGACTACGGTGAAGGCCGAAACCTGACCGCACTCAATTTCTATTCCGCATTCAAATTATTATTTATTCTATCTTCGAATCTGTTTTCTTATGCAAGGATAACAAATCGTCGAGCGCTTTCTATATTAATGACTTGCTGATTTTAATTAATGCTGGTTATTTATGTTAACGATTCTCTGTTAATAGCATAACAAACTGAATAACGTAAACAAATCTATGACGGAAATTATAGAATTTTGTTTAATAGAGAAGAATGAAACAGAAAATATAGGAACGGATTTATAAATAAACAGTCTGACAAAGTCACCATACTAATAATTGCAAGCGGAAAACATTACCCTTCTTTCGGACTTCGCCACAGTCGTGTAAAAAAATAGACATGGTAGTCTATTTTTTTACACGACTGTGGCAAATTCCATACTACACCACTCATAATTTTTTCTACACAACATGGTCAAATTCACATTTTTATTTTTTTATTTTTCACTTTTTAGTTGTGGTACGTACCCCACATAAATTCCAATACCAATACCTGCTATGTAAATAACAGTGACGGAGTAACATAACACATCGCCCATAATGACTAAGTGGGAAAAAACTTTTTACAAAAAAAAAAACAACCGACTTAAAAAAAAAAAATAACTTTAATTTCGGAAGTCGGTGTCTTTGCTTTTTAATTTTCGTTTTTTGCCACCGACTTCCGAAATTAAAGTTATTTTTCACTGTTTATTTAGTGTTTTTTTTGTAAAAAGTTTTTATTTTTCACTTTTTAGTGGTTGTACCTACCCCACAAAAGTAACTACCTGCTATGTAAATAACAGTGAAGGAGTCTAATAATTATATCGTCTACATAGACTGTGGGAAAAATACGTAATATTGAAGCTAGCTCAAAAACTACGCCAGCAAACTTAATAAAATTTATATGGGACCATCTCGACCCTTTCGAACTAAAAAAGAATTTTTAAAATCGGTTCACAAACGGCGGAGTAATCGGTGAACATACATAAAAAAAAATTAAAAAAACAATCATCCGAACGAAGTACCTCCTCCTTTTTTGAAGCGGTAAAAAGTAATATTAAAGCTACCTCAAAAACTACGCAAGCAAAGTTAATAAAAAATGTATGGGACCACCTCACAAATGACCTACCAAACGAAAAAAGAATCAACAAAATCAATTTAGAATTGGCGGAGTAATCGCGTAACAAACATATAAAAAAAAAACATTCAAACGAATTGAGAACCGCCACCTTTAGGAAGTCGGTTAAAAATACACTTGAATTTGTGAAAAAAAAACTAAAATATTGAGCTAAATCATAAAACAAACATGACCACCAACACAAGTGCTCGTTTTGCATTTAAAACTAATATTTTGTCTGTTACTGACCTTTTTATTCATGTGCACGCATGAACCGTTTTTGATTGCTATTACTGCGTTGAAATATTTTAACCTAAAACGCTATGAAACGTAAAATAAAAAAAAGATTGATGCCCAAAGCAAAACACGTTTCCACCACGCTGCTGCGCTAAAACGACTTTGATTTAATTTTGTAAATTGTCGCTCGTAGCGAACAACTTTAAAGCTAATTTTATTGAAAAAAGTCATAGGTAGGTATTGTTTTTATTTAATCCATACTATAAATTTAATATAATAAATTCGAAATTAACTCTCTGTCTGTCTGTCTGTATGTTACCTTTTTACGCCTAAACTACTGAACGGATTTCGATAAAATTTGGCAAGGAGATAGATAGCATCCCGGAGAAGGACATAGGGTACTTTTTATTGACATACCACGCGGGCAAAGCCGCGGGCGGAAGCTAGTAGATAATAATTATTTAAACACTGTCTCATTCACACAATTAAAGCGCGTTCAAATTATCTGTGCAGGCGGCAAAATACAGAACTAAAACTTAATGTACCGAATTTGTCATGACTGTTGCATTTTTCTTTGACTAGCAGCGCCACCGTGAAATGCACACTTAAAGTGGTCATGCTGTAGTGGTAGCTGCTGTCACTAATGTCATCTGTCAGTTACCGCGAATGGCGGGAAAAAGCTAAAAAGTGAAGTGGTTCTGAACGAGAGGCTTGGTATACTATTGAACTAGTGTAGTGAATGAGTGATATAAACCACGTTTATACGGGATAAACAGGATTCTACAGGTACAAATGTGAATATAATATTTACTTTCTAAATCTATAAAAATGGTAGATAAATTGTTGGTTTTACGTGTGACGAAATGTTACATTTTTACAAAGCATTTATTAAAAACATTTTATGTTCTGAATTTCTGCTTCAATAAATATCAGGCCTGATAATTCAACCTTAATAAATATCGCAATCTACTTAAAGTTTCGCTATATCCATTGGCATTATACGTTTTCAGCCATTTTACGAGAACCTCATTTAGATACCTTTATTGATAATAAATAAACTGTAATTGCTGAAAATAACGATCCATTTTTGTTTTAATAGCCGAATCAATAGCTGTATCAAATTTTGGAAAATAATTTACAGCCGTTATCTATGTGCCTAATTGGAATATTAAGCTGGAGTTGTGTTTAGTTTATTATTTTTATTAGAATTTATTTTTGTTTGTTTTATTTACTATTTTTATATGAAATAAGAGATTAGTTTTTAAAAGTTAGGTATTGTTTGGATATTTACTCGTTTTGTAAACATTAATTTTATATTGGATTGTTTAAAATTTTGTAGATAATCCAGTGGTTGGGCTTATTAACTGCGTCACGTTTTAGCAGATATTGTTTTTTTTTCAACTCCAAAGGTCAATGCTATAATTTTAATTACAAGTCATCAACAATGTACCTTTTTGTTTAATAACAATTTTCGAGTTCGGTTGGCAAACATTACACAACAAAGCTAAACTATTAACCCAAACAAATACTTATCAATTGCGGAATTTACCTACACAATACAACAGAATAGTTTATTCGATTGTAACTATGCGTTTGCACCAGAAAACATTTAACATGTAGATGTTTCGAAACTTGTCACATGAAACAAATCTCATTACTTGTTTTGTTGAACTTGCGTTCGCACTGTACGAAACATGAGTAAGTCTTAAGACAGATCTCAAGATTTGTTGTAAACTGCGTTCGCACTGTCTAGAAACATACACAATAGACATGTTTTGTATAAAGATTTGTCACGTTTGCGTTCGCACTGTTGTTTGTTTATGTCAAATTATGTCTCGCAACTTGTCTATTGCTTGATGTTTAGTGTTATCCGAGTATGGTGGTAAACATCCCGTGTTTTTATCGAAACATAGAGTGGTCCAAAGTAGACACGATGAAGTTTATAGAGATTTGGTAAGGTTTTCCATGTTTCAGGAATACAAAATGTGTGGACTGTAATAACCGACCAAAGTGTCAAAACAAATCTAACAACATGTTACTAGATTCATACAGATACATTTTGATACGAAATTGGTTTGTAAAGACATGTAGCGAAACATGTCGAGTGATATGAAACGTCAAACATGTTTCGCGGCAACAAGTTGCGTGACAATGTGAACGCTAGGCATACACTGACAGAAAACAGACATTTCAACATGTTTTATGTGAATGTTTCACCAGTGCAAACGCACGGTAATAGACACTCGAATAAACGATAGTCGAATTGTAGGTATGTGTAAAGCCAAATTCCGACTACTATTGGTCAACTTCCTCCCTATGAATAGAGACTCAATATCATACAACCCGAGTTATATTCGATTCAGTTCAAAATATTCCGTACCATTGAGGTTTCTATTTGGTAGGCCAGTATTGGTTCACACGTTCTTCCAGGAATTTGAAACTAATCTAGAAAAATACGTAAATATATATTTAGTAATTTATTCCTAAAGAGTCATAAAACACCCCGACCCCTGTTCTCTGTGTCTGGTGCTCGGCGTGGCAACACGTCGTGTTCGGGTTCGCGACAAGTCAATCGTTATCCTGAGGATGCCTAATTGAGAGGTGAAACTCATGTTTAATTTCTTAAAGGTTTTTTTATGACTCGTTATTCCTAAAGAGTCCGGCGAAAAAGCTTACTAAATAATATATCTACGACTATTGTATTTTATAATGGTAGTATTCACACCGTATTCCGTGACTTTATCTAATTCTTTATTAAAAACTCTAATTTATAACCCAAGTGAGAAATGTTAAAAGGGTGTCGGTGGAGTTTCTTGCCCGTTCTTCGCCATAGGAACCTATTACGCTTTTGAATGGGCAACTAGCTTCATCTTTCTGACTGACTGACCCCTTGACAATTCAAAAGTGCCTGTAATTATTTTTTTCGAAACAAATGCTTTGAGTTTGAATAAAATGTTATAAGTTTATAACATTTTATTCAAACTCAAACTCAAAGCATTTGTTTCACCCAGTTCATTGTCTACTCAACGAGCAACAAATAATCGATTGCTCCCAGACAAAACAAATTGTGCAAAACAAAAAACTGTATCTACACGTTTTTCTTTCATCTGAAAGCGCACGAAAATTAAAATTCCATCCAAATACTTTTAAAAGCAGTCATCAAAGCGTACTCGTATTCACAATACGATGGAAATTGTAATTTATATCACAAAATAATCACAAAGCGTTTTAGGGTATTCAATAACTTTTTCAATTATTATCAAATACGCCCCAACTTTTACAATGGCATACGTATAAACGGTTTCTGCTCATAATACGGTCTCCGAATCAGTTTTGTTTTGCAAATGCCGCTTTGGAGCACAATAGGAGCGCAAATTTTGAGAATAATAAAGTGTTTAGGGCTAGCGCGATTGGTTGATGCCCTTTCAACTTTTGTTATTTGATGTTATGACGATAATATCTGTGATAATCGGTTTTATAAAGTTGAGTGATGTTTTACTTGTTGTTTGTGTCTTTAAATAAACAGATCAAAATTTTGAGGGTTATTATTGGTCATTCTCTTTTAGCTGAAGTAGATTTATTAATCTATCCTACTATGATTATCTATATTTATAACAAGTAATAAAAACTAAAACCCAACTACGACTTAAAAGGTATACACCACAGACAGACAAATTAAAAATCCGGAGTCACACGTGTTAGGGCATAAATCGAACAGATTACGTGTGACTCCGGATTTTTAATTTGTCTGTCTGTGGTGTCTTGTTTATACCTTTTAAGTCGTAGTTGGGTTTTAGTTTTTATTACTTGTTTTTTTTTTAATTCTTTTGGGGTTATAATGTTATATATATTTTTGAAATGTGCTCATTAAGCTCTTTTATTTGATACCCAACATGGTACGATTAAACCACTTTTTTTTTTAAGTTCCTCACTTTATGTCCTCTAGAGGGCGCCATTTTTAATTTAATGTGACTTCACATAGCCTATAACCAGCGGACAATCACGACGCTTCTAACGATACCTCATTTGTCAAATTGTGATAAGTGGTTTGGAAGATAGGAGGGAACAGATGAACATACATACATACATACATACATACCGGTCAAAATCATAACCCTCCTTTTTTCTTCGCCGTAGTCGGGTAAAAATGAATCCCTATTTCCCTTGGTCACGCCATCACGCGTGAACGGCTAGACCGATTTCGCTAATTATTTTTCTGTTGAATTTGTTATTGTCAGGAGAAGGTTCTTATGAAAGAAAAAAATAAGAAAATTGCGCGGAATATTAGAAAATTGACAGGACAACGTCTGTCGGGTCAGCTAGTAAGATTATATTTATGAAGAGGTATTTTTTTTGGGTTTGTATGTAATCTTTAGAACTACTGATCCGATTCTGAAAATTCTTCCACTAATGGGAAGCTACAGTATTGCTGAGTGTCATAGGATATTTTTTTATACAGGGTGTTAGGGTAAACACCGTTATCCTTGCAACCAGTGGTTTGGTTTCATTTATAGAACGTAAAATCAATGGAAAATTACAACTTTTTTTTTATTTTTTTTAAATCTACATTTTACCACAAGAGACGCAAGTTCGTTGTCCTATGCGCTAGGGCAACGAACTTGCGTCTCACCACGGGCGGGGGGTACGGGATGTGACCTGACCGGCCGCGAGCGCGACCCCTCCCTCAGTCAGTCAGCTGTTTCGCTAGAGAGCACGGTGTCGGATATAAACTTTTTAAAATCTTTTAATGAAAATGACGTTTTTTTTTTGTTGTGTTCGGTCATTTATTTTTGATATTTAAGTCAACTACCCATGGTTTGAATGACAAGACTGTTTACCCTTACAGCCTGTTTATATTTTTATTTTCACGCAGATGAAGTGACGGGCAGAAACTAGTATACCATTTATAGGGATATAACAAAAGCTTCTAGACATTTAATTTCTGCTTCGTTGATCTAGTGGTCGCAAGCACTACTGCTGAGCCTGAGGTCCTGGGTTCATTTCCCAGGTCGAGCAGTGTTTTTGGGTTTTTCCATCAGGAATGTTTCAGTAGCAGCCCGGAGTCTGGATTTATGATAGTTAATTGATTCAGGCGTGACTTTGCGGAAATCCATTATAAAATACAATAGACGCTGATATATTTAGTAACCTATTCCGCTTGACTATTCTTCAAGAGTCATAAAAACCCTGTAAGAAATCGACACGTGTTTCACCTCTCAACGAGGCATCTTCAGGATGACGATTGACCAATTGCAAACCAGAACGCGACGTGTTACCACACCGAGCGCTGGACGCAGAGTGGTCTGGATTTATGTCCGATTGATAGCAATAGGCTCGCCCCCTGTTACATGGGACTTAAACATAACTGGCGAAATGTAGGTGTACCATGAGTACCTACACCTCTACCCTCACCCTTCAGGGATTACAGCCGTGATATTATGTTATGTTGTTAATTTCTGCCTCAAGACATATTGACTGTTTAGATTTTAACTCGTATCTTCATGACTTTACAGTCTATTTTATTCATTGTTTCAAATAATTCTCACGACTTCAACTCTGTTCACTTCATAAAGAAACAAGTATTTTCTCCAAAATCCAAACGACAAAAAGTCGCAAGTGTATATCATTAGCGTCCGACCCTCACACCGAAGCGAACTTTCATATTACAGTTATTGCGCTTCGAAATTCTACCCAAGTTATATAAACTTTGATGGAAAAGGTGCTGCAATAAAAAAATCATAAAACCCTTTCTGCTAACTCAGTAGATTACGGTTCGCAGTACTAAAGTTGGTTCTGTGGAAATACGAGAACAGTAATCAGTTTACAGATAAGAAAATACTTACTGAGTATTTCATTCGCCATTTTTATTTTTATCTTGATCCAGTTGTGCTTTGAAAAGTCATAAAAATGATCGTCATTTGGTTTACCTTTAGTGGCTGTGATTGGAATATCAAGCGTGCACTGCGGTGAAAAGTCTCAAATTATGGGACGTAAAAGTAAAAAACGAAAAAACCGTAAAACGTAAAAACGAAACAAACAAAAACACCAACTCCTCAAATAACACAAAGGTCTAAAGACAATCAAATAACGATTATTGAATTAGACATTGTAACGACAATAGAGGAACATTACTAATGAAAGTTATTTCGTCTACCGTTCAGACTACAAACTTTTCGTACAAAAAGCACTCCGAACTATTGCAAAATTCTTAAATACAGGACTTTACTTTACTTTTAAGGCTCTTACATTCTGGCGCGATTCACCGCGCTACGCGAATTTCAACAAAAGAATTTCAGAGAAAACTTCACGGCGAACAATGCGGCGGCGTCGCGTCGCGCGGCGAATCGCGCCAGTATGTAAGGGCCTTTATGTTAGATAGATGTAGGTATTCACTTTTGGCAAGACCTATAGATATTGGAAAAATTCTGCGTCATCAATCATAATCAGCCTATAATGTTCTTCGTGGCGGTGCTTGGAGGAGGCCTCTGGCCGGAAGTGGACGTCTTTCGGCTGAAATGATGATGATAATGATTTTTTTTTAGAGGGAGTGGTCTATCTGCTACCACGCGGGCCTAGTGCGGGTTGGTAGATGTCACATGTTTTCGAAGGTTCTAGGACATGCCAGTTTTCTCACAATATTTTCCCTCACCGTTTTGAGAGCAGCAGTAATTTCAATGCTAACATTGATTTTGAAAAAATATTCAGTAACAAAAAAAGATAAAACACCACCAAGTCTTATAACATCAAACTCCTCAAAATCCACAACGGTCTTAAGACAATCCAACAAAGATTAATGAATTAGAAGTTATAGCAACAATAGAGGGCGCCACGTTAACATTACCAATGAAAGTTATTACGTCTCCCATTCAGAGGACCAATTTATTAAACGAAAGCACTCTGAACTATTGTTTCGAGGAGTAGCGGGAACCGAATAAGACCGAACAATGCTTGAATTTTTGTTTAAGATTTAGGTACATATATAATTTGGCGCGAGCATTTTACTTTACATTCCCGCTCTAGGGCCGGAAAGTACGCTACAGATAATTATTATACTAGTCAGAGATGTGCGTTTATTTTTAATGTCTATGCCATGCCAATCCTTTTTATGCCTACATCATTGTAAACTAGCTTCCACCCGCATGGTATCTCGATAAAAAGTACCCTATGTCCTTCCCCAGGATACCATCTATCTATTCTCCTTGCCAAATTTTGTCGAAATCCGTTCAGTTATTTAGGCGTGAAAAAGTAACATACAGACAGACAGAGTTACTTTCTAATTTATAATATTAGTGGATTTATGGATATGGAAGTATGGATAATTAATATAAACTGTGTAGTGTAAATAAACATTGTATTTCATCAAATTACTTCTGTAAAAAAGGAGTATTAATTTTAAAGAAAATCCAAATACAAAAATTTAGTTTTTAAATGTATTAGGATGCATAGCTTCATACCTCTATTAAGCAGCTTTACAGCCTACCATTCAGAGGACCAATTTATTACTAAAGCGCTCCGAACTATTGTTTCGAGTCGCAGGAATCGAATCAAACGGCACAAAGGTTGAATTTGAAAGACCTTAATATTTTGTTACTTAGAATCAATAAGGATTGAGTTACTTGAATTCTATATGGTTCATTGGAATTTACCTGGAATTTGGGTTTTTGATTGAGATACCTAAATAATTTGGCTTTGTAATTTAGGATTCTGGAATTTGAAATACAGACTGTGTATGTACCTTTTACACCTATGGCGTCATACAATTACAAAGAAAAGTTAATGTACTATACATACTAGAATAATTATACAGCATATTTCGGAAAGTACATATTTAAGGGTGTAGTACAGGGTACAGTCCACCAAACTAAACACCATGGGATCAACATCGTAGTCGCGAAAAAAATATCAGCCGTCCCATATATTATTTGAATAGAGTAGGTAGTATTGTTTAAATACGTCAAGCTAATATTACTCGACCATCTTCAAAGCAAGCAAGAGAAACCCCAAGTTCCATGATAGTCATTATTATGATAATTTTATAAAGTAAGCATAAATCAATCTTACTAAAACCAATTGATAATCTCTCTATCAAATTGATAGTCTCACTATCAAATCGATAGTGTCTCTATCAAATCGATAGTCTCATTAGGTCCTTGAACTCTAAGAGTTCAAAGACCTAATGAGATCAAGATAATGGTAAAAAGAAAATACAAACACCATACCAACAGGTAGGATTGTATAAACCTATACATAATATTGTGCGTTCCATGTATAATACAATAATACACACACAATTACGTTCTGTATTCAAAATGAGGCCACGCATAAAACTTTATGGGCTATACAGGGTAGTGAACGCCACAGGCTACGATTTCAACCGCAGTGGAACAATCTACTAGCCTACTTTGATTTCATAGTTAACCTTACTGATAAGATCCTTTGTTGCGCTTTGCGGAAGCTTGGGATTGTTTTAATAAATATTATGTATTGTTTATGCTAGAAAAATATCGTAAAAATTGGACTTCAGAAGGAGGTTAAAGCTCCAGGTTTGATACAAGATGATGATAACCTAAATACAGTTGAAAATATGGAGAGCTTTTAAATAAATTAATGATATTTCTATCCTATATTTGAAGTGCCGTGTTTTCGTAGATGCATTTAGTTTTTATTGGTAAAAAATATAAGCTTGAAAAACTTAAGTAATTTTCTTCCATTCATACATAGAGAGCAGTGGTGGCCCATTGGTAAAAGCCTCTGCTTATGAGTTGTAGATCGTGAGTTCGAACCCAGACAGGCTCTTTAACTTTGTGTAAATAATATCATCACCACTGCTCTCAGAACTGTGTCAGAAAACATCGTAAGGAAACCGGCATGTCCTAAAATCAAAAAATTCTAAGACATGTGTCATCTACCAACCCACACTGGGCCCGCGTGGTGAATTACGGCCCACTCCCTCTTGAAAAGAGGAGGCCTGTGTCCCAGCAGTAGAAACATTACAGGCTGATTATGACATACCTACATAAACTCACGTTTTTTTGCCATGGGGGTTCCTTACATACTCATTTTGCTTCGTTTAAGTTCATGTCACATGACAGTGTTTATCAAAACTTACAAGTCTACACGTGCACAAGTTACACTTTACAAGACACGCTAATTGCGAGTACTACGCGCCTGACCTTTGTGAAGAATGTCACCAATAAGGTCAGTGTCCAGGACTAGTTTTATGACGATTCTTGTTCGAGGCTTATACAGTATGTTAATTAACAAAGGGCGTTCCAGTTATCCCGCAATAGTACAGCGTCCATACAGGCTAAAAAAAATATTACTTACAACTCATTTTTTTTAATGTGTTTTGATATATTCACAAAACTATTAAATCGATACGTACAAGAAACACGCACACTTGTATTTCAACGTAAAAAGACAAGTGTGACAAGTGTGTGCGTGCGTGTACAGTGTTTCTTTTCCGTATAGATTAAATATTTTTTGTGAATATTTTACTATAAAAAAATTAAAAAACTTTTTTTTATAATGGTAATATTTTTTTTAGTATGTATAGACGCTATACTATTGCAAGTTAACATGAATGCCCTTCATTAGATAATATACTGTATAGTAGTTAATGACTTTGAGCTGATATGATGCTGATGATGAAACCCTCAAGCAATATAAACCAAATTATACAACGTTTAGTACACCAATACAGTAATAAACGTTTTGTATTGAAAATTATCTCCACAAAGCATATAAATTGAACAAAACACGATTAAACAACGCCAATAAATAATTGTAATACCCGTAATGTGTTCAAATATTTTTGTAGAGATTATTTCACGAACCGAACGCAAAATTGTGATTCTGTACAAATTGTAACTGAATCAAAGGCAGGAGTTGCTTTGTTTAACATCGAAGATTATTTGATTTAATAATTTTTGAATCCACTTAGAGTTTCATCAAGTGTTTCTGACAGATATTTTAACTTAGATTTGAATTTCAGTCAGAGGCAGTCGTTTGGAAAATATATTATATAGTTTTGAGTTCTTTTACAAGAATAGTTATTGTAATCTTCTATAATAATATCATACTAGCTGCTGTCCGCGGCTTCACCCGCGGGGACCCCTATTTTATTCCTAAAATTATAGTATCTTAGGTTACTACACACTTAGCTACACTTTTCCAGGTATATATCAATGACCTATGTATGCTACCTCTACAAAAATCACGAGTTTTTACTTACGCAGACGACACCGCGATTGTAGTTTATGGAAACACATGGGACGACGTTAGGAAATCTGCAGAACAATCGTTAAGAACAGTTGCTCAGTGGCTCCAACAAAATCTCCTTACCCTTAACATCGAGAAAACTAACTTCGTCCCCTTCTCTATAAATCATAAGACTAAAGCGCCTCCAGAATTTCTGATCACAGTTCACACATGCTCTAATCCTAGCTCTTGCTCTTGTGGAACTCTCAACCGTGTAAACCAAGCCAAATACCTGGGTGTGGTGATTGATGACGGACTTAAGTGGGACAGACAAATTGACAGTATTAATTCCAAATTGAGAAAACTTATTTACATCTTTAAGTCTCTAAGAACATGCGCTGACGAAAACATCCTAAAAATGGTTTATTTGTCACTCTGTCAGTCCGTTATCACCTACTGCATCCCTGTTTGGGGAGGTGCGGCAAAAACCAAATTTCTTCAACTAGAGAGAGCCCAAAGAGCTGTGATTAAAGTAATGCTTGGCAAACCACGTAGATTCTCAACCACCGAATTATACTCCCTAAGTAAATTGCTCACGGTGCGACAGCTTTTTGTTCTCAGAACTACTCTTAGGATCCAAAAGCATGTCCCACCCCCGGACAAAACTAAACGTAAAGCCAAAAGTACAACTCCATCAGTAAATCACAAAACTGCATTCGCCAGACGTCAATTCTATGTGGCAAGTCTCCTTATTTATAAAAATCTATCTAAACATATTCCTCTAGCAGGGTTGAACAAACATGAAATTAAAACGAAAGTGCACAACTGGCTTCTTGATCAAGACTATCTTCATACTGAAGAGCTACTTCTACATCAGTTTTAGGTAATCCCATAGATACACAAATATAATAAAACACTCATACATCCTCTCAGTCATGAACACACATATACACTCGCAAACTTACTTACACAACTCATTTAATTATTTCTTTCATAGTTAAGTTTTCATAAGATTCTCATTGTGCTCAGAAACCTCTAGCGCCAATATATTTGCTTTGTTTTTTTTTACTAGAACACGCAGCAAGATAAGAGACATTGTATGGCAGAACACTGACTCCTAAGACACAGGATAACCTAGTTTAGGAGTCAGGGTTTTAATTTTTTTTGTGTCGACCTTCATTCATTTTACTGTATCCTAGTTTATAAGTAAAAATGGTTGTTTTTGTGCCAATAAAGAAATTATTATTATTATTATTTTTTTGTGTTTACATATCTCGGGACCATGGGGTCCCGGTCTTTTTGGAAGGCGTACGAGGGGCCGAAGCCAACTCGCAGAGGCCCCTTTGACAGTTTCAAAAGGAATGAGGCACCAACCGACAATTATCCCTGTATACACTATACAAGTGCACCCAAGGACAACCCCCGGTTGGTGTAGGACTATTGCAGAACATGGAAACAAAACATATTGGGTTATGGGTTTGGGGAGCTATAGTGGATTGGTTATCTAGAACTATGGAAAAGCTATGTCCCCTGCCTGATCAATGTTATAGTATACATGGATAATAAAATGGCAGGGGGTGACTTGCACACTCAGTAATGGGCCCCCAGAAACAGTTGCTAGCACATAGTGACGTAGCGACAAGGGGGCAACACTTCCTGGGGTGCTTGAGGAGTGGAGAGGTATCACACGGCTTTCAGAACAATCCCAGAGCCCGGAAGATGGTCAAGATCCCTACGAGCACTTACTGGAATACTTCCTTCCTCCGAGCACGTTTGCTCTTGCGAGTCTCCACTCAAGCCAGCCAATAAAGGCAAGAATGAGGTGGGAGCTCTGTTCCTCGTCAGTGTTCACTCCAGCCGGCCAATAAAGGCAAGCCAGAGATGAGGAACAAGACTTCTCCCGGGAGGTAGGGTCCGTGGGGTCGCTACTGCCCAACAGCTCGCCACAAGCTGTCCTGCGGGTTTTTGTATCTCTCTTGGTCTGGCTCCTCACCCTAGCGCCGTTCCGGTAAAGTAAACTCTGCCGGCACAGACCTAAAGTTCGGAGCGCATAAGCCCCACCACGACGTCAACGTAGAGATACGGCGGTGGGGCGTAGAGATACGGCGGTGGGGTTATTATTATTATTATTACTCCATTTATCATCATTTGCCAGGGGAAGTCCCGTAAAAATTGGTCCAGCCATTTCGGAGATTAACCTGATTAAGCAGACAGACAGACAAATTAAAAAAAAATAATTAAATACTGTTTTTTTTGTTAAAAGTACCGTATTTGTACTTTCATATTATTATGCATTTAGTAAAACAGTGTTATTTAAAAAATACAAACAGATCCTCAAATTTTATTTATTTGTTTAAATACCTACATGTACCTACAAAAGGATTTTAAAATTAAATATAATTTTGTTAACCAAGGTTCATTTTTACTTGCAAGGTGCATTTTTCCGACAACGTCATTGTCAACATTTTGTATGAAAAATTTACAATACATGCGCCCGCTATTTGGGAAAGGAATTCGTTTGAAAAATTGCATAACACTATCGCTTCTTTACCGTACATAAAATGAGGAAAATAAATTTGGCCCCTGTGAGGTGTCAGGTGTGTAACCACTGGCCTCTAAGTGTTAAGGCACGTTATTAGTGATTCAAACCTCCAGGCTGCTTCATCTTTTCGATCCCTTAAACCAAATAGTAAATTGGTATGCCCCATACAAAGGGATTTCAACCTTACAATGGCATAATTGGATACGCACACAAGTAAATAAAAACTCTAAAAATACAAATATTAAAGGTTAATAATGATTAAAACTGTTTTGGCTTGAAATTGTTGTTTCAAAAACTACATTTGTATTATACCAACTGATTGGTTTATATCGATGTCAGTAATTTTTCCAAGTCATGCGAAGTAGTGATCATAGTGTTCTAAATTGATACCTTTGGTCATGTAGACATTGAAATGATTGGTCTAAGAATTATTTAAAGTGGTAAACGATATAATGTAAATATAATTATGTATTTCCATTTATGTTGGTACCAGAAGGTCAATTCTTGTACTTCAAAAATGTTAAAATTCAAGTCGCTATCTCATCTTGGCAACAATTATCATTCTCCTTCCCTTATCGCAATTTATTTGGGTTCGACGCAACAACCAATATGAAAAATGTAAGGAAATTAGAGATTTTTTTTACAGATTGCGAATAAGATTAGAATGCGAACGTTTTTAAACATTCGAAAATTCTCTGGTTTATAATAAAGTTGCCAGTACTGTTAAATACAGAAAAACTATTGTGTTTTGCTTTATAACCAACTAGCTGCGCCCCGCGGTTCCACCCACTTATGGGTCGACCCTGTGGGAATATCGGGATAAACAGTATTTTATGTCCTTTGTGCCAAATTTCATCCAAATCCATTCAGCCGTTTTAGCGTGAAAGCGAAACAAACATACATACAAACAAAAAAAAATCTTTTCTATAAAATAATTTAGAAGAAAATATAACATAGAAAGCAGTTTTTTTAATAGAATACCTACCACGATTATTATATTTGCCAGTAAAAGAGAGCTATGTTCTGTGAATCTATTATTTTTCTTTTGTTTTCTCTTTATGATTGCGTTTGCTGTAGGAATAAAGTTACAAAAGTCGCATTTTTATGCAGTTAAGTACTAAGAAATCTTCTTTGACTCAATTTCTAATGGAAGTCGTTTGAAATAAATGGTCTCTCATTTGGTATCACTCTGTTTTTTTAGTATATTTTATTATATTTCTTTAGACTTTATAAAAAGTCTAAAAAATGTAATAATAATGTAAATAATACTTGTATTCTACCTATTCAAGCAGGGTGGGGAATTCACTAAGGCAGTAAAAGTACTGTTAGTTTTAAGACTCCAAATATATGCAACAGCTCGATATTCTTGGTTCCGACTACGCCTAATGAAGTGTATCGGATAATACAAAACCTAAAAAATAAAGTTAGCGTAGGTTATGATGACATCTCAACAAAAGTATTAAAATTCGTTTCCCAAGTTATATCGGGTCCCATTTGTCACATAATTAATTTAAGCATTTGCTCTGGAATCTTTCCAGATAAACTAAAGCCCACTATAATTAAGCCTCTATTTAAAAAAGGTGATAAGACTCACATTAATAATTACAGACCAATTGCACTTAAACCGGTAATATCAAAAATATTTGAGAAAATTGTTTATAACTGTATGTATTCCTTCTTCACCAAACACAACATCTTAGTAAAAGAACAGAAAGGCTTTAGGAAAAACAAATGCATAAACCTGGCTATCTATGACTTTCTTAATACTATAATGCTAGATATCGATCAAAGGATTCCCACTACCGCTATATTTATGGACATGACGAAAGCCTTTGATCTAGTCGATCATAATATTTTGTTAGGAAAACTAAGTGCTTACGGTGTAAGGGGAAACGCTCTTTCTCTTATATAAGAAGGGTAGGGCCCTTCTTATATCCTACCTTGACAATAGAAAACAGTGTGCGGAAGTTAGACGAATTTGCAAAAAGGATAAAAAAAGAATATAAATACATCTCAGGACAACGCAAAATCACATTTGGCGTGTCACAAGGCAGCGTATTGGGCCCACCATTGTTTTTAGTCTATATAAATGACTTTCCAAAACACGTCACTTTTCCTATGGTTCTTTTTGCCGATGACAGCACTTTAATTATTAGACATGATGACTCAAATAGAAACTACGAAATTGACATTAAAAAGGTATTACAACAATCAATTACTTGGCTTGAACAAAATAATTTAATTCTTATTTTAAATAAAACTAAAATCATGCAGTTTGTGCAAAAAATTACCACTTCTGGCATCAATTTATCTTTTAATAATAATATAATTGAAGAAGTAGGACATATTAAATTTTTAGGATTGACAATAGATTCTAAACCGACGTGGAAAGAACATCGATCCTAATTACAAAATTGACTAGGTTTGCCTTTGCTCTTTATAAACTTGCCAAAATAGTAAATCAGGCGGCTGTTGTAACCGCGTATTATGGCTACGTAGATTCTATATTACATTACGGAGTCATGGTGCATTAGGTCCATATGCAATCTTAAATCAACAGAAAGTTGCAAACCACATTTTATCTCATTAAAAATACTTACGTTACCTTGTCTTTACATATACGAGACCGCTTTGTTCGTAAAGAAAAACGGTGATTTGTTTAAAAAAGCTTCAAAACAAAGCTATCAATCAAAGTCAAAGTCAAATAATTTATTTCAAATAGGAACATATATGGCACTTTTGAACGTCAAAACAAAGAAATAGAATTGATTCTAGTTGCCCCTTCTAAAAGGTAGTTTTCGTATGGAGAAGAATGGGCAAGAAACTCCACCGTTACTCTTTTTATTAAAAATGTTTTACAATATTTTGTATACATCAATTATATAATTTATATGTGAAGACGATGCACCTACAATAAGATTGCTGTACCACAAAAGGTAAAAAGAATTATAAATGGAGCAATAATTAATAAATTAATTACCAGATACATGGTGCTCACATATTTACAAAGATTGTAAAAGTATACGATATTACAATAGTCCTAACATTGTTACAAGTAGTACTAATAAGTCAGTGCGTGAGTTTACTTAAACTGACAGAGTGTAAAAGTCTATGACATACAAATAATAATATAAAAAACTAAATTAGCTATCAGTTTGATTTTGTCCAGAGACCAACTCCATAAGACCAACATATCAACATGAATTATGCCTAAGAAGTTCTAAAACTGCCCTTATGCATAATAGCATACTTTGCACGGCTCAAAAAACATTTAATAAGCTACCCGACGATATTAAAGGTTTAAACTTGATTCAATTTAAACGTAAACTAAATAATATTTTAATAGACAAATGCTATTATACCATTGACCCGTACGCAAAATACGCGCTTTGACGTGGAGTTGCGGATACCAGCCCGTATTACCTATTACCTATACCATTGACGATTTCCTAGTTGACAAAATTTCATGTGACTGACTATTTTATGTTTTAATGCAATATTCATAATTATACTTTGTCTATTAAATTAATTACAATATATTATATCTTGTATTTTAACTTCTATAAATATTGATTACTTCATTGTGTTTCATGTAATGTTTAACTTAATTTCTAATATTGACACATAACAATGCATGCCTTACAAGGTAGATTTTTGAGCTACTATAAAATATTTTTAAGACCCTGTTGTATCACCAAAAATCACATTAATAAAACTTTGACTTTGACTTTGACTTTGAAAAAGTACATTTCGTATTTAATCGAAGACGTTCCCAGAATACAAACAAAAAATTAATCAAATACTAAATATCCAATTAGTCAGTTAGTAGTTGGGCTGGTCGGTTGATTGGCTAAACCCATAGTCGGCCCATCACTACTAAATAGTAGTAATAGTAGTAAGTCAAAATATCTAAATAAAAAATTCAACAATCTAAATAAATACTTAGATTGTTGATCTTTTTATTTAGGTATTTGATGTTTTAAAAATACTGTTATGCTCTAGAATAAATACAGGTTTTACATTTGTCGTATTGTAGGTATTTTGGTTTGTAGTCTGTACATTTATCTAAATCTGTACATAATTATAAAAAATAGTACTGAAGTCAAAACCGTACATTAAATATTTTTGAAATAAAAAAACTACGATTCTGATGCCAAAAATATAGTTTGGACTTTTTGTCCATTTGCCTGTTCTTCTTGATGTTCTGGATTGGTGATTCAGGCGTGACTTTGCGGAAATCCATTATAAAATACAATAAGAAATGTTCTTGCGTCCAGCGCTCGGTGTGGTAACACGTCGCGTTCTGGTTTGCCTCGTTGAGAGGTGAAACTCGTGTCGATTTCTTACAGGGTTTTTATGACTCTTGAAGAATAGTCAGGCGGAATAGGTTACTAAATACTTTGCGTCCAGCGCTCGGTGTGGTAACACGTCTCGTTCTGGTTTGAAATTGGTCAATCGTCATCCTGAAGATGCCTCGTTGAGAGGTGAAACTCGTGTCGATTTCTTACAGGGTTTTTATGACTCTTGAAGAATAGTCAAGCGGAATAGGTTACTAAATATATCAGCGTCTATTGTATTTTTGTTCTGGATTGGCGCAAAATGCCTGATAGTATTTGGATAAAATATGGCACACAGATAGTTTAACACACACACACATACAGGTGGTTTTAGTGTGTATGTGTCCCTGTGTTTATAAGGTACTTTTAATCCCGGTGGTACCTTCCCAGTTCCCATTCAATATTTCATCAACGCGGGCGAAGTCGCGCAACAGAAAAGATAATGAAGAAAATGACGATACGATACGATAACCTAGATACTGAAACCCTATAGTTATTTAAAATGACCGGTGATTACACCATCCATCGCGACTGATGACACGAAGCCGATGGCAAGTGATGGGTTGTAATTCCTAGAAACCTTTCATTCGGGTATTGATTTAGGATTATATCGTTGTAGGCACACATTTAAAGAGTTTCATTGGGTCTGTGCGATTTAATAATGCCTATGATTTTGGTACTATAACTCGGTAATTTCCTACGTTTCCTTACGACTTTTAATTTTGTTGAAAAAACTATTTAATCTTGTTAAAGTAAAAGTAAATCGGTCAAAGTCGGCCATACTTAGTTTTTGGCTTTCGATCAAAGGTGAAATTTTGATTGATATTTGATTGAAGCGTAGGTATATATAATATATCGCCATCATCATCATCATTTCAACCGAAAGACATCCACTGCTGGACATCAAACCCAAGCGTCGCCACATCACACAATTGCCATAGCACAGTTTAAGTCTAACTAAACCTTTCAAATAAGCTGAGCTTTTTATAAAAAGTTATGCAATAATAAAGTTTTCAATGAACGCAATTCAAATGAAATGAATAAACCAAAATTCACAAAACGTAAACTTGTAAACGTGCCTCAGAATTTAATATCTAGTAGGCTTAGAGATATTTTTTAAACCTCAAACGAAAAGCTACATAATAAATGAATTTAATAGTGAACCTCGCACATTGTTTTGTGATACCAAGGGAAAAAGAGCATGACCGTAGGGTGAAAATTTAGCCGTTGAAATACTGAACTCGAATGAAAACCCAGATGTGAAAAATGCAGTCTCGTTTGCAGTTGAAAAGTCCATGTCGCCCCTGTTTTTGATCCATGACTGTCCTTTTTTTTTGCAATTTAAAACTTGATGCCCGAATTTTTGCTGGCTGATGAACGTAACATTAAATTTTTTCCCGAAAATAATGACTTTTCTGGTAACACTTATATTAAGTGTTACCAGCAAAGAAATTATTTTCAGAAAAGAAACTTGAAGTAATATTTTGAAGGTACTTCAATATTATAATTATATATCCCTTATCATTTTGATACTTCAATCTTATCGCAATATTATGGCTAAATGAGAACCGAGGTTTGAGTTGAACATTATATGAATAGAGGAATCTATAGCCATAATCTATAATTCAGTATCATAGTCCTTGTCATCTTGCAAGGAATCTTTGTCTTACTATGGAAACGATACGTGCTGCTATTTTAACAAAATCTGTAGATAAAAGAATACAATACCATCATTTTAAAATTTCTCCTTCAAAATCCACTCCGCTAGCCAGTAAGAAACCAATATTGTAAGATAAAAGACTAAGAATCTGCATAGTAAACACGCTCGGAGATAAAGCAAGCAACTCTTCGCCTAACTCCAAAGTAAAACCATATAAACTAAAAGCTCTACTTTCAAATTCACGTCTTATAAGCTAGCTTCCCTAAAACATCTAGGTGGTACAACAAAATGTGTGGAAAGTACACTATGCATAATATCAAAAGAAGCTTAAACAAGAACACAACTGTGAACTTTATTAAAGCTGAACTCAAAGTCAGCTAAGTGAAACACTACCTGCTCTGAATCTGATTTACATAGTTTGTTAATTAAATTGTTGTATTAAAGAGTTGGGCCTGATGTGTATAAAGTTGGAGATGAAAGTCCGCATAGAAAAGTTTTGTTCGTGAAATAAGGCAATCCAACTAGGCAGAATTTCCAGTCGGATGAGTCATATATCATCTAATTTCTACAGAATGAAGGTTGTTAGCAAATAGTTCTTGCTCTGGGGGCGACTTTGATGAATTCATTAATTTAAAACGTATGGATGTCTACGTTATTCAACTGTTTGAAGGTGATTTGGCTAGAAAAAAGTGACTACGGAGATAGGATACAAATAAATGAGGATAAGAGAGCAGGAAGGTGATGACAGAAGGGCAAAGTGAACAAAGGTGATAACTATCAAATAGTTCTAATAGAGTAATGAGCGTTTATTAAACGAATGTTACGCGAATTATAATATAGCGTATATTACGTGAATATTACACGTTGATGAATGATCATCATGTAATATTATTGTCCTGTTATAAAACCTTGATTTTCAGCTAAAGTTATTGACATAACTACAGTACTTACAATATTCCAAATAATCAATAGGAAAATATTTTCAGAAGTAAGTTAATCCAATCCATTAACATCAATAAATCATTTACATATTATAGTCACGAAAGCATCATTTAGTTGTATTTTTTTTAGTTTGATAAAACAATTAATGTTTTATATTTTTCAACGAACACTGTCATGTTTACTTTTATTTGAAAAGCAGTGTTCATTAGGTGTGATTCTTAAGTTGATGTTAATAAATCAAAAATCCTAAAAAAGCTAATTCCTGATAGTATAAACTATCAAGAGGATTTGAGTTTCCCGAATATATGTAAGATAAAAAAAATATTGTTTATTGCAGACTATTAGGTCCTTATTTTGTTAGTATTTATAACATTATCTTAAAAAATATGTTAGTCATAAGGAGATCAAATTAATGCATTTAGGTACGTATCAACAAAATACATGATTGAATGTTAATTAAAATTGAAACCAAAGTCAAATAATTTATTTCAAATAGGGACATTAAAGGCACTTTCAAACGTAAAAAAAAGAAATAGAACTGATTCTAGTTGCCTCTTCCAAAAGGTAGTTTTCGTATGGAGAAGAATGGGCAAGAAACTCCACCGTTACTCTTTTAAAAATAATGTTTTACAATATTATTAAAGTATGTGATAGATACATGGTGCTCATATATTTACAAACATTGTAAGTAAAAGTCTACGTCTCTAAGTAAAATCCAATCCAAAGCCAAGCTCAAGCCCAATCATCGATATTATTGCCAATAGTAATTCCGCCGTTGACAATACCCAGGAGTTGGTGTAATAATAATGATTCCCCGTCCCATTTTATGCTTACGATATATATTCCAGAAACCAGTTGCTAGCTACCGCTAACGAGATCCACAATCAGCAATTTCCTATTATGTGACCTTTGCAATTGCGTAGGATCTTAGTATCCTTCCCTCCTTTTATTCCCAAATCAGGACGGGAGTTCCGGTATCCGGTCCCTGATTAACATGTTCCAATTACATACCTTCCAAATTGGGTGAGTCGATTAGTTACTAATAGCCGGTGTTATATTCACACATGGCTTGATTCAGAGCTTTTAAATTGTTGGGTGACCAACCCGTTTGCCACGGTGATGATCTTTTGGTCACCGATCCGTTTGTCGGCGTGACCATATTTTTGACAGCAATCCGTTTGTTGGCAATGCCATCCTTTGGTCACTAATCCGTTTGTTGGCGTAACCATCCTTTGATCACTAATGCGTTTGTCGGCGTGGCCATCTTTTGGTCACTGAGCCGTTTGTTGGCGTAACCATATCCTTTGCTCCGATAGGCTAACACCTTCTTTCCAAAAGCCTGATCCAATTCTTGATGAATTTATTGATCAATTGTTAAAAGTATGACAAAACCGTTTGTAAAGGTGACACTTCATTCTTCATTCTTTACAACAGCCAATGATAACGATTTGACCTGCTATTTCAAGAATGATAAAGTGAACAGACTTCTGAAATTATTACGGCGTTATTTGTACCTAAACATCGTGATAAATATCTTGAAATGTTAAAAGCTGCCAATTTCGTACCATTTGGCCGCTTGAAAATCATAAAGATAAATCAAAATTACTGTTGCAGGGCAATCTAAATAGGTGCTCGGAACGCAAATGTTGAAATATCGGGGCAGGATAACGTTGGGTCAATTTATTTGAAATTCGTTGGCGAAGTATTTCAGGCAAGGATATAAAAAAAAAACGTTTTTGTATCGAAGTATCGCCCGGTCGAGTTTATCGATGGTATTCGATAAAAAGTCTGCCTAATTTGTTGCGTAGGTACCTGACAAGAATATCTCATGTTGGTTTGCCCCTAAGGGATAAAAGTTCTATCAAATAAGCTTCAAGTAGCATTGTCTTTGTTTCGCGTAAAGTATATGTCTGTTTAATATTATATTATGTGGTGTATGGATATGTGTGTGTGTGTGTGTATAAAAGAATAAAATTTAATAAGTGTTTACAGCTAATATCCTAAACTTAAAATAACTAGTACTGTATCAAGACGAAACTTAATATTAAAGGTACACAGACGTAAAACGCCCGCAACCTACAAATGAGACATCGTAAATAAAGCCTTTTTGCACCGAAAATGATGAAGCATAAAACAATTTTCACGTCAAAATATACTTTATATTAGCGTGCATTTCCCAGCCGCAGTTACACACACGTTTAAAACAAACGTGCGTTATTAATTAGCCGTTAAAACAAATTATTCACAAAAACAAACAACGCTACTTACTTCTATGGCAAGTTTATAGAATCCCCTTTTTTATCACAAACACAAAAAAGTTAGATCACCGATTTTAATTCACAGCCACGCTCCCGTTGAAGTTATAACAGAATGGGCGGGTGATCGCTCGGGACGTGCGACCTACCCAACGCTCGGGCCACGACTGAAGCTCCCTCACTACAATCTAGATATGAAAGGGTGTGAAGTAACGTCCCTTAACCCCTACATTATAGGGACATTAGTGACTCCCTGATCAGTTAATTAACTAAAACTTTACAGTTACTCTAACGATGATTTTGTAGGAAATTAAGGTCGAGTTACGTACGAAATTTTCGAGTCGATGCTGATTTATGGACGATATTTCCTGTAACGTAGAAATATGGGGCGAATTTAGAACTTACATGTTGAATGGCTGTTCAAGATTAGTTCCAGAATTTTCTCCGGACGAATAAGCAGTCACGACTCTTTATATTTCCGTAGCTTGCTGCTTCGTCGTAAAACCCTTCAGGTAGGAGTAGGTACCCGTTTTGTAAAATTCAGAATAAAATTTTGGAGCACACCCGTTTTATTTGCTCGTAATATTTTCACGTGACACGTTCCAATTTTCGTCAGTTCTAATTCTTATTGCATTTATTATTTTTATATTTTATACTTCCTGAGGTTTTTAGATTTAGAAGAAACAACGGACACTGCTTACTTATAATTATTTGGCATCTAGATAATTATTGCATTATTTTTCATTTCAACAAAAGGTTTCAGATGCAGTCTGCATTTCCTAATAGATCATAAGTACCGCGGTATTAGTACCTAAATAAAGACTGTAGTTTTTGTTATGATTAAATAATATTATCCATACTTAATATTATAAATTCGAAGGTAACTCTGTCTGTCTGTATGTTACCTTTTCATGCCTAAACCACAGAACGGATTTCGATAAAATTTGGCATGGAGATAAATGGTATCCTGGGGAAGGACAAAGGCTACTTTTTATTGTTGACATACCACGCGGGCGAAGCCTCGGGCGGAAGCTAGTTATGAAATAATTTCACTATGAAGATTTAAAAAGTAAAAAACATATCAATAAACCCCTTTTTATTGTTTTGCCGCAAGCCCTTTTACAATATTTTTCCTTCTTTTATACCAATCTTAACTAAATATTTAATTCTGGCAATTTCAGCGTGGCCGCAATTCAATTATCGAAATAAAATTATCATTATAATATTTGATAATCTTCAGAATCCATTAAAAATCATAATCCTGTTCCACATGGGATCAAATTAAATTCCAATTAATCGCGATTCATAAGCAAAAGTAATTTTGTTGATGGGCTGAATTTAACATTGAATTGATGAACATAAACCGTAATTATAATTATCGGTTTTTTAATAGCTGATCCGTTTTCGGTTCGATTTCATTTGTTCGGGTTATTTTATGCTTTGATGGAGTGATTGGTTTTATGAGTTTGGAGAAATTATAAAAGGATTAAGGCTCTTTGTACACACATGTTTTTCTTACCGTGAAAAACTACGGTTTATTTGCCGTGTGTAGACACGGTCGTCAGTGTTATATGGATACTTGTTGACAGACACGTTTTTTAGTGTTCCGTACCCAAAGGGTAAACCTATTACTAAGACTCCGCTGTCTGTCTGTCCGTCTGTCACCAGGCTGTATCTCATGAACCGTGATAGTTAGACAGTTGGCATTTTTACAGATGATGCAGGTAGGTAGGTAGGTAATACGGGCTGGTATACGGAACTCCACGACAAAGCGCGTATTTGCGTACGGGTCGACATATGATGTATTTCTGTTGTTGCTATAACAACAAATACTAAAAAATAGAATAAAATAAATATTTAAGGGGGCTCACATACAAAAAACGTGATTTTTCTGCCGTTTTTATAGATAATGGTACGAAACCCTTCGTGTGCGAAATCCGACTCGCACTTGGCCGGTTTTTATTTCTACGGCGCTGTTTATTCGCCGTGTGTGTGTAGTAACGGTCGTCAGTGTGGTTCACAGTATGAAAGCTGGTTGGCAGACACGTTTTTTCTACGGTGCGGTTTATACGCCATACCGTAAAGAAACCGTTTATCGTTTGTGGCATTAGGTTTGATATGCTTAATACAAATTTTTAGAGCAATTACAGGCTTTTAGACAAAATTCGTTTTATGTAAATCAAATTTACCTTTTTGATAGAATCTTTAAATAATAGTTTTCAAAGTTTGTAAGCAGCTAGTATAGAAATCGTTAAATGATTTTGAGGGCCCAATGGTAAAGACCATAACTTAATAGTTGAAGGTCGTAGGTTCGAACCCTGACAGGTGCTATACTCTGTGTAAATTGTTACATTACCACTGCTTTCAAAACGGTGAAGGAAAACATCGTGAGGAGACCGGCACGTCCTAGAACCAAAAAATCGAAGACATGTGACATCTACCAACCCGCACTGGGCCGGCGTGGATTACGGTCCACTCCCTATCACATAGAGGAGGCCTGAGTTCCAGCAGTGGGAACATTATAGGCTGATTATGCTTATGCTAAGTGTATTTTTATTTGGAGTTAGTTATTGTTTTGTACATCATTGGGAAGAGAGGTACTTGTGTACTTACGTATAAATGTTTTGCTTTTCCCGGGAAATTAATTAAAACTTTGTACCCAATTGGACCTACAAGTTATTAGATCTATCATCATCATCTGCCTAGCCTTTTCCCAACTATGTTGGGGTCGGCTTCCAGTCTAACCGGATGCAATTGAATACCAGTATTTTACATGGAGGGACTGCCTATCAGACCTCCAGAACCCAGTAACTGGGTAATACGATACCCCTTGGTAAGACTGGTTGTCAGACTTAGATCTATGTTCATCAAAATACTGATATAACATATTGAAAGGATGATTAATTTTAGTAACTATAGGCAACAATGTGGAATTTTCCTAATAGTTGCTATGTTGGACCAAGGTATTTTCCAACACAAAAGCATGACAATAAAGAGGCAAAAACACGCAGTTTCTTTCTACACTATGTTCTTTCATCCCATTCTATTACCCTATACGTGCTAGCGATATATTTTCTCGAGAGCTTATTAACAATACCTCGTGGTAAATTCAAGTAACCTTATATTATCAGAATACAAGCATAGTTAGTGAATATCAGTATTTTTCCAGCCTACGCATTGGTGAAGGCGTGTAAAAATATAAAATATAGAAAAAATTGATAAGGGTAAATGTAGGTAGATAAATATGGAGAACTAGCTGCGCCCCGTGGTTTCACCCGCGTAAGTCTCGATCCCGTGCGAATATCGGGATAAAAAGTATCCTATGTGTTAATTCAGGTTATAAACTATCTGTTTGCCCATCCAAATTCATTCAGCCGTTTTTACGTGAAAGAGTAACATCCATCCATCCATACTTACAAACTTTCGCGTTTATAATATTAGTTAGATTTCGCGTTTATAATATTAGTTCGATTTCACGTTTATAATATTAGTTAGATAAGGATAAGGTACACAAGACGCGATGCGGTGTGACGCGGCGAGGTCGATGTGCTTTTGTTTTGTTAAGCCTGATTTACTGACCGACGCACGGTGCATTTTATTTGTCTGTGGCAAACCATAAATCCTGATTTACACTGCGCAATATAATTACCAGTGGCGTACCATAACTTGAAGCAGTAATAAGAGTTGCCCCGTCTTAACAGTGTTTACATGATGCCAGGAATTTTTTGCTTCAATTTTATTGTAAGTCATAGACAAGAAACTTGTACCGTGTAATGGGCATTATAAAAGCGCAGCAAAGCCATCTCAAATTTGTTTTTCGTGTTTTTGCACTGACTGGTGTAAGCTTTCTTCAGACATATAGAGTAAGAAGTTCAGACACCGAGTAGGCGTACAGTAGTGAGAGCAAGAGCGCTTTTAATTTAGTTTTTGTGTAAAAAATCAAGCGCGACGTAGTAGCCACATGCTACGTCGTAACCGCATATGCTGCGTCGTAGCTGTGTAAGCTACGTCGTAGCCGCATCGGCTCTGCGTAGACACATCGCGTTGGTTTAGTCCTGGAGATTGCATTTTGGTTTTTTCGTCAGTAATTTAGTTCCGGGAAATTACCACTTATCCGGAGCCCAGTTACTATTATCAAGAACATCACTCAAAAACGAATGGTCGATCAATCGTCTTGAGCCGACAATCTAAGCCTAACTGTTTAATACTTCTTCATAACTTCGGCTGATTAATACTAAATACAAAAATGTCGACAATCAATGCACTTTAATTCAGAAAATCAAAATTATTATTAATTAACTGAAGACTGCAGATTTTTTCTCGTTTGTTATTTCTTTATTAATAAAAATAAAAATAAACATTTTCGTGGCAGCGGCAGTTAATGTTTAAACTACATAGTTTTACCTTATAACTGGTTAAATAAATCTGACTGTGGCAAAGTTTTACTTTAATTTTTTACTCAAATATTTAGGTGTTTTTTTTTTTAATTTTTAATCTTTATTTATGGTCCGGCTCCACGTTTATTCATCATAATTTTTTTTATGGGCTTTCTGAGAGCTTTCCACACAAGTTACCATGGATGACTTGGAAATCTCCGGATAGACTTCAAACCCAAGTCGGCCGGAGCAAGGACAATCTCCACATATGGGGATTATGGACGACTGAGATCTCAAGTGCGTATGCGGCGTTTCCCCACAGACAAAGACCCATCTTCAATCTTGCACCGCATGCCTTGTGCACTGCTTATGTGGCACTTCCCCACAGACAAAGACCCTTCAACCTTACACCGCATGCCCTGTACCTGTGCACTTGATGACCTGATGACGACGTCAGTGAGTACTGTTCGCGTATTTAGCTAAATTTTGGGCCAAACATGTTAATAAACTTTTTACCAACCGCTAACATCGGAGTCATGTCACTTGGGTACACCTACTTCCAACAAAGGATGTCTTTCGTCTAATATGACGGTAGAAACAAGATGATCATATTCGCGATACCTACCTTTCTTACTTCCCAACCACAAGTCAATCTACTAGGATAACATACACCTCATAAACTGATTGTTCAATGGCGTGGCCGTTTAAACTGTCGCCGGTAGATCCTGTTGAGCGGTTCGGCGGGCGCCAATCACGGAGTTAAGATAGATTGCCAATCGGGTGCGGCTTTTGTATTCCACTTGCGACTTTGATTGGTGCCTTCACTATTAAACTAAATAGTGGAATCAGTCATCACTTTTTTCGGAAATTGGTAGGCAGAGTTTAAGACACCTTTACGGTCCAACTGGCAGTATATACTGTCAATTAACGCGCACCTTGCCTCAACACCTACTGGGCACTCTAGGAGCCGGATGCCCCTGGCAAAATATATTTTATATATGCTTAAAAATAATCACCTTAATCGACATCGAATTTATTCCTATACTGTAAACCATACATATACCATATAAACTATATACTTGTAAACGATATACCATAAAAGATGCTAAAACCTCGTGCCCAAAACGTGTAAAAATTAAAAAAACGTGACTCTAGGGATTTCGAGTGGGACTCTAGGGAGGTGGCGCGCAGCTCTATAGGACCCTAACGGTCCCATGTCATGAGACGCGTGCTCGCGCCGACAGATTTCTGTATGGTGCTTGACATAAAACTGACATTAGACACTTGTTCAGGTTGTTCCAATATGATTTTTTCATTAACAAGTCCTGAGTTATTACTGAAAACCTGACGAAAAACCCGCCTTGCGCATCGAAAGACTCCAAGATTCTCATTCACGCCTGTGACCACTGGATTGCTAAATATTGTGAAACTATAATAATTTCAATAAACATTTTTGATTTGACACATTCAAAAAATTAGATCCATTCATTCTAGTAAACAAAGTATAAAATCACATGTCCTAATCTTCGATATACTACAATACATAAAACTGTTATTTTTTGGTTGACAAACATCAATCGTGAGAATCTTATAATCACTGTTGGCCCTGGGGCACCTATTTTCTCTACATATCAAATCCTCATAATATTCCACCTAATCCGTAAAAAATACAGAGCAAGACCTACACAAAATGAAAACAAAACAATCCGTACTAATAAAACAAAGCTGAACTACATTTGGTCGGAAAAATAAAAAGCAAAGGATCGAACCGAAAGTTAATAAAAGAACGAAACCCGACAATACCCGACTGGGTTCGATCAATCACCCGACAAGTTCGGATGACGACCGAACGTGTGATTACGGCATAATGACGGTGCCACAGACCCCTAAAATGTGCCCACATATTTATAGAGTTGTCTCCTTTTGTATTTACCGTTCTCCTCGTGGAAAGATTTTGTGGGAACAGAGTGGGCATTTTGTCAAAGTGGATTTTTCTTCAGTGTGCATTTGGATTGGGATAAAATTGTAGAAGTTTGGAATGGATAGATTTTAGTTTTAAGGCAGCTTTTTATTCTAGCCCGATGAAACTTAGTTTGTTCAAGAGGGGATATGTTGGGAATGACGTTACCTCCGTGATTAGGTATTATTATAATCACGAGCGCAATAAATATAATAGATTTATATTATACTAAAAACTATATATTTTTTTTTATTTACTTTATTATTCGAATCAACTGATCATTTTGTATGCACGTGTTTCTGTGACAAATAAACCAAGTTTCGTCAGTCAGAAAGATGAAGCTAGTCTTAAGCCCATTTCAAAGCGTAACATGTTCAATGGAGAAGAATGGACAAGAAACTCCATGGCATTCTTTTTTTAAGCGTCATTTATCTTGCACTCAGTCGGTACACTAGAAAGGTGTAGTAGGATATCGTTTAAAGCGAATTTAACCCACTTCTTCAAAAAGGAGGAGGTACTCAATTAATCTTTATGATTTTTATTATATTTAAAGACAGTGTTTGGATGGATTAACAAAGAAGGAGAGACAATAGTGCGAGTAGTCTGTGTGTTGAAACCAGTTATCCTCTTACATAATTGAAATGCCAAATTAATGAGTTGTCAACATAAAGTATAATAACAACCTTCTTAGGGCAAATTTCACCAAACTTTTATACCGAGTATAAGTCTTATCCTGCGAATTAATTTTGAATTTTTGACAGTTTTTCCATACAAAAACTGTCAGACGCCATTTTTATTCCACGGATAAAAGTAATCTGACTTTAGTTAATTGATTCAGACGTGACTTTGCGGAAATCCATTATAAAATACAATAGACGCTGATATATTTAGTAACCTATTCCGCTTGACTATTCTTCAAGAGTCATAAAAACCCTGTAAGAAATCGCGCTTATCGCACTGATAACGGTCCTAGCCAATCAGCGCCGAGCAGCAATCCTATATAAGTGGGGGTGTCGGGCGATTTGATTCACTCTGCGTCCAGCGCTCGGTGTGGTAACACGTCGCGTTCTGGTTTGCAATTGGTCAATCGTCATCCTGAAGATGCCTCGTTGAGAGGTGAAACACGTGTCGATTTCTTACAGGGTTTTTATGACTCTTGAAGAATAGTCAAGCGGAATAGGTTACTATATCAGCGTCTATTGTATTTTTTTAATCTGACTTTGGTAAAATCAGCCCTTAATATCACACCACGTTAAGGCTCTGTAGTACAATATTCACCATCTTCACAAATATGAAAGCCAACTAAAGGACCAAAGGGAAGCGATAAACGGTCATTACTGGTCCTGCGGTACTAAAGCCGATTTCAGCACTTACAACGACTTGTAAGAAAGATGATATTATGATTTATATGAGACAAGATATGTAATTTATCTAAGAAAAGCTGACGTAATGAATTGGAACTTGTTCAACTAAATAAATTAAGTGTTCATTGTACAGGCGCTTTACTTTGTGTAAATAATTTAATCACTACTGCTCTCAAAACGTGAAAAAAAACATCGTGAGGAAACCAGCATGTCCTAGAACCAAAAATTCGAAGACATGTGACATCTACCAACCCTCAGTGGGCCCGCGTGGTAGATTACGGCCCACTCCCTCTCACAGAGAGGAGGCCTGTGTCTCAGCAGTGGGAACATTATAGGCTGATTATGTATGTTATGTTAATTATGTTCATTGTAATCGAGATCCTGTTAAGTTTTGATCCTGAAATCGAACTGAGAAAGTTTCCTTTTGATGTATTTAAACACTATTGAAATATTGCTAACATTACCTACATTTTGTTGTAAATCTGTTTGATAGAATGGTGGGCAAATATGCTATCAAAGATAAATAGAACACCAATAGGGCTCATATTTAAAAAAAAAAAACGTCTTTTTCTGTAGACTGTAAGACGATACCGTTCAGTGCAAACGTCGGGAGGGGTCGCCCTAGAAAGACAAATGACCTTATTGGGATGTCCTTCAGAAAGGTCAGGTGCATAATAATCACAACCGAACTTCGTAGACGACCAGGGTGACTATGAAGTATTAATGCCATCATTATTCCACTGCGAAAACAGGATGGTGCTAGCGGCCTTGTATAGCTCTGTCACTCACTAACACTGGAAAAATGGTGGCATTAATACGTCGTAGTATAGGTGCAGATGTATGAACGTTAACGAAGCAAAAGAGTCATTTGTACGGATCGCCTTTCTATAGTTTCTGCCTATTCCCATGGATAGAAAGTTTGAGTTTAAGATTGTATTAGTATGTGTACCTACTACCACGATTCTTATAGAGCTGTCAGATGTAATAGGTTTCTCCCACATCACGACCATGAAAAGTAAGAAAAGTCTATAATAATCAGTGATCAGTGTGAGTGAGAGAGAGTGGAGACGCCTTACGACAAAATATTTCCGGGGTTCTGGAACATAACTTAAGTACAACCAAAATTAATAAAGTAAAACAACTACCTATTGAATTCAATTACTGTTTCTGTTAAAAAAAAGAATGCGCGATTATTATTGTTTTCAAAAATTTGTTGAATAAAATTTTTTGAATTTGGAAAATTAATCAAGAATAGCTTAAGGTTTATAATGTCGTAAAATTCATAAACTTACCAAGCATAAGTCCCGAAAAAATATTTTAGTCGTAAGGAAGTCTTCTCACTTTTTTGTCTCTGTTCTTTGAACTTTAGGTATATTAGCCGACCTATTTCCGATCACTAATAATAATAAATATGCATATCGCCACAAGAAAGCCAGAAAATAACACATTACTTACCTAACTCTTTACATTTTGTGACTTTCTCCACGCTGTGACTACAAATTCACACTGCATAAACACAAAATAGAACGGGATAAAAGTTTCAATAAACTACGATTTCGTTTCGATCCTGTTACAAGTCTGTTCGCTTGTGAAGCGTACAGTCGCCCACGCAAGTTATGGCGTACCAAGTTCCTATTTGTGTTGAGCTTGACGTGTTTATGTTGAGCGGTGTACTTTTGAGCTGATGGTTTGTTATTGCATTGTGTTCTTATTGATGTTAGAGGAAAACAATGAAGTGTTAGAAAAAATGGCAAGGAACAGAATTTCCTTGCTTAATCAATCTGCCTAGCCTTTTCCCAACTATGTTGGGTTCGGCTTCCAGTCCAATCGGATGCAGCTGGTACACACATACCGTACATAGAGTGACAGCCCGTCGGACCTCCACAACTCATTTACTAGGTAAGTTGATACCCCTTGGTAAGACTGGTTGTCAGACTTTTGGGCTTCTGACTAACCGTATCGATTGTCAAAAATCTACAAATCACAGCCGGCATCATGCTTTACGAAGCACGGACGGGTTTCGATATGTGTAGGTCACCCATCCACGAAACGACCGCGGCAAGCATAGCTTTCCCTTCAATGAACCGTGCGGCTACCATCATTTAGTTTCATTTAGTTGTTATGAAATCGTTAACGAACAGCAATGCTCTTTACATGTCACTTTTAGGTACTTAGTGGTTTTGCTCCGTGTATTTTGTTTAATATTGTCTTGTTCAATGTTCAAAAATAGAATTACCGAGTAGCTAGTAACTGAACGCTTTGATTTTTTCCATATACCACTATCTTCGTTTAGTAGGTAATATAAATTCATTAAGAAAATTAATCAAGGTTACAATTCTGTTCTTTCACCAAAATATTCATGTTAGTTCCAAAACTCCATTTCGTTAACATCCTACCTATCAATTTCTCATTAAATCTCTTAAAATATTCACCCCTCCGACTAATCCTTTGTTGTTAATACACATATAAATTATCCTGCTCATAATTTATTAACATCACACACAGCGGAATATTCACCGCTAAGATGTGGAAAGGAATCAGGGCAAGCACTAATTAGTCGTGAGCTGTGTGTGTTTGTGAAGACATCATTTGCACAAGATATAATATCTTAGTGCAGTACGAGTTAATTGTTTACTGTGTTGTAAAGTATTAAGAGGAAATTAGATCAGATTCATAAAGATTTGATGACAGAATGCAGGTAAAACGAAATAAACTATTAGAAACCAGAAAGAAAAAAATGAACTTGAAACTCCAAAAAATCGCTAATGTATTTGTATCGTAATTTTTGGTCGACCGGTGTGCCACCCCGGGCGCTTAGAGGAGTTTTATTTGTCTAATGCAACGAAATTGTACAAATTTAAAAAAAGTAAATGACAGTGAAGAAAGACAAAAAACTCATAGAAAGCAGAAAGAAAAGAAAGAATGTGGGAATGAGTATAAAGGCTTTTTAATTCAAGGCAATTCTACCTAAAAGTGACGCAGAAATTAAAAAAATGTGTCATAAGTATGCTACAGCAAAGTCAAACTCAGTCTAATAATTTATTTCAAGTAGGCATATTAAAGGCACTTTTGAACGTCAAATACATAGAAATAGAAATACTTAGAACTGATTCTAGTTGCCCCTTCCAAAAGGTAGTTTTCGTATGGGGAAGAATGGGCAAGAAACTCCACCTTTACTCTTTAATTTTTTTTTTTTACAATATTTGCAACTTATGCGCATTATTATCTTATTGTAGGTGCATCGTCTTCACATATAATTATATAATTAATGTATACAAAATATTGTAAAACATTTTTAAAAGAGTAACGATGGAGTTTCTTGCCCATTCTTCTCCATACGAAAACTACCTTTTGGAAGGGGCAACTAGAATCAATTCTATTTCTTTGTTTGACGTACAAAAGTGCCATATATGTGCCTATTTGAAATAAATTATTTGACTTTGACTTTAGGTAAAGATAAAGGTATAGGTAAAAGGTAGGTAAAAATAATTTAGCATGAATAGGTAAAGGTAGGTAAAGGACATAATAACGGAAACAAGATCCAAAATATTGCTATGGGAAGTGTACTTAAAAGTATAGGAACAATATAGAGTGAATAGGCACTTCTGGGCACGCTCCTCCCATCGTAGACGACATCCATCGTTTTCCATCAGGCAGCCCGTCCCGCACACGAGAAAATAAAAATCTATATACAATCATAAATAAATGCAATCTTAAATCCAATACCAAAATAAGACAACATTTTAAAAATGCTGTTTCAATACGTTAAGCACCTGGGCCCATATAAATTACTAGGCGTGGCTTTTACATAATAAATATAATATTTGTATTGAGGCACAGAATTTCGAAGCGATATATCAAATTTTCTTTTAAATAATCCTACATTTGTTAATAACGGGCTTTTTTTGATTCTATTGAAATTGTGTATAAAATATTTTAATCAGTCTATAAATGGATATCGAATGGTATGGTGGTTTTTTACATTTACGAAATTATACAGTTGGTGGTGGTAGGGTTATTCTATCATTTGTAGATATTTGACAGTCGATACGGGTCGACAGAAGCCCGAAAGTCTGACAACCAGTCTTGCCAAAGTGTATCGTATTACCCAGTGACTGAGTTGTGGAGGTAAGATAGGCAGCCGCCCCCTGTAAAATTCTGTTATTCAGCTGCATCCGTTTAGATAGGAAGCCGACCCCAAAATAACTGGGAAAATGCTAAGCAGATGACGATGATGATAACAATGATGATGGGCGAGCTTAACCAGAGTTCTCGATAGCAACCATCCCGCAAAAGTAACTAACATAATAATTCCAAAACAACAACAATGAAATCCTAAGGAGGTTATATTTACAAAAAGAACCTTTGCACTGATCACTCCATATCCTCGCAAAGAGGTCCTATGTGCGGTTAATAAACCACGAGCGGAGAACCCGCTGACGATGCAGGAATTCTGAATAGCATTACTGACAATACAATGAGAAATCTTAAAGTGGAGATAGCGAGCGAACTGTGGCCTTTCATCTTTAGCTTACGTTGAAATTAGATTCATAATCTGATGTTTCTAGAGTTGATATAGTGGAAACTGATGCAGACATAAAATGAAATCTTTTATTTCCAGATATAAAGCCAGAAACATTAAAGTAAGTTAACACACATATAATAGAGTTTTTTGGAAATCAAATGTTAACAATAATTATGTTTTATTAATCTTTCTATCGTTTTATTTTAAATAGGGCAACATTTGGCACATTATTGAGTTGTTTGTTATGAAATCAAATGGTTTGTTATATGTTTTAAGTATAGTAACGTTTTGAAAATCAGATTCTATATTTGATCAGTAGGATTGAGCGACAATTCGTTGGAAATTTTTTGATTTTGGTTTAGAGAGAGATGGAAAATACAAAACGATTTATAGAATAAGGAGTAAAAGATTATAAGGCTTTGAAGAGATTGAATACTAGGATGATAGGTTACTGAATTTAATTGAATAAAAATACATGCTGCACCGACCCCAAATATGAATCTATGTTTTTTTTATACTGTTTACAACCAGAAAATAAAACCCAACTACGACTAAAAGGTATAAACAAGACACCACAGACAGACAAATTAAAAATCCGGAGTCACACGTGTTTGGGCATAAATCGAACAGATTTCGTGTGACTCCGGATTTTTAATTTATCTGTCTGTGGTGTCTTGTTTATACCTTTTTAATCGTAGTTGGGAATTAGTTTTTATTACTTTAATTATTTTTTAAATTCTTTTGGGGTTATAATATACAGGATGTAAGGGTAAACACTCTTGTCATTCAAACCATGGGTAGTTGACTTATATACAAAAATAAATGACCGAACACAACAAAAAAAAAACGTTATTTTCATTAAAAGATTTTAAAAAGTTTTTATCTGACACCGTGCTTGCGAGCGAAACAGCTGACTGACTAAGGGATGGATCGCAATCGCTGCCGGTTAGGTCACATCCCGTACCCCCCGCCCGTGTTGAGACGCAAGTTCGCTGCCCTAGCGCATAGGGCAACGAACTTGCGTCTCTTGTGGTAAAATTTAGATCTAAAAAAATTAAAAAAAAGTAGTAATTTTCCATTGATTTTACGTTCTATAAATGAAATCAAACCACTGGTTGCAAGGATAACGGTGTTTACCCTAACACCATGTATATATTTTGGAAATGTGCTCATTAAGCCCTTTTATTTTATACCCAACATAGTACGATTAAACGATTTTTATTTTTTAGTTCGTTACTTTTTTCCTCTAGAGGGCGCCATTTTTAATTTAATGTGACGTCACATAGCCTATAACCAGCGGACAATCAAGACGCTTCCAACGATATCTCATTTGTCAAATTGTGATGAGTGGCTTAGAAGATAGAACAGATGAACATTCATACATACATACCGGTTAAAATCATAACCCTCCTTTTTTTTTTCGCCGTATTCGGGTAATAACTGATAACCTTTCATATTCATTTCCCTATATTTTTCACTTTCTAGGAGCATCGCCTTCTCACCTGATTCCGATAATACATCTTATATTTCCAACTATTATCTGTTCAAGACCGATGGCGTCGATAATTCCCTCGACCAACTCAAACGGTTGACCCAATTAGAAACTACACATATTAAAGTAAAACATCGATAGATCATCTCAACGACTGAAGTCCTGAACCATTACAGTAAGAAACCCTAATAAATAATACTTACATGTCATCTGAGTAATTAATCAAATAACTATCGACTTGTATTTATAGGCTGGTTAAGATGGTGCCAGTGAGTGGGCGAGTAGCAAGTGTTTTGGCAAGTTAGTAATTATGAAATTGAATTCGCTTTGGATGGACTATCGAGTAAGTCGTGTTCTTATTTAGAACAATAAAATGGTAAGCGCCAAAATGCTAATTGCTAAAATGGTAATTTCTAAATTGATAAACGTTAAAATGGGACCAATTTGGAATAGTCGAACGAAGCTGAATTCAAGAAACGCGGATCAGAAAATATTTTAATCATTATGATTATTTTAAATAATTTACAACCTCATTTTATGAGGATAGTGGCACTGGCATAGATATCAAAACTGGTAATTATGATATCTTTGTAACTACCTTCGATATTTTACTCGCAAAGGTGTTAGGTAACTCAAACTTAACGGTAAAATTTTATTGATACTTTTACTATGTACTTCGCACTTCCCAGTTTGTGGGAGTAACTTCCAGGTGGATTCACTCGGATATCATAAAAGGCAACTAAAGGATTATGCCGGTGAGGTGGACAGCAGCAGTCGTCTGTGTTAATGCGATCATCAACTCGCTTGCGAAAATGCGTGTTTTATAACCAGAGATACCTTTTTTTTTTTGTTGAGTTTTGTAAGTCAGCAAATGACTTCTCCCGCTCTGTTAGTTAAAACCAAAAAAATGGTCAAAAAACAAAAATTCTGCATTAAAAATGTTAAACTTAATAGAGAAAGGTTGCATTTACTAAAACAATTAGATATGTATTCATTAAACTTACAAAAAAGTACTAGGAAATACCAAATTGACACAGAAGACTTGCAGTATGAACTTGACCAACTACAGGAGAAACTTACTTCTATGACTATCAAGTATACAGCCTCTGAAAACCAAATGAGGGAATATGTATTGGCAATGAATGAGCTGGTAAGCTCACAAACTAACAAATGTGAACATTGTCAACCACCATCTATTGAACCCACACCGGACCATACATTGACAATATGTGATACCACCATACCGCAGTCTAGTGCCAGATTACCATTATCAATTACTAACTGTTTGCCTAGACATAGTGTAAATAAAGAAATAATATTATTAAATTCAGGTTCTTGTAGTAAAATAATAAGTTTGTTTCAGTCCTACAATCTTGTAAACCTATTTTTGGAGCCCACTCGAATAACCCCTACTAGTGCCACATGCCTAGATAATATTTATACAGATATTATACCAAGCCACAAAGAAATTATAAATCTACTAGATTCTGATCATTGCGGGCAAAGGGTTACTATCCCTATCAAAAACAACAAAGTGGCTAAAAAGGATATAACATTTAACCCCAAAACTACAAGTCGCTTGGAGGTTTTTAAAGAAAAACTAATTAATACATTACCAGTTTTGTCAAATCATACTGATCCTAGTCATCTATATGATGTTTTTTTTAATTTATACTGTAAACAATTTAATTCCACCTTTATTCCCAAGACTATCTCGGTTAATAGTAATGTATCTTTCAGTGATTGGGCTACCATTGGTATTCATAAAAGTAGAACACGGCTTTATGAGCTGTACAGTGAAAGGACCTATGTAAACACATGTATTAAAAATTATTCAAAATTATTTAAAAAAGTTTGTTGTATGGCCAAGTCACGTTATTTGAGTTCGAAGATTAAAAACAGTAGTAATGTAATTAAAACGACTTGGAATATTATTAATAGTGAAACGGGAAGGTCTAGTAACCGAAATACTGACTACAGCCTGTCTATTAATGACAACATAATAAAATCAGACTCACAAGTCGCCGAGGCCTTTGAGAATTTCTTTTCAGATATTCCCGTTTCTACTACTAAATCCCTAAACTCATCACCTTCTGTTGCTGAGTCTTTGCTTAAGGAAAATGTTAATGTTTGCGAATCGGAATTTCTTTTTGAACATATTACCTGTAGAGACATAATTAAAACCTTTCACACTTTAAATGTAAAAAAGACTGCAGATCTGTGGGGTAATTCTGTAGAAGTTGCTAAGTCTATTATTGACATTGTAGCACCTACTTTAGCTCTTATCTTTAATAATTGTATCGACTGTGGGGAGTTTCCTGACCTTATGAAAAATAGTAAAATAATACCTTTGTTTAAATCAGGTAGTACATCAGACCCCACAAATTATAGACCTATTTCAGTACTACCTACCTTTAGTAAAATATTTGAGAAGCTATTTTTAGAGCAATTGCAAAGATTTTTTAATAGACATAAATTGTTACATAACAAGCAGTTCGGTTTCACAAGGGGTCGTTCAACAACTAATGCCGGTGTTGAACTTTTAGGACATATTTATAATGCATGGGAAGATAAATGCGATGCCTTGGGCATCTTTTGTGATTTGTCTAAGGCTTTCGATTGCGTTCTTCATGAAACATTAATCAGGAAACTCCGCCACTACGGAATCCGGAACACCGCTCTGGATCTTCTTACTTCATACTTGAGTAATAGGATTCAGAGCGTTGACGTTAATGGGAAAAGATCTCCCGGATCTATAGTAACAATGGGAGTCCCACAGGGCTCAATTCTTGGTCCTTTCTTGTTTCTTATTTATATTAATGACTTGCCTTACCTCATAAAGGATAATCATGAGATAGTGTTGTTTGCTGATGACACTTCGCTTTTGTTTAAACTTAAACGTCAGCAGCTGGTTACTGACGATGTAAATAGCGCGATCGCAAAAGTAGTTCACTGGTTTAATGTTAACAATTTACTTCTTAATGAAAAAAAAACCAAATGCATTAAGTTTACGCTACCTCACGTTAGGCAGGTGAAAACTAATGTGTTGATAAAGGGCGAAGAATTGAATCCCGAAGATAGCACAGTATTCTTGGGCTTAACTTTGGATGCTAAGCTTCAGTGGGGCCCACATATAGATAAATTGTCAAAAAAACTAAGCTCCGCAGCATATGCTGTTAGAAAAATTCGTAATTTAACTGACATAGAGACAGCCCGTTTAGTGTACTTTAGTTATTTTCATAGTGTAATGTCGTACGGTATTCTGTTTTGGGGAAATGCCCCTGACATTCAGACTATCTTTATGCAGAAAAGAGCTGTTCGATCAATTTATAAACTAAGTCCGAGACACTCTCTCAGAGAGAAATTTAAGGAGATAAATGTAATGACTGTGCCTTCACAGTATATTTTTAAAAATCTTTTATATGCACATAAAAATATAAAATTGTTTAAAAAATACAGTGATATCCATAATATAAATACTAGGAACAAACACAAATTTGTTGTACCTACAACAAGGCTCAAGAAAATAGGTGGCTCGGTCAGATGTCAATGTATACGCTTTTACAATAAGCTTCCAAGCCACGTACAAGATCTAAGCCTTAATAAATTCAAAACATTCATTAAACGTAAGTTGTGCCAAAAAGCGTTTTATACCATTAAAGATTACATTGAGGACAAAAAGGCTTGGGATTGAGCTGCTCCAATTTCTAATTTTTTTAATTTTTTATTGGTTTTAAATTACTTACGCGGTTTGTTATTTTTGGTAACTTTTTATTTTATTATATACCTACACAGTGACATGAATATTTACTTTGTGAAGTATAATATTATTATTATTTTAATTATTGTGAATTTGAGGACTATATGGATCATATTTTTTATTTATCTGGCAGTTTGAGTACTATAGGCGGCCTACCCAAATGTCCTTTCTTTGGTATTGTTCGTCGAGTCGTTGAGCTCCTTAAGTTCTGAGTTGAGTTACACGATTACTGACAAATGCGTGCACTGACTGGACAGGTCCACTCAATCTGTGTGGTTCTTTCCTCAAAAGACCATTTCAGACACCAATCTACATGGTCTTCTCATAATCTGACCAAGATTATGTCTGGACTTTAAAAGAGACTGTGACCTCTGAGTTTGTTTCGGCCTTTCTTCTCAGAGTAGTCAGATAGGAAACGCCGACCTCATCTCGTTTTAAAAATGTGATTGACGTGTAAAAGTGTTTGTACAAACCTACTTACAGAAATAAATCATTTATCATTTATCTGGGCCGAGCGAAAGTGCGTGTCAGACTTTTACTGACTAAAACCCACCCGTGTTTTTTCAGTTGTCTGTTGTCAAGGTCCCGGTATCCCTTTCGGACTTTCCCGCAAACCTGGCAGAACCAGAGACACCTGAAAATTGTTTTTTTTTGTGTTTTGATTTGGTATGCTTGCCTCGTGCGAGTAAATTCTGTCATTTTTTTTAAATGTTCCTCTTTACTTATAAATGTTGCTTAAAAGACAGGTTCAACAATCAAACAACGTATGGTTAAGCAGACCTCAATCGTTACTTAAGTTTGAGCAACTCTTCAATCCGCGAACATTGCATTCATCGCTTATTTAATCGAATAAAAATAAAAGAAAAAATAAAAGAATTTAATTAATGTGAATGCAGTATGAATGTAATGTAATTTATTAGTGTTGGATTTAATTTAATTTGGAAATTTGACATGTTATTATTAGAAATTGTATACTTATCTAATTAATTCAAATCAAATCAAATCATTTATTTCTTTGCAAACATGGGTATAGTTGGTACATAGGTGTTTTTATAATAAAGATCTCCATATTTTACCGTCACGTGGGCATGCAAAGGTTTACAATTAAAAGTTAAAAAAAAATATGTGGCAGACAATTGTAGTTTAAATAAAATAAAATAAATTTAAATGTATTAAAAATGTCAGTGTGGTCTAGCAATATAAAAATAAAACATAAAGTAAAATTTACAAAATGTCCAACGAGAACAAAAAGTAAGTAACATTTTGTCAATCAGTTATTAAATCATCATTAAGAAAATTAATTATGAAGACTTATTACACGATTGACGAATCGTGTAATAAGTCTTCATAATTAAAATTTCGTTTAGTGCCATTTTAAACTTCACTATAGTCAAATTTTTTATAATATTAGGTACTTTATTATATAATGAGTGGGACAATACCAAAAAAACTTTTTTGCATTAGCGCGGTTTTACATTTTACTTGACATAGTTGATTATGTATTGAGTCCGTATTGGATTTTTCCTGACCTCTGATAATTTTTTAAATAGATGTGGGTTGCATTTCACAAACAAAGCTGTTTCAATTATAAATAAACAAGGCAATGTTAAAATTTTTAACGATTTAAAATATGGAATACAGCTATCAGTTGTCTTAAGACCGCACATTGACCTGATGCATCGCTTCTGTAGTCTAAATACCAGCTCCCTATCAGTAGACTGCCCCCAGAAAATAATGCCATACCGCAAAACAGAGGCAACCAGTCCATGGTATGCTGTTAAAAGAGCCTGACTGTTAACTTTCTTTGAGAGTTGAAAAAGAGCATATGCGGATTTGCTAAGTTTTTTACATAGTTCTTCAACATGAGGTTTCCATGTAAGTTGGCTATCAATTATAATGCCTAGGAACTTAGCCTTATTAGCTTCTTCAATATCACAGCCCTTGTAGGAAATGCTAACATTTGGGTTTTCAAGGCGTTGATAAAAATGCATGACTTTTGTTTTGCTCAGGTTTATAACCAAATTATTATTGTCTAACCAATTTATTATGTCACTTAAGCAATTATTAATGTCATTCTTATAATTATTTGAATTAGTACGTTTTATTATAGCTGTACTGTCGTCTGCAAAAAGCACCATTTTGTTGGCTGTTGCTTTTGGGAGATCATTTATATATATCAAAAAAAGTGGCGGACCCAATACACTACCTTGTGGGACGCCATATTTTACATGTCTTGGTTTTGATACATATATGGTTTCTAATTTAGTTTTAGGACATATCCTAGAAATTTCCGTGCATTAAAGCCTATACTCAGGTATGATTTTATTAACTTTAATATGTTCCCTCTTATACCATAATTATTTAATTTGTGCAACAGTATCTTATGGTCTACGTAGTCAAAAGCCTTGGTCATGTCAGTGTAAATTGCACAGACTGGATTTCTAATTGTGAATTTGCTGTATGATTTTGATTTGAAAATTGACATGTTATTATTATAAATTGTAGACCTAATTAATTGTGAATACATAAATGACATGATTTAATTTTATTAGAAAATTGTGAATTTTTGTATGCCTATCGGCGGGACATAGACGGACTCTGTAATATCTATATTTTAACATCTTCTAACCTATGTACACAAAATAAATGAATTTTTGAATTTGAATCAAAAAGAAAAAAAAAGTCTACCAACTTAATCACCCTCTTCACGTCATACAACCCAAGTCAGCTCATTCACAATAAAATATTTGTTCTGCAACACGTTTTCAAGATGCAACTTCGCGCAACGTAGCCGCCGACGTGACTACCTAATGCAAAATGAAAGAGAACCTCTTTCGAGCTACTTGCTTCAGCATTGTGAATCGTTCAACAGGTCGATCGATATATTGCTCGACATTTGTCGTCCTTCCTCGAAGCTTTAATCAAGATCTAACCAACAATACGACATGCTCACGCAAACAGCTATTAGTCTCGATTCTCTGTAGTCTTGGAGTAGGGATGGTCAACCAATGGCACAAATTGTTGACCTTAATTGAGGCAACTGGGAATGATGTCGAATTATTGACATTCGAGGATGTTTTTTAAAGAATAGTAACTATTGCATAATCAGCCTATAATGTTCCCACTGCTGGTTTACAGGCCTCCTCTCTGCGATAGGTAATGGGCCGTAATACACCACGCGGGGCCAGTGCGGGTTGGTACATGTCACATGTCTTCGAAGTTTTTTTTGAGAGCAGTGGTGATGAAATAATTTTCTCAAAGTAAAGCGCCTCTCAGGGTTCAAATGTACGGCCACTCACAGTTACCTGCTATAAACTAAAAGTAAGTATGCGTGCGTCAGGTCCTGGGTTTGATTCCCAGGTCAAGCAGTGTTATTGGGTTTTTCAGAAAGGAATTTCTCAATAGCTTTGGGGAAAACAGGAGTGATGTAATGATGATGTTATTTCAGCGACAAGTACGAATATCAACAGTTTACGATGCAAGGCGTGGTTTCGAATTCTGTCGGATTCATTTCTACCTACCTATTAATAATATTTCTTGTCTTGTCTTTTGCTTCAAGGAAAATGGACTATAGATGTAGAAAGGTTCAGTATCCCTGTGTTAAAGCTTCTGTTTTAGTTTTATTTTTACGTTTTATATCAAAATGACGTATTTCGTAGGAACGTACATCTCTGTAATGAACTTCGCTATATTGGGGTACACCCAAAGATTTTATATAAGGCGCGTATTATACGGATCTAAAGTACAATCAGTTGATCAGTTCCTCGCTAACGTTATGAATTGCTTTTAATTTCGAGTTACTCATTATCTTCTTATCCCCATTGACGCAATTGATTCCGGATATTCCTGGGATTAACCTGCAGGCTCAATTATTTTCAGTTCGTCCGGTCTTCATTATCCATTCTGATTGGACCCATGTTTAATCATTAAGAACGTGTATTGGAAATTTATTGAAATCTAGTTAAGACTCCGCCCGTTTTATATACCACTTAATATTTCAAGCTACGCTTTGAAATTTTTCAATAAAAATTATGATTACTCAGCTGTGAAAATTAATTTTCTCATTTACAACCAGTATAGGTAGTCTGTTTTATAATCTTGTAGACTAATTTGACATGTGCAAATGTCGAACTCGAAATTAAAAAAAACAAAGGACAATCACTTAAAACGTTAAAGTCTTCGACATTATTATAAATTAAAGTCACTTTTCGTGTATTTATATATTTGACAGCGTTGTTCTTCTAAACACTATCATTTAAAGAATATATTCTGGAAGTTTTATGTGTATAATACATTAATATTTGGTCCCCACTTAAGAAATTGGCGTTTTTTTCTCACAAATAGAGAACCTCGTCACTTCTATGATTTAAAATATTTATCAATTGCTTGGTATTATATCGAATAATGACCATCATAGACGTAGAGATTTTTTTACTATTGGTAGTTACCAATAGTAAAAAAACCTTATTACTTGTAGTTTTCTAAACATAAAAAATAGCTTAAAAATTACTCCTCATTTTATTAGCACAAATGACCACTATTACTATTTTTTTTTAACTTAGCCAGAACTTATTTTTGTCTGTTTAATCTAAGTGGCGTACGTTATCTTAGTTTACAAACATTAGCGCAATAAAACATTAGTGTTCATGGTTGTTATATAAATTAAGAAAATGTTAGTATGAAAAATGCAACTTCTTTGAACATACAAAACGCTGATTTCATAGGGGGACCTAATATTAAACGTTCAAATATTTAACATAACTCAATCCTTTTTTAAATCGTAAAACCCGCACGGCCCATGAACGGGTCAGTAATTATTAAGTATGTAATAACAAGTTAAAACTACTCAACCCGATTACTCGACCAAATCACTATCCTAATCTGAACCAAGCTCTACTATCAATATAAATCAGTCATGTAGAGTTCCAACAAGATAGATAGCGTAATATCTTGGGTCATCTTAATTGTCTCTAGCAAGAGCCAATCAATCACTTGAAAAAAAACAAGGTGAAACGTTTTTCAGCCAATCACGAGATTGGATGTAGATTGTGAATATTAAACCAGGATTTACGATGATGGCCATTTAATGCTTCCATTTTTAAAAGGATTTTTATAGTGCTGTTTGTTTTGTGCCGGTATTTTAAGGTTAATGTCGAGATTTTTAATATCATCTGATTTAGGTGGTCTGTAGTACCTATTAAAAGATTTATCATACTTTTCTTGAATATGTTTGAAGTCGTTCTATGGTGCCCAAGAACTAGGAACTCAATCTTGAATTCGTAATCATAATTATGCAGAAAAGTAAAGAAAATACTTGTAAATTTACAGAATAGCGACGAGAAATCCATAGAAGATTCAGTTTTAACTGCAATAAGATAAGACCCTATTTTCTTTCAAACTGCCTGTCACACTGCTGGACAACGGTCTCCCCCCTAACTAACCATACTTTACCAAACTTTTCTTACACATAACCAATGTAAAATTAAAATCCAAGACAGAGCGAAATACAAATATAACGAATAGAACTTTAAAACCTTATCTCATAAAAAAACCATCTACGAAAAAATAAAGGTGACAATATCATTTTTGCGACTGTCAAAAAAGCTAAATTTATACCAGACTGGTTATACAGTGCCTACTCTCTATGCATTGTGTGGCTCCCAGACTTATGGCCGCTTGGGACTTGTGCTTTTTATTTAAGTTTAATGGCTTTTTGAAATGTTACACCATTAAGTCTCGCTTACGTAGGTGCCTATTGGATTGGGAATCGGGGGTTAAAACAGAAAGGGGGCTAAGGTGCTTCGTTGATTTGAATATAAGCATTCAAACAAAATAAGTTACTTACGATGATAATATTTAGTCTTTACTCAAACTCAAAGCATTTATTTCAAATAAACCAATTACAGGCACTTTTAAATTGTCAAGGGGTCGGTAAGCCAGAAAGATGAAGCTAGTTAAGGTTGGTTATGGTATTATACTTTTGGCCATTGGGTGAGTGGTCCTAAGTGAAGATACCTTAACCCGGTTTTTTTATCAGTCTGAATCTGTACTTGAATTGGTGCAGATCATACGTAAAGCAAAAGAGAGGACCATGAATGTTCAGCAATGGAATGGTACCAATATTCTGTAACAATATTCTGATTTAAAAGAGTGTCCGTGGAGTTTCTTGCCTGTTCTTCTCCATAGGTACCTACTACGCTTTGGAATGGGCAACTAGCTTCATAATTCTGACTGACCGACTCCTTGACAATTCAAAAGTGCCTGTAAATGGTTTAATTGAAATAAATGCTTTGAGTTTGAGTTTGAGTTCAAACTAGCCTGAGCATGAACACTTGAACGTCAAAATTACTTAAGACATGTTTTTGCAAATGCAAAAACATACCTACTTATTATTGAATTTTTTCAAGAAGTCTCAATAAGTATTTGAGTATAATATTATTCAAATCAGGCAGATTTTCGGAGCCTTTTCCCAACTATGTTGGGGTCGGCTTCCAGTCTAACCGGATGCAGCTGAATACCAGTATTTTACATGGAGCGACTGCCTATATGACCTCCACAATCCAGTTACTGGGTAATACGATACCCCTTGGTACGACTGGTTGTCAGACTTTCGGGCTTCTGATAACCCGTTACGACTTTCAAAGATTCACGAATGACAGCCGGGACCAACGGCTTAGCGTGTTTTCCGAGACACGGAGGAGTCTCGGTATGTAAAGATGGTCACCCATCCACGGGCCGGCAAGCCTAGCTTAACCTGATGGATGGACCCGTGCGGCTGTTATTACTTAGCCACGAGCTCCTCATTTGTGTATAATATTTTTATGAGCTAATATTTATATTAGTTTGTAGCTGTGTGGCCATAATACCATTTAACAGCGTATTTCGTTGACTGTATTTAAATTGCGGTCACCCATAAATCCATGAAAGGTCATAAGTATATTATGGCCCACTTATCTTACACTCACGAACGCCCTCTGGTGAAATATAAAACGAAATAATTTAAAGATTAGATGGTGAATTTTATTACAGTCCTTTTTTATCGGCAACAGTAATAATTTGCGTTTTGAATTTTTCGACGTGTCGTGTTGCCGAGTCATTTGGTGCGGAGACCTGTGATAATAAGTACTTATTTTATAAAAATATAATATTAGAACCTAAACCGAATACTTAACACAAAACAAACACAACATTTAAAGACCAACATACTCAAATCAATTATTTTGATTGATATTTCTCGCACTCTATCAATTGAAATAAAATATTATATTTATGAAAATTCAACTCGCAAACTTCACAACACTAAATAAAACAAACTTAACAACTCTACTATTTTTAGCCCAAAACGTTAATTCTTTTAAAAAGCTTTCCATAAAACTATTTTTATTTCGCTTCACTAAATGCCCGATAAAACAATTAAATAAAATCTGACACTAACTTAGAAACATTTTGTTTTTATGAAGACAGATAAAAGGGTAACATAAAGCTGGATATTCTTGTTTTAGAAGTACATAAAGGCGAGCTATTTAAACTCTTTGGAGACCTACTTTTCACTTACTTATATAGTGTGTTAGTAGTTTTTGCATCTAAATGGATGTAAAAGGATCGAAAAGCTTTTTGTATCTCATGCTATACTGTTGTTTGTTTCTCTCATCCATACTAATATGTATGAATGCGAAAGTAACTCTGTCGGTACGTCCAGTAATTCGTCAACTCGTCCTAAATGCCTACGGCCCATCTAAGACGACTCGCAGAAAATCAATAGAACGTCCTAAATCGGCCGTAGGCATGTAGGACGAGTTGACGAATTACTCGGTACGTCTGTCTGCCTGTCTGTTTGTTTCTCTTCTACTTTTTCACACCCTAGCCCTATGGAATTCGATGTTTGACCCAAGTAGACCATGACCTGGGTTAGGACATGGAATATTTTACATCCCAGTATTCGTACGTTACCGTAGGATAATTTTCGATCTCCATACGGGTGAAGCCACGGACAAATTCGACAAATATAATTATAGCTTCTAATTACTTTAATTAAAAGTTTAATGATCAATATTCCATTATGTATAAACATTTTGGCAGTATCACCTAAATAGCTCTTCAAAGGCCCTTAATTGGTTTCCCCCTGTAATGTTATAACATTTTGTCCTACACTTTTCACATCACCAAAGAAATTCTATATTTGTAAATTCATTAGTCATTTTCAAGGTTCCAGAATTTTAAGGATAATTATATTGATATTTTATAAGTTATTAGCAAGCAAAATATATTTTTTACTAGAAAATATTTCACGGTCTATCCTAAGTTAAGATTTCATACTTCATTATGTAAAAAGGTTTTCCAAAAGTCATTTTTGTAACTTTTACTTCATATTTTTTTAACTTTTCTTGTACTATCTACATCAAAAACTTCGCTGAACTCTAAGATCCATCTTATGGGCTTCTGAAAATTATTCTTCAGTGTTCGCAACGATGCAACTTCGCGCAACGTAGCCGCCGACGTGACTACCTAATGCAAAATGAAAGAGAACCTCTTTCGAGCTACTTGCTTCAGCATTGTGAATCGTTCAACAGGTCGATCGATATATTGCTCGACATTTGTCGTCCTTCCTCGAAGCTTTAATCAAGATCTAACCAACAATACGACATGCTCACGCAAACAGCTATTAGTCTCGATTCTCTGTAGTCTTGGAGTAGGGATGGTCAACCAATGGCACAAATTGTTGACCTTAATTGAGGCAACTGGGAATGATGTCGAATTATTGACATTCGAGGATGTTTTTTAAAGAATAGTAACTATTTCATAATCAGCCTATAATGTTCCCACTGCTGGTTTACAGGCCTCCTCTCGGCGACAGGTAATGGGCCGTAATACACCACGCGGGGCCAGTGCGGGTTGGTACATGTCACATGTCTTCGAAGTTTTTTTTGAGAGCAGTGGTGATGAAATAATTTTCTCAAAGTAAAGCGCCTCTCAGGGTTCAAATGTACGGCCACTCACAGTTACCTGCTATAAACTAAAAGTAAGTATGCGTGCGTCAGGTCCTGGGTTTGATTCCCAGGTCAGGCAGTGTTATTGGGTTTTTCAGAAAGGAATTTCTCAATAGCTTTGGGGAAAACAGGAGTGATGTAATGATGATGTTATTTCAGCGACAAGTACGAATATCAACAGTTTACGATGCAAGGCGTGGTTTCGAATTCTGTCGGATTCATTTCTACCTACCTATTAATAATATTTCTTGTCTTGTCTTTTGCTTCAAGGAAAATGGACTATAGATGTAGAAAGGTTCAGTATCCCTGTGTTAAAGCTTCTGTTTTAGTTTTATTTTTTACGTTTTATATCAAAATGCCGTATTTCGTAGGAACGTACATCTCTGTAATGAACTTCGCTATATTGGGGTACACCCAAAGATTTTATATAAGGCGCGTATTATACGGATCTAAAGTACAATCAGTTGATCAGTTCCTCGCTAACGTTATGAATTGCTTTTAATTTCGAGTTACTCATTATCTTCTTATCCCCATTGACGCAATTGATTCCGGATATTCCTGGGATTAACCTGCAGGCTCAATTATTTTCAGTTCGTCCGGTCTTCATTATCCATTCTGATTGGACCCATGTTTAATCATTAAGAACGTGTATTGGGAATTTATTGAAATCTAGTTAAGACTCCGCCCGTTTTATATACCACTTAATATTTCAAGCTACGCTTTGAAATTTTTCAATAAAAATTATGATTACTCAGCTGTGAAAATTAATTTTCTCATTTACAACCAGTATAGGTAGTCTGTTTTATAATCTTGTAGACTAATTTGACATGTGCAAATGTCTTTTTTTTAATTTCGAGTTCGACATTTATATACCACTTAATATTTCAAGCTACGCTTTGAAATTTTTCAATAAAAATTATGATTACTCAGCTGTGAAAATTAATTTTCTCATTTACAACCAGTATAGGTAGTCTGTTTTATAATCTTGTAGACTAATTTGACATGTGCAAATGTCGAACTCGAAATTAAAAAAAAACAAAGGACAATCACTTAAAACGTTAAAGTCTTCGACATTATTATAAATTAAAGTCACTTTTCGTGTATTTATATATTTGACAGCGTTGTTCTTCTAAACACTATCATTTAAAGAATATATTCTGGAAGTTTTATGTGTATAATACATTAATATTTGGTCCCCACTTAAGAAATTGGCGTTTTTTTCTCACAAATAGAGAACCTCGTCACTTCTATGATTTGAAATATTTATCAATTGCTTGGTATTATATCGAATAATGACCATCATAGACGTAGAGATTTTTTTACTATTGGTAGTTACCAATAGTAAAAAAACCTTATTACTTGTAGTTTTCTAAACATAAAAAATAGCTTAAAAATTACTCCTCATTTTGTTAGCACAAATGACCACTATTACTATTTTTTTTTAACTTAGCCAGAACTTATTTTTGTCTGTTTAATCTAAGTGGCGTACGTTATCTTAGTTTACAAACATTAGCGCAATAAAACATTAGTGTTCATGGTTGTTATATAAATTAAGAAAATGTTAGTATGAAAAATGCAACTTCTTTGAACATACAAAACGCTGATTTCATAGGGGGACCTAATATTAAACGTTCAAATATTTAACATAACTCAATCCTTTTTTAAATCGTACAACCCGCACGGCCCATGAACGGGTCAGTAATTATTAAGTATGTAATAACAAGTTAAAACTACTCAACCCGATTACTCGACCAAATCACTATCCTAATCTGAACCAAGCTCTACTATCAATATAAATCAGTCATGTAGAGTTCCAACAAGATAGATAGCGTAATATCTTGGGTCATCTTAATTGTCTCTAGCAAGAGCCAATCAATCACTTGAAAAAAAACAAGGTGAAACGTTTTTCAGCCAATCACGAGATTGGATGTAGATTGTGAATATTAAACCAGGATTTACGATGATAGCCATTTAATGCTTCCATTTTTAAAAGGATTTTTATAGTGCTGTTTGTTTTGTGCCGGTATTTTAAGGTTAATGTCGAGATTTTTAATATCATCTGATTTAGGTAATAGGTGGTCTGTAGTACCTATTAAAAGATTTATCATACTTTTCTTGAATATGTTTGAAGTCGTTCTATGGTGCCCAAGAACTAGGAACTCAATCTTGAATTCGTAATCATAATTATGCAGAAAAGTAAAGAAAATACTTGTAAATTTACAGAATAGTGACGAGAAATCCATAGAAGATTCAGTTTTAACTGCAATAAGATAAGACCCTATTTTCTTTCAAACTGCCTGTCACACTGCTGGACAACGGTCTCCCCCCTAACTAACCATACTTTACCAAACTTTTCTTACACATAACCAATGTAAAATTAAAATCCAAGACAGAGCGAAATACAAATATAACGAATAGAACTTTAAAACCTTATCTCATAAAAAAACCATCTACGAAAAAATAAAGGTGACAATATCATTTTTGCGACTGTCAAAAAAGCTAAATTTATACCAGACTGGTTATACAGTGCCTACTCTCTATGCATTGTGTGGCTCCCAGACTTATGGCCGCTTGGGACTTGTGCTTTTTATTTAAGTTTAATGGCTTTTTGAAATGTTACACCATTAAGTCTCGCTTACGTAGGTGCCTATTGGATTGGGAATCGGGGGTTAAAACAGAAAGGGGGCTAAGGTGCTTCGTTGATTTGAATATAAGCATTCAAACAAAATAAGTTACTTACGATGATAATATTTAGTCTTTACTCAAACTCAAAGCATTTATTTCAAATAAACCAATTACAGGCACTTTTAAATTGTCAAGGGGTCGGTAAGCCAGAAAGATGAAGCTAGTTAAGGTTGGTTATGGTATTATACTTTTGGCCATTGGGTGAGTGGTCCTAAGTGAAGATACCTTAACCCGGTTTTTTTATCAGTCTGAATCTGTACTTGAATTGGTGCAGATCATACGTAAAGCAAAAGAGAGGACCATGAATGTTCAGCAATGGAATGGTACCAATATTCTGTAACAATATTCTGATTTAAAAGAGTGTCCGTGGAGTTTCTTGCCTGTTCTTCTCCATAGGTACCTACTACGCTTTGGAATGGGCAACTAGCTTCATAATTCTGACTGACCGACTCCTTGACAATTCAAAAGTGCCTGTAAATGGTTTAATTGAAATAAATGCTTTGAGTTTGAGTTTGAGTTCAAACTAGCCTGAGCATGAACACTTGAACGTCAAAATTACTTAAGACATGTTTTTGCAAATGCAAAAACATACCTACTTATTATTGAATTTTTTCAAGAAGTCTCAATAAGTATTTGAGTATAATATTATTCAAATCAGGCAGATTTTCGGAGCCTTTTCCCAACTATGTTGGGGTCGGCTTCCAGTCTAACCGGATGCAGCTGAATACCAGTATTTTACATGGAGCGACTGCCTATATGACCTCCACAATCCAGTTACTGGGTAATACGATACCCCTTGGTACGACTGGTTGTCAGACTTTCGGGCTTCTGATAACCCGTTACGACTTTCAAAGATTCACGAATGACAGCCGGGACCAACGGCTTAGCGTGTTTTCCGAGACACGGAGGAGTCTCGGTATGTAAAGATGGTCACCCATCCACGGGCCGGCAAGCCTAGCTTAACCTGATGGATGGACCCGTGCGGCTGTTATTACTTAGCCACGAGCTCCTCATTTGTGTATAATATTTTTATGAGCTAATATTTATATTAGTTTGTAGCTGTGTGGCCATAATACCATTTAACAGCGTATTTCGTTGACTGTATTTAAATTGCGGTCACCCATAAATCCATGAAAGGTCATAAGTATATTATGGCCCACTTATCTTACACTCACGAACGCCCTCTGGTGAAATATAAAACGAAATAATTTAAAGATTAGATGGTGAATTTTATTACAGTCCTTTTTTATCGGCAACAGTAATAATTTGCGTTTTGAATTTTTCGACGTGTCGTGTTGCCGAGTCATTTGGTGCGGAGACCTGTGATAATAAGTACTTATTTTATAAAAATATAATATTAGAACCTAAACCGAATACTTAACACAAAACAAACACAACATTTAAAGACCAACATACTCAAATCAATTATTTTGATTGATATTTCTCGCACTCTATCAATTGAAATAAAATATTATATTTATGAAAATTCAACTCGCAAACTTCACAACACTAAATAAAACAAACTTAACAACTCTACTATTTTTAGCCCAAAACGTTAATTCTTTTAAAAAGCTTTCCATAAAACTATTTTTATTTCGCTTCACTAAATGCCCGATAAAACAATTAAATAAAATCTGACACTAACTTAGAAACATTTTGTTTTTATGAAGACAGATAAAAGGGTAACATAAAGCTGGATATTCTTGTTTTAGAAGTACATAAAGGCGAGCTATTTAAACTCTTTGGAGACCTACTTTTCACTTACTTATATAGTGTGTTAGTAGTTTTTGCATCTAAATGGATGTAAAAGGATCGAAAAGCTTTTTGTATCTCATGCTATACTGTTGTTTGTTTCTCTCATCCATACTAATATGTATGAATGCGAAAGTAACTCTGTCGGTACGTCCAGTAATTCGTCAACTCGTCCTAAATGCCTACGGCCCATCTAAGACGACTCGCAGAAAATCAATAGAACGTCCTAAATCGGCCGTAGGCATGTAGGACGAGTTGACGAATTACTCGGTACGTCTGTCTGCCTGTCTGTTTGTTTCTCTTCTACTTTTTCACACCCTAGCCCTATGGAATTCGATGTTTGACCCAAGTAGACCATGACCTGGGTTAGGACATGGAATATTTTACATCCCAGTATTCGTACGTTACCGTAGGATAATTTTCGATCTCCATACGGGTGAAGCCACGGACAAATTCGACAAATATAATTATAGCTTCTAATTACTTTAATTAAAAGTTTAATGATCAATATTCCATTATGTATAAACATTTTGGCAGTATCACCTAAATAGCTCTTCAAAGGCCCTTAATTGGTTTCCCCCTGTAATGTTATAACATTTTGTCCTACACTTTTCACATCACCAAAGAAATTCTATATTTGTAAATTCATTAGTCATTTTCAAGGTTCCAGAATTTTAAGGATAATTATATTGATATTTTATAAGTTATTAGCAAGCAAAATATATTTTTTACTAGAAAATATTTCACGGTCTATCCTAAGTTAAGATTTCATACTTCATTATGTAAAAAGGTTTTCCAAAAGTCATTTTTGTAACTTTTACTTCATATTTTTTTAACTTTTCTTGTACTATCTACATCAAAAACTTCGCTGAACTCTAAGATCCATCTTATGGGCTTCTGAAAATTATTCTTCAGTGTTCGCAACGATGCAACTTCGCGCAACGTAGCCGCCGACGTGACTATCTAATGCAAAATGAAAGAGAACCTCTTTCGAGCTACTTGCTTCAGCATTGTGAATCGTTCAACAGGTCGATCGATATATTGCTCGACATTTGTCGTCCTTCCTCGAAGCTTTAATCAAGATCTAACCAACAATACGACATGCTCACGCAAACAGCTATTAGTCTCGATTCTCTGTAGTCTTGGAGTAGGGATGGTCAACCAATGGCACAAATTGTTGACCTTAATTGAGGCAACTGGGAATGATGTCGAATTATTGACATTCGAGGATGTTTTTTAAAGAATAGTAACTATTTCATAATCAGCCTATAATGTTCCCACTGCTGGTTTACAGGCCTCCTCTCGGCGACAGGTAATGGGCCGTAATACACCACGCGGGGCCAGTGCGGGTTGGTACATGTCACATGTCTTCGAAGTTTTTTTTGAGAGCAGTGGTGATGAAATAATTTTCTCAAAGTAAAGCGCCTCTCAGGGTTCAAATGTACGGCCACTCACAGTTACCTGCTATAAACTAAAAGTAAGTATGCGTGCGTCAGGTCCTGGGTTTGATTCCCAGGTCAGGCAGTGTTATTGGGTTTTTCAGAAAGGAATTTCTCAATAGCTTTGGGGAAAACAGGAGTGATGTAATGATGATGTTATTTCAGCGACAAGTACGAATATCAACAGTTTACGATGCAAGGCGTGGTTTCGAATTCTGTCGGATTCATTTCTACCTACCTATTAATAATATTTCTTGTCTTGTCTTTTGCTTCAAGGAAAATGGACTATAGATGTAGAAAGGTTCAGTATCCCTGTGTTAAAGCTTCTGTTTTAGTTTTATTTTTTACGTTTTATATCAAAATGCCGTATTTCGTAGGAACGTACATCTCTGTAATGAACTTCGCTATATTGGGGTACACCCAAAGATTTTATATAAGGCGCGTATTATACGGATCTAAAGTACAATCAGTTGATCAGTTCCTCGCTAACGTTATGAATTGCTTTTAATTTCGAGTTACTCATTATCTTCTTATCCCCATTGACGCAATTGATTCCGGATATTCCTGGGATTAACCTGCAGGCTCAATTATTTTCAGTTCGTCCGGTCTTCATTATCCATTCTGATTGGACCCATGTTTAATCATTAAGAACGTGTATTGGGAATTTATTGAAATCTAGTTAAGACTCCGCCCGTTTTATATACCACTTAATATTTCAAGCTACGCTTTGAAATTTTTCAATAAAAATTATGATTACTCAGCTGTGAAAATTAATTTTCTCATTTACAACCAGTATAGGTAGTCTGTTTTATAATCTTGTAGACTAATTTGACATGTGCAAATGTCTTTTTTTTAATTTCGAGTTCGACATTTATATACCACTTAATATTTCAAGCTACGCTTTGAAATTTTTCAATAAAAATTATGATTACTCAGCTGTGAAAATTAATTTTCTCATTTACAACCAGTATAGGTAGTCTGTTTTATAATCTTGTAGACTAATTTGACATGTGCAAATGTCGAACTCGAAATTAAAAAAAAACAAAGGACAATCACTTAAAACGTTAAAGTCTTCGACATTATTATAAATTAAAGTCACTTTTCGTGTATTTATATATTTGACAGCGTTGTTCTTCTAAACACTATCATTTAAAGAATATATTCTGGAAGTTTTATGTGTATAATACATTAATATTTGGTCCCCACTTAAGAAATTGGCGTTTTTTTCTCACAAATAGAGAACCTCGTCACTTCTATGATTTGAAATATTTATCAATTGCTTGGTATTATATCGAATAATGACCATCATAGACGTAGAGATTTTTTTACTATTGGTAGTTACCAATAGTAAAAAAACCTTATTACTTGTAGTTTTCTAAACATAAAAAATAGCTTAAAAATTACTCCTCATTTTGTTAGCACAAATGACCACTATTACTATTTTTTTTTAACTTAGCCAGAACTTATTTTTGTCTGTTTAATCTAAGTGGCGTACGTTATCTTAGTTTACAAACATTAGCGCAATAAAACATTAGTGTTCATGGTTGTTATATAAATTAAGAAAATGTTAGTATGAAAAATGCAACTTCTTTGAACATACAAAACGCTGATTTCATAGGGGGACCTAATATTAAACGTTCAAATATTTAACATAACTCAATCCTTTTTTAAATCGTACAACCCGCACGGCCCATGAACGGGTCAGTAATTATTAAGTATGTAATAACAAGTTAAAACTACTCAACCCGATTACTCGACCAAATCACTATCCTAATCTGAACCAAGCTCTACTATCAATATAAATCAGTCATGTAGAGTTCCAACAAGATAGATAGCGTAATATCTTGGGTCATCTTAATTGTCTCTAGCAAGAGCCAATCAATCACTTGAAAAAAAACAAGGTGAAACGTTTTTCAGCCAATCACGAGATTGGATGTAGATTGTGAATATTAAACCAGGATTTACGATGATAGCCATTTAATGCTTCCATTTTTAAAAGGATTTTTATAGTGCTGTTTGTTTTGTGCCGGTATTTTAAGGTTAATGTCGAGATTTTTAATATCATCTGATTTAGGTAATAGGTGGTCTGTAGTACCTATTAAAAGATTTATCATACTTTTCTTGAATATGTTTGAAGTCGTTCTATGGTGCCCAAGAACTAGGAACTCAATCTTGAATTCGTAATCATAATTATGCAGAAAAGTAAAGAAAATACTTGTAAATTTACAGAATAGTGACGAGAAATCCATAGAAGATTCAGTTTTAACTGCAATAAGATAAGACCCTATTTTCTTTCAAACTGCCTGTCACACTGCTGGACAACGGTCTCCCCCCTAACTAACCATACTTTACCAAACTTTTCTTACACATAACCAATGTAAAATTAAAATCCAAGACAGAGCGAAATACAAATATAACGAATAGAACTTTAAAACCTTATCTCATAAAAAAACCATCTACGAAAAAATAAAGGTGACAATATCATTTTTGCGACTGTCAAAAAAGCTAAATTTATACCAGACTGGTTATACAGTGCCTACTCTCTATGCATTGTGTGGCTCCCAGACTTATGGCCGCTTGGGACTTGTGCTTTTTATTTAAGTTTAATGGCTTTTTGAAATGTTACACCATTAAGTCTCGCTTACGTAGGTGCCTATTGGATTGGGAATCGGGGGTTAAAACAGAAAGGGGGCTAAGGTGCTTCGTTGATTTGAATATAAGCATTCAAACAAAATAAGTTACTTACGATGATAATATTTAGTCTTTACTCAAACTCAAAGCATTTATTTCAAATAAACCAATTACAGGCACTTTTAAATTGTCAAGGGGTCGGTAAGCCAGAAAGATGAAGCTAGTTAAGGTTGGTTATGGTATTATACTTTTGGCCATTGGGTGAGTGGTCCTAAGTGAAGATACCTTAACCCGGTTTTTTTATCAGTCTGAATCTGTACTTGAATCGGTGCAGATCATACGTAAAGCAAAAGAGAGGACCATGAATGTTTAGCAATGGAATGGTACCAATATTCTGTAACAATATTCTGATTTAAAAGAGTGTCCGTGGAGTTTCTTGCCTGTTCTTCTCCATAGGTATCTACTACGCTTTGGAATGGGCAACTAGCTTCATAATTCTGACTGACCGACTCCTTGACAATTCAAAAGTGCCTGTAAATGGTTTAATTGAAATAAATGCTTTGAGTTTGAGTTTGAGTTCAAACTAGCCTGAGCATGAACACTTGAACGTCAAAATTACTTAAGACATGTTTTTGCAAATGCAAAAACATACCTACTTATTATTGAATTTTTTCAAGAAGTCTCAATAAGTATTTGAGTATAATATTATTCAAATCAGGCAGATTTTCGGAGCCTTTTCCCAACTATGTTGGGGTCGGCTTCCAGTCTAACCGGATGCAGCTGAATACCAGTATTTTACATGGAGCGACTGCCTATATGACCTCCACAATCCAGTTACTGGGTAATACGATACCCCTTGGTACGACTGGTTGTCAGACTTTCGGGCTTCTGATAACCCGTTACGACTTTCAAAGATTCACGAATGACAGCCGGGACCAACGGCTTAGCGTGTTTTCCGAGACACGGAGGAGTCTCGGTATGTAAAGATGGTCACCCATCCACGGGCCGGCAAGCCTAGCTTAACCTGATGGATGGACCCGTGCGGCTGTTATTACTTAGCCACGAGCTCCTCATTTGTGTATAATATTTTTATGAGCTAATATTTATATTAGTTTGTAGCTGTGTGGCCATAATACCATTTAACAGCGTATTTCGTTGACTGTATTTAAATTGCGGTCACCCATAAATCCATGAAAGGTCATAAGTATATTATGGCCCACTTATCTTACACTCACGAACGCCCTCTGGTGAAATATAAAACGAAATAATTTAAAGATTAGATGGTGAATTTTATTACAGTCCTTTTTTATCGGCAACAGTAATAATTTGCGTTTTGAATTTTTCGACGTGTCGTGTTGCCGAGTCATTTGGTGCGGAGACCTGTGATAATAAGTACTTATTTTATAAAAATATAATATTAGAACCTAAACCGAATACTTAACACAAAACAAACACAACATTTAAAGACCAACATACTCAAATCAATTATTTTGATTGATATTTCTCGCACTCTATCAATTGAAATAAAATATTATATTTATGAAAATTCAACTCGCAAACTTCACAACACTAAATAAAACAAACTTAACAACTCTACTATTTTTAGCCCAAAACGTTAATTCTTTTAAAAAGCTTTCCATAAAACTATTTTTATTTCGCTTCACTAAATGCCCGATAAAACAATTAAATAAAATCTGACACTAACTTAGAAACATTTTGTTTTTATGAAGACAGATAAAAGGGTAACATAAAGCTGGATATTCTTGTTTTAGAAGTACATAAAGGCGAGCTATTTAAACTCTTTGGAGACCTACTTTTCACTTACTTATATAGTGTGTTAGTAGTTTTTGCATCTAAATGGATGTAAAAGGATCGAAAAGCTTTTTGTATCTCATGCTATACTGTTGTTTGTTTCTCTCATCCATACTAATATGTATGAATGCGAAAGTAACTCTGTCGGTACGTCCAGTAAATCAATAGAACGTCCTAAATCGGCCCGCAGAAAATCAATAGAACGTCCTAAATCGGCCGTAGGCATGTAGGACGAGTTGACGAATTACTCGGTACGTCTGTCTGCCTGTCTGTTTGTTTCTCTTCTACTTTTTCACACCCTAGCCCTATGGAATTCGATGTTTGACCCAAGTAGACCATGACCTGGGTTAGGACATGGAATATTTTACATCCCAGTATTCGTACGTTACCGTAGGATAATTTTCGATCTCCATACGGGTGAAGCCACGGACAAATTCGACAAATATAATTATAGCTTCTAATTACTTTAATTAAAAGTTTAATGATCAATATTCCATTATGTATAAACATTTTGGCAGTATCACCTAAATAGCTCTTCAAAGGCCCTTAATTGGTTTCCCCCTGTAATGTTATAACATTTTGTCCTACACTTTTCACATCACCAAAGAAATTCTATATTTGTAAATTCATTAGTCATTTTCAAGGTTCCAGAATTTTAAGGATAATTATATTGATATTTTATAAGTTATTAGCAAGCAAAATATATTTTTTACTAGAAAATATTTCACGGTCTATCCTAAGTTAAGATTTCATACTTCATTATGTAAAAAGGTTTTCCAAAAGTCATTTTTGTAACTTTTACTTCATATTTTTTTAACTTTTCTTGTACTATCTACATCAAAAACTTCGCTGAACTCTAAGATCCATCTTATGGGCTTCTGAAAATTATTCTTCAGTGTTGCTCGTGCCACTTTCTGAGACAACTTTCAGATTAAAAGTCTGTCTCAATGTTGAGACAAAGCTTCACCCTTGCTTTTTTAATCAGAGCCTAGAAAGTAGGACAGAAGACTTCTGAATCGATGTTGCTAAACAACGATGCGTTGAAATCGATTGTTGAAAAAAAACAAAATTGATTTTTTTTATGCCATTTGATCATTTCCCCCCTTTACATACTTGTACATAATATTAAGTATATTAAGCCAGTAAGTAGTTGTTTAATATTTTTTTCAACACACTTGCTCGTAAAGTGGCTCTTATTGAACAGCTTTTAGGTTCATACTGCAGTGTATTATGGAAGCGTGCTTTTTACTTTACATTACCGCACTAGTACGGTAATGTGCGCCACAGATAACTATTACTAGTCGGAGTAATGACATGGCAGTATGGAATTAGTAAGTACTATCATGGCAGCATGGAATTTTTATCCAATAGAAATAGGTTTTGGTGAAGCTTTTTACCAAAGACAAGCGCTCAAAAGCAAGTTTTTTTTATTAAAAAAAAAGAACCATAAGCAAACCAGTGGCGTTTAGTTATGGTGAAAAAAAATCCCATGCATACCCATGGGATTTTTTTTACCATAACTAAACGTCAGTGGGATACTTACTATACATTAACTAGTATGAACTATCCTACTAATAAATGAGCATTCTCTATTTACACACGAGCAGAAACTTGCGCTTTTTTCCGGTAAGACCGCGCTTGACCCGCTAGACGAATCGCGCTGGCCTGCCCGTGTGCCACCGCGTTCGCGCGGAATAAAACTATATGTACTATTAAATAAGGGTTTATATAGTCTGTGGCAATTTCAGTCTATATTGTTCGATTTGCGTATTATGTATTATTAACATTTTTATATTTTTATATGGGCTGTTCAGCGGTATTACCAGTGCCTTTATTTACACCCGCGCGCGCATCGCTAGCGGAAAAAACAAAACCAGCCGCCAAATATTAATAAATTATAATAAATATTTGTTAACATTTTTGTAATCATTATTAAAAATATGGGTTTCACGTAGGGGAGAAGAGCGTAAATAATAATAAATAGACTTGACTCCGCCTTGCTATCCGTATACGTTTAGTGATAGTAAAATTTTTTTTCTTAATCAAATATTTTTTTATGTATAGGCTGTCTAACGATTTTGCCAGTGCCTTTATTTACACCTATGGAAAAACAAAACCAGCCAGCGTCCAGCGCGCCATTTTCCATAAATATTTACTATCGTTTTCGTTATGTGGTTTATTTTACCTATCAAAAATACAAAATCTAAAGTATTGCCACCAACCGACATGGAAGTTTTTAAAAGAAACTCCAGATAGTCAGTACCTGGCAACAAAGGTCAGTTAAAATTTATAAATCTATCATCTCTATAGTTACGTACGTTAATGTAGCACAAGTTCTTACAACATGTCTGTTTTTTTCCTCGCAAGTGTATTGAAAAACGTCGTATGAAACGCGTGTGCATTAATTATTACACTCTCGGCTACCTTATCGCGTTCGCCTGCGGCTCACGCGAAAATTCCGCCTAGACTGTAATATCCATAAGAGCACACTCGTATCACAATGTACTATAATATAGAAGAATCGATTATAATCATAGCGATATGTAATAGAAAGGTGAACAAAATGAGTATTCGTTTATTTTAGAAAAATGAGCTCCATTTTTATTGGTTTTAATCTGTTTGATTTTTTCAAAAGCTTTTATTAACTTGTCTATCTTACTATGTCTTCAAAAGACTTAAAAAGGTTAAGAAAATGTTTAGTTTGTATGTATTTGCACAAAGTACGTTGGTATTCATTTTACAATTTTATTTATTTTGGGCTTCAGATTTTAGATTTTCTTCTATTTAAGAATAGTTCAGTGAAAATCTAAAATAAGATAAGCTAAGATTTTTTTGAGATGTCCCATTCCTACAATGGGACGACGATGGAAGGTTGGCGATGCTGGCAGGTCAATTCCCGTAAATAAAAACGTTCCAAATCTAGTCATAATCTCATGTCAGCGACAATCAATGTTAGTCGTCAATAAAAAATCGAATTCTGAACTAAGTACTTTATTGTTGTTTTGTTTTGATTTCCGTGTGAACTATAAAGAGCTGTAAAACTATTTCCTCCCATTTTTTAAATATATTACATTATGTTAAAACAGTATTAACAACTCTATATACTTCCAAGTGAATTGAGAGCGTCCGGTCTGCACCAAGTGCAAAGAGCAACTGATAGAAATCCAACGACTGACAAAACACGAAGTTTTCCGAGGAAAATTAAGAAAAAGTTGTCCTGTATAAAAAATATTGTAAAGCATTTCAAAAGAGTAACGGTGGAGTTTCTTGCCCGTTCGTCTCCTTATGAAAACTACCTTCTGGAAGGGGTGAATAGAATCAATTCTATTTTTGTTCAAAAGTGTCTTTTATGTGCCTATTTGAATTAAATTATTTGACTTTGACTTTGAATCGATGTAAAAATTCAACATAGAATACATCAAGATAATTGCCATAACAAATCAAAATCTAGATAAATCAAAGAGAATTAAAGCCATTTAGATACATGCACAGCCAGACCAATCAATACCAACTATAAAGGCAGCTCTAAATCAAATTAGTCAGACTAATTTCGATGTCTACTATTGACTGAAATGTATTGAGAACATTATTTCGTTCGTGTATTGAATATTAAACAATGTTAGTAGGTACTGAAAATACAAGTTCGGTCTGTAATTTTGCTCAGGTACTACGTGACTCGTGAAAATGTTTAATGTTTCTCATTTTGGTATCTTTAGAGATATTGTAATAAGTAGAACAAAAAATGAAGTTAACGGTGACGTTGGAATAATAATAGTCTTTATACTTATCTAGACTATAATTCCAACGTCACCGTTTAATTCATTTTTTTTTAGATAGATACTTATCACAAATGAATACTGCCCACCTGAGCCTAAAGTGCAGTAATAGACATTTTGTCGGTTTTGAGTTAAATGAATATTCTAAATCGTCATTTTTATTAGCTATCAGTGGAACTAACACTTTTTTTTGTAGCGCTACTAAAGAATTTTATTTTAATTTTTTTTCGGATGAAGTAACCGCGAAAATATCACAGATTTGTTAAAATATTCAATGTTTACCAGATAAACTGCAGTAAAATTAATACTGCACAAGATTTTTCTCTGTTTCCTAACTAAACTGCAGTATTTTATCATATTTTGTGGCATTTAATATAGTACTTTCTTCTAGAAGATTAAAGAAAAAACTTTATTATAAACTTATAAATGCAGTATTATTCGACGTCATACAAATTGATTATACTGCAAAGTTAAGAAAAAAAAATATTTTATTTGTATTCCTAATTAAAGTGCAGTATTAACATTACTTATTGTACATTAACTTGTGGGAGATTTTGTAATGTCTTATGAAAATCTACCTATTTCCGAAAACGGTACAAACGAAATTCTTGAATTTGATGTAGACGAGTAAAATTATAGTACTTCTAAACAATGAAGACTGATTATTTTTTACATATTTTAGCAATAAAAATGTTTTTTCGATTCCTTCAGTAATACCAACCCGTTTTCACGAAAAGTGCGACCCAGCTCCGTCCGGCTTAATTATTAAGATAGAGAAATGAAAATGGCATCAAAAGATGCGTTACTGAAAGGTCTGTAATACTGCAAATCCTTTTTATAAATTTTATTTTTTATTTAAAAAAGTACGCCGTGTTTTGACAGCTTCTTTTTGTTACTATTTCCAACGAATCTTAAACTTCTCTTCTCTTCTAAATGAAAAAGACCCTGGAGAATTAAAAGGGCTACAAAATGATACCATTCTACTTTCTATAGGATTATAATTAAGGGTAGTCGCCCCTTTCGGAGACACCTCTCTGATTTTATGAAATGAAGACATTTTCAATGCAACGGAAGGTCATGGGACCATGAGTTCTGTGGATTTTTTATCCTATTAATTACTAATAGTAATATAAATTAGTTTGTTTTGTTTTTTTTAATGTATAACTCTATTTGCTATACTGTATTTATGAGTTGTTCTTCATCTTTTCTGACTATTATTTTTGTAAGACAAGAATACTCTTTTAGTAATTAATTAATTATGTTCAGAAGACAGATTTTGTTGATTTTTAGAAAGTTGTTAGAAATACATGTGATTAACGTTATATGGTGCATTTACTTTTTTAAATTATCAAAATCTCGTAAAAACTGATAATAATGCTACCCATAAAAACAATGTGTACTATTACATTGTTTTAAGGTAGAATGTTTTGATAAAGTCAAAGTAAATTTGTTTAAGAACATACAATTTTTTATTAGAATTGAAGGTCATTTTATTTTACTATAAGTGTAATTCATAATTTGTTCTAAAAATAGATTAAATAGCAGTATTTTCACAATATTACTGCACTTCATTTAGTAACAATCATTCATTTCTATCGTTTTTTTTCTAAAATGCAGTAATAACAGGATTTACTGCATTTAAAACAGTTTTTAAAAAGATTTTGCTAAAAATCTGTGTGTAGTAATATAGGGGCAAAAAAATAAAAATGGCAATAATTATATTTTCTATAAAAAAAACTAACGTGACAATGTTTAGTATTTTAGTTTTTTATGTATCCTTTCACCTTGCATTCAAGGTTTTATCAAAAAGTCCCTTTTGGATATATTTTTATGGATTCTAAACTTTAAGCGCGTTTTTCTAGAATTCGTTACTGCACTTTAGGCTCAGGTGGGCAGAATAGGTTACTTTTAGAAAACGTGTGCGATAGAAGTCAATCGCAAACACATTCTACAGAATTAAAATACGATAAATTAAATAGGCATGTATTTAATCGAATCTCAAAGAATTCCCAATTTGCTTTTCTAAAAATATTATTGAACACTCTAATTTATTGATTAAACCTGTTTTTGTGACCAACTTGGAGGTAGCGCTGCGGCACCGCTCGTCTCTAAAAGGATCAGTAAAATATTTCCCAATTAGATACGTCATGCAAAAAAAAAACCTAAATAAATCATCTTCAAATTCGTCACTTAGTTACGCGTCCTTTAATCATATGAATAACTACATAGTAAAACGTTCACATTTCATCAGAAAAAGCTGTCTGCTAAATCCACCGAAAATACGACCAAAAAAATTCATACCAACGGCTGCAAATCACAATTACTAAGCTTTAACGAAACCATTTCTAATACACACTATTTCATAAATATGTATGTGTTTTGTCATAGATTATGAAAATAATAGATGCGAAACTGACCAACTTAAAGTGTCCTTAAATTCGAATAACAAGTGTCATTCTTTCACAGTTGGATAGATTGACTCTAACATGGTAAATTGACCTATTCTTCTCTACCACCATCCATCCAACAACCAGCGTTTGTCGAAGCCAAAATATGCCAACATTTGTATTGTCTTTGATTTTGGTGTGACTATTAATGAGGAGTTTTCATGAAAATTCACGCCACCAGTTGGAACCACTTTGACAAGAGGTCTTCCATTTCGACAATGAATATACGTGTAAAATATTAATAATTATGATGACGTTCATCATGCGTTTTATTCATCCGTTCATCATTTAGTCCACTAGAAAGCGCTCAACTGTTGATTGGACTTTAGAATGCCGATAACAATTAAAATTCTATTGTGTCTCGTTAGTGACAGTTTGAGTTGTTAAGCGCTTTGACACTTTTGACAGGTGTCCAGACCTGACGTCTCAGTGCTGCCAACTAGTGAACGCCATTTCAGAAATCGTCACACTTTTATTTCTTGAATATGAGGCTTTTGGCTACTTTGTATTAGTGTGTGTATTTTATGTCTGTTTTTGCAATGTGCGTCTTGTTTGTGCGTAATATACAAAATTTATTTCTTTATTTTCTTTTTAAAACAGTCTTGTCAAAATGGCCGATAATCGAACCCGTATTGCGACGCGCGGCAAAATTGACGATAGGTGCCTACTTTATTTAGACTGCGTTGAACGTTTCTTACGCCCCGAGAATGTTAACATTTGGAATGTGTTTGGTTTAATTTGGGTTTAGCAAATAAAACAAACATAAAATCAGAGGGAAGTAGGAACAAGAGCATTATTTTCTTGATATTTTAATTATGAGCATACTGTAACTTTAAAAAATAGTAGAGTAAGGAATGTGCATCACGTCGGGGTCATCAATAAAGAGGTATAAGAAGCAGGGTGTTCACTCATCCTCTATGGAAAAATGAGGGTCCTCCGACCAGTGTGGTATTTTTTCTGGTGGGCAACTGCCCGAGGATTGATGTCAGGAAGTTTTTTATTATTTTAGTCACGCGGTAAATTCTACTTGCGCGATGCAGGATTTTGCATGAGTCAGTGTGATGCGTAGTTCACATGTGGCGATGTAGATGCCGCCTCATGTCCTATTCCCTCGTTTGATCTTAATCGATATTTAGAAGTTTCTCTTCTATAAATACGATTCTTTGCCATTGTACAGACGCAATCTCTTTACACATTTATGATACTAGATATGCGCATAAAATACAAATAACTGAAAGCGTTCGCTTTATCAATGATAATGATATTCTAGATTTAATGTAATGGGTCTGTTTTGTTTTCTCCGGAGGGTAAACAGGATTCTCACGAGGATTTCGAAAAGTTGGAAGAGGTGAGAATACTTGAAAGTTCTTTACAAATGTTTAATGGAAGGTTGTTTTATCGATTTTCGTGCTATCTTGATTCATTGGGTAAATACAAAGATATCATAATTTCTTTTTACTAATTAATTAATCACCAAGTCAAAAAAAAAAATGTTTATTAAATTGACACACTGCGTCATTTTGCCGTGTTATATCCATTTCACGCATTAGTCAAGAATTCCAGTTGTGATTTTCATATTATACAGACAAAGAAAGTTGATAGTGGTTTTGATAAACAATTAATTTCCCAGAACCTGAACCCAGAAAATTAAAAGTTCCTCTAATCAAGTCTAGTTTTCCTAATGCCTAGTTTTCCGAAGATGAGGTACTATTTTTTTACCCGACTACGGCGAAGAAAAAGGAGGGTTATGATTTTGACCGGTATGTATGTATGTATGTATGTTCATCTGTTCCCTTGTATCTTTTAAACCACTCATCACAATTTGACAAATGAGGTATCGTTAGAAGCGTCTTGATTGTCCGCTGGTTATAGGCTACGTGACGTCACATTAAATTAAAAATGGCGCCCTCTAGAGGAAATAAAGTCAGGAACTAAAAAAAAAATATTGTTTAATCGTGCTGCAAATGATGATTACACACACGTAATTAAGTATTTTAAAGAAATAGTAAAAGGGACCGAAAAATGTATCCTGACATAGGATGCATATTAATAATGTTAAAAAAAAATTAAGTAATAAAAACTAAAACCCAACTACGACTGAAAAGGTATAAACAAGACACCACAGACAGACAAATTAAAAATCCGGAGTCACACGTAATCTGTTCGATTTATGTCGCCCTAACACGTGTGACTCCGGATTTTGATTGTTTAACCCATGCGGCTGTTATTTTTCAGCCAAAAGCCCCTCAACCTTCCAGAATACATTTTCTAAAGGATGGTGAAAACCACGTCAAAATCCATCGAGTAGTTTAGAATATCCAAATCTGTTCAGCCGTTTTAGCGTAAAAGCGTGACAAACAAACAAACTCACTTTCGTATTCATAATATAAAGTTAGGATTAGGATTAGAAGCTAACCAAGGAAAAAGCAAGGCTACTATGAAACTAACTGACCTAATTCTAAAATCCATTTCAGATATCACCAAACTTCAGACTGTGTTAGAGTTCACATCTCATGGGATATCATGGCGAAATGGTGCGTCACAGAGCAGGCATGACTGGTAGATAGTGGCTTGTTGAATGCAGTACCCCCATGGGATTCGTTTGCCTTAGAGTTGAATATTGCCTAATAAACGTGGTTTGGAAGATACCGTCAATTGCATGTTAGGATTTAGAAGTATGTTAAAAGGTATTTTTCATTTTTATAAGGGTGCAGAAAAAGGTAACATTTTTAATCGCCAAATGGAATGTCTAGCTAGACTGCTTATGAAAATGAGGTTCTATTGAAAGTTTATTTTTCTGTATTTAAACAGTCGTTCATATTTCTAAGACAAGCAGCCTGTAGCAAAAGTTTTAAGTACTTAGGTTTTGAAAAAAAGAAAAAAATCGAATCCATAGCTTATAAGATGGCATAGAGAGATATGATGTTGGGAGATATTTCTTGACGCTATATGATGCCAAGTCAGAGGCGGCATAAAAACTCTGATAGTGACTAACCATACGAAAAGTGATGAACCTGACTCGGAATTTCGGACCCAGTGTGTTCATATACACGAGATCGGTAATCAGTAAGTCAGGCGGGGGAAGCTACTAGGCCTGAAAATAGACGTGTAGGTTAGTCAACTGGACTGATTTGAGGACGCGAAGTCAGCACTGGACTAACTTACGAATCTGCCTAGCCTTTTCCCAACTATATTGGGGTCGGCTTCCAGTCTAACCGGATGCAGCTGAATACCAGTATTTTACATGGAGCGACTGCCCATCTGACCTCCACAACCCAGTAACTGGGTAATACGATACCCCTTGGTAAGACTGGTTGTCAGACTTTAGAGCTTCTGACGACCCGTAACGACTGTCAAAGATCAACGAATGACAGCACCACACAAATTAGAATACAACTATCTGTGTAAATTACAGTGACGGAGTCACATAGAACATGGTCTACTACTAAGTGGGAAAAATACGTAATATTGAAGCTAGCTCAAAAACTAGGCTAGAAAAGTAAATAAAATTTATATGGAACCACATCCGAAGCAAAACCTACCGAACAAAAAAAAAATCATCAAAATCGATTCGTATTTGGCGGAGTAATCGCGTAACAAACACATAAAAAAAAACCTACAGACGAATTGAGAACCTCCTCCTTTTTGAAGAAGTCGGTTAAAAAGAAAACACAACCCAATAAAAAATCACGACAAGAAAATTCGTAACAGAGGTCCTTGATTTTCCTATAAAAAGACACATTTACCGTGCATAGGTCGGTGACTTTAGGTACCAAAAGTACCCACAGACAGTCCCCGAAATCCTCTAAAGTTATTCAAATGAGCTGGAGCCACAGAATTCCGAATAAATGCATATTGGATTTGTTTACGTACGTCGAAACGGAATAGAGACCATACTTCTGTATTTAAATTCTCTCCGACGATTTAAATATTATTGCTGGTCGAAACGATACCTGATTCTTTGTTTAAATATATACTGCGTTTCTTTGGCTTACACTCGCATAACCTATTTGGTGGACGGCTTCCGCTATCTTGAAGATACGTTGATAGTTATTTGTAGGAGCAGCCAAAATTGTATCTATATGCTAAGGATAGTCGTGGCTAAGTAATAACAGCCGCACGGGTCGCTCCATCAGGTTAAGCTACGCTTGCCGGTGTTGGTCCGTGGATGGGTGACCATCTTTACATACCGAGACTCCTCCGTGCCTCGGAGAGCACGTTAAACCGTTGGTGCCGCTGTCAATTGTGGATCTTTGACAGTCGATACGGGTCGTCAGAAGCCCGAAAGTCTGACAGCCAGTCTTGCCAAGGGGTATCGTATTACCCAATTACTGGGTTGTGGAGGTCAGATAGGCAGTCGCTCCATGCAAAATATTGGTATTCAGCTGCATCCGATTAGATTGGAAGCCGACACCAACGTAGTTGGGAAAAGGCTAGGCAAGATGATGATGCTTAGGATAGTGCATACAATAGTGATAAAATTGTTTTTTGGTAATCTTTAGGAGTAGGAGAAAATAGATCTCAATATTTTTCACCTCGAAAAAATTACAAGTAGTGTCCTAAACCTCATGAAGTAGATGGGGCAATGGGTTTATATCTAATACCCAGTGGACCAAAAATAAATTATGAAAACATTCATTTGAAGATATTAAAACAACAATAACCCCCCAATTCATAACAATTTCTGGTTAAAATTATTTGAAAAGGTTGATTGTATAATGGATACATTCTGAGGTTGTACTGGTATTGAAGAAAAGTTCCAACCAAAGTACCAAACCAGCCTTCGTGAACGCATACAAATATAGCATACAAAATTCAAAGGTCACAAAACAGCACCTTAAACAGGACTTTCTCCAATAAAAATGACAAATGACTGCGAACGGAGACTTCATCAATCTACCAACAAAGGATGTAATGTAAAAAAAGAAAATATTCCTTACACAGTCGAGTCTTTACAAGGAGTGGTCACGGAGCCTCGGCTTTACAGCATCATAAAGCCTTGACTCTATTCATTTTACGAGTTGAATTTCATCACCGTTCACTGAAATCCTACTTTCCAGTTATCTTTATATTTATTTTACGATGAGAGGCACAGATGGATGAGATTTACAATATTAAAATTCAATGAGATCGCTTAATAGGGTCGAAGATTAATAAAGAGTTTTAGAGGGATTCGATAAAATAGTGTTTAATCTGATATGGATTTGATAACGATCGTACAATAATTTGAATATTACTATCGAAACATGAACGATGATCGGTTTAGCTGATCCCAAAACAGGTGCTAGCTAGACTGGACCTCCTTTGATGGTTCGAACGTCCCGGAACATCGCATGCGAAACATGGTAATCTGACAGAAAGCCCTTCTTCTCTTCCTTCGTAGAACCGATGGCTATTGGGGTCGATGCGTTTAGAAATGGAAACAATGGATCCGCCATATAAAACGTAAGTCGCCCTTTGTTCTGGTAAACTGTGATGATCTTCGCTGGACGTCAGATGATAGAGCCCAATAGAGTATATTATAGGCTTATGATTATGAAGATGATATTGCCATAACTATGCCGCTTGGCAACCGGATTTTAATGATCCCTAGAAGCTCGCGATCACGAGGAGGGTTATTCTGTCCACCATCTTGGATAATTTTAATATTACATAGATATTCTGCTCTGAAAATACTATCCGACCTGTTGATTTCATCCGACGGACGTGCCCGATAGATTCATAGTGCGGGGAGGCTTTAACGGCCTTGCATAACTCTGAATCCTAGATAGAATACCGAAAATGAAATAACGTTCCCTAGCCTACTATCCAAATAAACCTTTCTAGATACCCAATATTAATAACTTTAGAGGAGCTTCTTTTTCTACGAATATTATTTTTTGGAACCGGGATGAAAAAAAAACTCGGGTGAGACCCGAGTTATATCATATATTTTTTTATTTTTTTCGTATGTGGTGGAATAATTATTCGACACTTATATTTTGATAGGTTTTAGGCCAAGTTCTCCTTTTAGATTTTAAACGTCGACATCCAGCAGTAGAATTTTAAAAGTTGATGGTTTACGTTCACAGTGTTAACATTGATGAAGCATGGTCACCGTAGAAAAATGATTCCAAAGTATGCATGACGGTCTTGTTTCCTTTTCTCTTTCGTTTTTATTGCATAGGGAGCACCTTTCCTAATATAAGAATTTTGAGAATATGAAGTAGGTACATTTATTTATTCACTTCAAAAATTAATTCCAACGACAACAAACTTCCTAAAATTTTATTTACACAACAAGGAATATTCATCCAATATCCAGAATGCTAATAAACATCTCAAACCAACATATCTAAATTGTAAATCCAGTTGAGACATGTTACTCCTAATAAACCTAAAGTTAGACAAAGTTCGCATACCTACAATAGAGAATAAACAGGTACCCGCAGAAGGCCGGCTTCATACAACGACCGAAAACAGGCGCATGCACACATAGATGCGTACGTACGGGTGGCGGCGACGTAAAACAAATGCCGGTTGCGAGTGCGCTTGCCATCGCTGTACGTGAACCACCGTGTCAATCTGTGTGTGCGTGTTCGCTCGTTGTTAGGAGCCGACCTTCTGTATCCATTTATTTCATACCTTTCGGCGTTAGGTCGGACTAATTTAAGGATTCCATAACAACAATTACTTCTTAAGGCTCTTACATACTGGCGCGATTCGCCGCGCGACGCGAATTTTAACAAACCAATTTCTGAGAAAACTTCACGGTGAACAATGCGGCGGCGTCGCGTCGCGCGGCGAATCGTGCCAGTTTGTAAGAGCCTTTATAGAGGGATGCATGATACATGGAGCATGGGTTATAACGGTGTTGAACTTGAATTACCTATTGTTTATATTCTAGATAGTAATTATTCTAGATTCTTGTTGTAGACAGGCAAGATAAAATAAGAGACTAAAGAGGCTGTATACCAGAAGGGCGTCCTACCTGACGTTTGCGGGTTCGCGGTCTCCACTAAAGAACATACTACCCGAACGGTCATAGGTTCTACGGCTAATATGACCTGCCCATTGCCATTTCAGCTTGCTTATTTTGTGAGCTATGTCGACAACATAAATAACTTATGCCATTCTATGTAGATGTCGGATAATTGTAAAAGGCTACATAACGGGTGATTCATTATTAGAGGTACTTTTTTATCTATGGATTTGTTGACAGATAATGCGTCAGTCGTGTTATTCTATCATGGTATTTTTGTTCAGTATAGTTTGACATTTCATCATGGAAAGACTCAGGCCGACACAGCGTCTACAAATTATTCAGCTGTATTACGAAAATCAGCTCTCTACGAGGAATGTGTTTCGTGCACCTAGAGCAACTTACTGTCACGTACCCTTTCAGCTACCGCCGCAATATTTTCTTCACTACGTGCTGGATGTGGTATATTTGGTCGTGTATTATCTAATAATGTAAATTGGCTTTCAAACTTTTCGATCGTATAGCGAATCGTGCGTTCGGTAGGCCGATTATGTGGACCATAAGTTGCTCTAAGTGCACGAAACACATTCCTCGTAGAGAGCTGATTTTCGTAATACAGCTGAATAATTTGTAGACGCTGTGTCGGCCTGAGTCTTTCCATGATGAAATGTCAAACTATACTGAACAAAAATACCATGATAGAATAACACGACTGACGCATTATCTGTCAACAAATCCATAGATAAAAAAGTACCTCTAAATGAATCACCCTTTATATACAAGGGACTTATAAATAACATAATATTAAAAATTGAAATGTGGGTGCCGGCTTTAAACCGTTGCCTATCTTTTTGGGAAATTCAAGCATGAAGTAACGTAGGTACAACACAAGAAATACTGCTTTGAGATCACAATAAAAAAAGGTTTGACCTTTTCGACAACGTCGCGTAGGATACTGAGTAGTGTTTGTAAGGAACGGGCTGACTCATCTTATTTCTATTTTTAACACACAAAAGTGTTTTAAAAATAGAAATCGTCATCGTCATCGTTCGGGCTGTGTTCATTGACATATCAAGAAAATTGCCAAACTTAAAATAGTAGTGGGTAGGGCACATTGCTTGCAGAACAGATGGACGATGGGGCCGAAAAGTTCTGGAGTGGCGACCGCGTACCGGAAGACGTAGCGTTGGAAGGCCTCCCACAAGGTGGACCGATGACCTGGTGAAGGCCGCAGGAATCCGCTGGATGCGAGAAGCACCGAACCCGTCTAAAAGGCGGTGCTTCGGCCTATGTTCAGTAATGGACGTCTTGAAATGATGATGATGATGATGATGATGTAACCAGCTAAAATACAAGAATTGAAATAGTCTCCACGATGTAAAATGTCCGTGCGTACCCAGTTACTTCTCCGATATCACTCTGCTGAGGTAAGTTTGGAACAAATTTTTTATGCACTTTTATAATTTTAATGTTTTCACATCTTTTATTAATAATTTTATTAAGTGACTGCGTTATATGACAACTACATAACTTCCCGACCTATAAACTGCGTGTTCATTGTAAATGTTTACGCCATTACAGTTGATTTAGGGATCAGTAATAAAATTACAAATGCTTAGCTAACTTAGTTCAAAGAATTTATATTAAAAAAAATATAATATTTATTGTTTGCGTGACTTATAACTTAGTTAAGTCTAAGTAATACTTTTGTTTTAGGTAAACCCCACAATGATCTATAATTATGCGGATGTTGATAAGTTTTTATGAAAGAGACCTCATTGAAATGATACGCGCACAATTGAAATAGATAACTTGAAATTTTAATTACGTTTCTGGGATAATTAAAAAAATGAAACAATTTTTACTGCCTTTTTTTATTACCTCCTTCATATAGATTTATTTTGCTTTAATGCAACTTGTGGAATATTGAAATCAATAGCCCACTTTTTTAATGGTCTCTGAAGTTATCATTGTTGGTTGAAGTGTCTTCTTTATCAACATTACCTTCATTTTCAGATGATGAATAACTGACTTCAACTTCGAAAAATGAACAAGAGTCCTGAACTTTGGAAAATGAACTAAGGGGCACACTTGTAGTATTTTGGTTAAATTGATTAGTTAAATTTGTATTTAAATGTGATACGGAACCTTTCTTATTTTCCTCACTCTCAGCTTGAGCTCTATTACTTTGTATTAAAGTACGCGAAAATTGTATACAAGGTTAATAGAAACCTTTAATATGAGTATTCATCAAGTAGCGGTCGTATTATCATGTTTGTGATACTTTAGGATGTATACAGGTCGCACTCGTAATACTTATTCGACTTATATACAACGTGTAACGGAATAAACGCAAGAGCTCATACACCCCAATTAGAATATTAAATTATAAGACTAAAGTAATATCTGTAATTTAATTTAATTAAACCACAACAAGTATTTTTTTATAAAATAGACGTCCTGACTTAACATGAAACGTTTGAGCACACTACTCGATCTCCACGCACACTAATAGCGCGCCGCACGCGTGCGTGTGCCTGCCAGCTGGCTAGGTAGGTAGGTACTACAAGCAAGCGTATGCATTAGGTATGTACCTACGTTAGTTCAATGACCGAAAATTATAATTCCATCTTTCCATCACATTTTCACAGGCTTTGGACTGTAGGCTTTGTTTACTTAATTCTAAGATTCTAAGGTTTAGTAAAGCGGAAGCATTTTTAAATCAAGCAACTTTTCGGCGGTCTACGATATATCAGTAAACGTGATTATGGTGGTGTTTTTGGCTGCCGCCCGACTCACTTATTATCTCTGATGCGTACTTACCCAACTGTCGCGATATCATATTCAAAGTCTGCGTGTTTAAAAGATTTTAATCATAATATTTACAGTAATTAAAATAGGTAAACACGAAGGTACTTACAGAACTGAACTATGTATTTACACTACACTATGTCACTATTTTTTCTTCGTCTCCTTTTTAATACACTTTCGAAATGTCTACCGCCTTGCTCGATGCAAATTTAGTTTATTTAGAAAGAAAGAAAGAAAGAAGAAATTAGTGCGCACATTCGCCCCTGTATCTATGGCCGTATTAGGACGAAAGGTACCAGAGTGCCTCAGACGCTGAGTTGCACTTAACATTGTCCTGGGGTCCTGGCGCTCAATCTGGTACCATATCTTGCGTTGAACTCTCGACACGCTAACTCGACATTATCGTAGCAACGAGCCAGTGTCCTCACCATCTCCGTGTACTGAATATTGGTGTACTGGAATGCCATCGCGCACGTAAACAAATGACATTCGGGAACACTTGTCGCTCGCTGCCGGCGAATAACTACCCTTGTGAGCGGACGCACCGCGGGCGGTGACGGCGCTTGCGGCGGCATATCAAACGTCAAAGGGGTAAGTCGGCAAATTAATGCATCTCCCTCTTTAACATTAATCATCCATTTGCAAAAAACGAACCACAAAATTCCTAATATTTTGTAATTTCTTAGAATGTGAAAGACCACATTCGGTCGTGCATTTAAAAAAGCTTTATTACTTTGGGATTAGGTCTAAATTTCGTTAAATTAACTTTTTTTAACACAACTAGCTCAAACGTAATAAAATGCAATGTTTATGTGTGTGTAAAGAAAGCTATGACCGAACAACAAATTAGGTTTTGCATTTAAATTAGACATATTGCTTTGCAATAAGGATTAAGTTTCCTTAAATTAACTATTTTATTTACCGCGCACTACACATAGGATAGCTAGGAGCGTATTACAAATTTGGTTATGCATTTGAATAGGCTTTAGTCTTTTGAGATAAGGCTTTAATTTCCTTAAATAAAATATCTTATTACCTTGTTAAGACGCGGTGGTTCTAATTTCAGTAAAAGAAAAGATTTTTTCATGAAAAATTAACACATCAAAATAATGATGGAAATCGATTCAGAAGCCGATTCTGAGCAAACTACTTTCAGGTCTTGCGCTTATTCTGTTACACGTTGTATAATGGTTACAAATACTACGTGTAAACAATTAATATCCGTTAAGCAGATGTTTAAAAGGTAATTATGTGACAAAATTTACAGTTTTATGACGTTTATACTACGAAAACGTTCACAGGACGAAAAGTTGTATAAGTCAGTTCTATAAATGTCGAAATAACGTCTATATGACATTATTATAGACAAAAAATGTTTATGACTATTCGGACATATAATACACCAGTACATGACGAAGAGTTAAAATATTGGCTATAAAATAACTTTAAAAAGACTTAAGGTCATATAAAAGTTTGATTATAATGACAAAAATGTTTGTTCGGTATTGCCATCAACCGGGCACCAATCCAGACTCCGGCCTGCTACTGAGAAATTTCTAATGGAAGAACCCAATTAAACTTACCTGACCTGGGAATCGAACCCAGAATCTTATGCTCGCAGTAGCGCTTGCGACCACTATACCAACAAAGCTACTATTCCCATACATTTCATACCAAAACGAGAAAAGAATATCGACTAACCTTTTCTGACAAAACCCTTAAAATATAATTCGAATACATGAAAAACCTCCTTCATCTACCTAAAAATTCAGAAAAGAAAATGAAATAAAAAAATACAGTTTGCAATACCACTTCACTTGGTACATCCTTTCCCGATTAAAATAAAATTCGGAATAAATGCTAGTAAGTATTGCATTGCATACGGGAACTTGAAGCCTTGTTAGTAGAATTTAAACGTGTAGTTTTTGTTCGTTTCCTTTGAAGAGGAAATAAGTAACATGCAGACAGAATGTACATTGAAAATACCTTTGCCATGGTACACAAAAGATAGGTTTAGAAGGTTGACTCCGTACGAATGTACACACGCATAGAAACGCGTCTACTTATATTGAATGCAAGCGCACTCGCGAATGGCATTTGTTTGATATAGTTTGAAACCGCAGTACGTACGCGTATACAGGTTTCCCTGGAAGTATGGATCAAATTGAATAGAGGCATGGGAAAGGTTATTTCCAAACTTTCTAACCCTGAGAATCTCGGTGTAATTTTTTACGGTTTAAAAGTTGTAACCAACTTTCTATCAGGGCCACCAAATTTTTTTTTTTCAGCACTTTTTTTATGGGTGAAAGTTGTATATTCATTCTATTAGGTGTGTACCTGAATACAAAAAGTTATGATTTTGTACTCTTTACTCTGTTCTTGTCAATATGTACATAATATTATATTTTTTCTTACTATAAAAACTGTACTGTTCTAATTTGATTCTATTAAATAAAATTCAATACCTGCTACTTCTAGTTTATTCGTTCAACAGTCGGCCTTTCCTGTGGTAATACTTTTACGTAGCTAGAAAATATGTGTTCAATAAGAAACAACCTTTACTGCAATAGCTTTGATCTGGCAAAAACTTTACTCAACTTTCGAGCGATTTTTATGGGAAAAAATTTCACTAGCGACAAAAAATTCTGAGGTTTACAAAGTTTGGAAATGATCTTGCCCATGCCGTATTCGATTTGATCCATACTTCCAGGGACACTCTGTATAGTCTGTTCCAAAAGTGTCTGATGAAAGTGTAATCAAAGCCTGTTTACATCATGATAGCACAAGTTTAAACCTTCGTGGTTTTTGGTTGCTATTTAATATGTAAAATCCTATATTCTTTTGTATGAATGATAAATAAAAAAATAAAAAAAATCAAATTCGTATATAATCACTAAATAACGGAATTAGCAACACATTCATCTGTATTTAGACGGTTTCAACTTTACATCACACAACTTTTTCCAAAAATTATTGTGAGAATAATGTCATTAAATCGTATAAAATTGAAGTTAAAATTAACCTCAATATAATTGTCAAATGAAAAACATCTTTAGTTGATTTAATAAAATTAGAATATCAGGCTTAAGTATTGAAATAATCAAAAATCATAACACGCAATTTGTAAGTAGCACTACAAATTGGCAACCACCATCCATTGGCATTTTATGATCTATTTGTTTATTTATATTCTGCGGCGCGTGCGCTTGTTTTTGAACTTTGTTTGAAGCTGGCCTTCTGTATCTATCTATTTTGTGATAATAGTGCTTGAAAATATCTTCGTAATTCTTGGAATTGTCTGTTTGAATCGCAAATGGGCAAAATGTTTTTACGGATTTATTCGTTTGCTGAAGGTTCACCTATAAATAAACTGCAGCATAGTGGTATTGCAATTTAGGATTTTGTTTTACTAATAGCTCCGAGATAATTGTATTTGGATTGGGAATGTTAACGTTATATTAAAAACGAGTAAGTTTATACATACGTATGTATTTAATCAAAATAAACTCTCCTATTATTCGCAACGAAAGGGAGGTTAAAATAGCTAGTAACGTGCACCTACCAAGAAAACAAAATGTTAAGAACAAGTCATGCGTCCGATGGGATTACCCATCTTCAAAAATTACGAAATTCCACACAAACTTTCGTCCCCTTTTAAACACCTTTAGGAGATCAATTTAAAAATCCTTTCTTTGTTCTCGCGTTCGGTGTATAAGGAACTCTTGTGCAAAATTTGATAGATCTAGATCCAACGGTTTAGGCCATGTGTTGTCTGTCAATGAGTGAATTAAAGATTACCATTATCATCCACTAGCTGTTTCCCGCGACTTCGTCTGCAGACCAGAGGCCCTGGACAAGTGACAATCGCTTCGAAAGCGTTTCGTATTTCTACAACGACTTTCAACAGGATTGACATAAGCTTTTCGATAGCTTATGTCACTCCTATACATTTTTGCCTATTCCATCATCGTTATCGCTGATAGAATGTCACTTTGTCTAGGGCCTCAGGATGAAGAGTAGCCGAGCATACTACAGTAACTCGCGCTTGCGCGTAAAGCAAGGCGGAGGCTATGTCCTTTTCCAGGTCATGGTCTACCCATGTGTCAAATTTCATCCAAATCAATTCAGCCGTTTTAGCGTGAAAACGTAACAAACAAACAAACTCACTTTCGCATTTATAATATTAGTTAGGATTAGGATAGTTAGTATTAATATAATGTAAAATACCATTAAAATAAATCAATGTGCAGTGCGAGCATTTTCAAATAGCTGACCCTGCTGCTTATAACATTATAAGGGCTTGTACACAAAACTGCGAATCGGCGCGATGCGAATTCGCGACGCAGAGGCTTTCTGAGAAAATCTTAGGGTACCGTCGCTGATTTTTGCGATACGACGTCGCAACGCAGTATATACATATACTCCTAGAGGTGAGTGCATTGCATTGGAGCACTCCTAAAACGCAAATTTTGGGGCGCTGTGCGGGCCAAACGTACATGTTTTGTGTACAAGCTCTAAGTCCAATCAAACCAACTTATTACAGGTATTCTCTCTATCCCCAAATCCCACTATACATAACTCACGAGGCCCATTAGATACCCTAAACACACAATCAGATAATGTGGCCCATAACGCCTATTTTCTTCCATTGTGCCTTCCAATATTTACTTAGGCAATATTGCTCGGACGATAAAAATAATCATTCCGTTATTTATTGGACCATAGCTCCGGACCAGAGATCCGTAGGATTCTAGTTTATTTATAGCCCCGTCCACTCGTTGTACCTACGTGATTACGGAAGTAAATGTTAGCACAATTAGGCACGTTAAGGAATTTGTCTTGGACACGCTCGCTGAATGGGGTTCCAGTGATAGCGGAGAATGGCGGCCATTTGTTTTGTTCAGCGCCATTTTGTTTCTGCTGTCATTTGTTTTTGTTGGAGTGTTTCTAATAGTGAGTAGGGTGCTTGTTGTACTTATTGCAGTTGCAGTTGCCTCTGGTGTGTGGTGATGAATCTTGTCAGTTTCTTTTTCATGGTTTATTTATTTATTTATATTTACTTGTGTTTTTGTATGTTTTTAAAACATTGGGTGACCTGCAGGTACTAATATCTCCACTGATGATGAACAAATTATTGTCTTGTCTATCAGTATTTTCTCCTATGAATGAATGAATGAATGAATGATGAATGAAATGCACCGACCCCAGCGTGGTATTATATGGTTATTGATAACCAGACTCGAATGAACCCTAAAATCTGCCCTGGAGCCTCATGTTTCATGCGGCTACAAAGGCCATTGCATATGAAGGAGCGGTTATCTTTCAGTAATTTCTCTTAATCAAAAATAAATATAATTCAAAACAATTTGAGAATTACTAAATCAAAGTAGTTCCATTGTTATAATTTGGAAGAAATTCCTAATCAAAGTTGATTCCTAGAAAAAAAAAAAAAAATATTAGGCCTTGTCTAGTCTGTTGTCACCCGGCTTCCCGCCGTGCTAAAGTAAATTTATTAGGTATATATAAATAGGGAAAGAACCAATTAAACCATTACCTTTTTTACAAAGTTTATTGTAATTATATAACACAGGTTTACAAAAATTGTGGCAAGCCACTAAAACACTAGAACTTTCCCAACCTTTAACCTGGTATTAGCCTCTAACACACCCCGTCTCCGTAACAAGGTGTGTTAGGAGAAATACAAGCATGAGATTAAATATCAACAAGCTCAAGGTCGCTTGTGAGGATCCGTGAGATGAACGCTTAACAACTTCTAGCTCAATCGAATAATAAGTGACCTTAAATATGGTTGTGCTCATAAGAGAAATTATAACATTAGGGGCAAAGCACCCTGAGACACAACCTAACACATGAAATTTAGAACAACTGGTTTATAACCTAGTTTACTACACATAGGCCTAAATCACTTGGAAATGACCTTATCAAAATGGTCACCTGGGTATCACTCACTCAAAGGGTCTACTACAAACTTGCAGGTGTTAACTGTCCCTCTGATCACGACGGACTCTCAGTTGACGTCAGTTGACGGAATCAAGTCCCTTGGCATGGAACCACAGAGAAAACTCTGGGTTCCCACGTACACGCGGCCTACGGGATCCGTAAGGAAAACGATGACGCTAATCGTTACCTGGAGCGGCGACACTTTCCTGGACGAGCTACCGGATGGTAAGGCCTTCCAATATACGGGGATGGCCACACTGCCAGCACTCGTAGGATCTAACCTCTAAACTGCCAAAGCCCGGGTCAACCAGCACACTGCCCGCCACTAGTCGGGACTAACTGCTATTTCACCAGACCACGGGACGGCACCAGAGCGTCACGTCTTTCACGTTCGCATCAGTTTAGGCTAGCATAAAAAGCCAGACAGGTTCGGCTACTGAAACAACAACTCTGATATATTTCCAATAAGATTATTGGCCGAACACAGTCTAATCATCACAGAACTGGTGCCTCTCGAATAACATACCTGTTAAAACTCCATCATTGCGTAGCGTCACCAGGATCGGGAAGGAACACACTTCTCGTCACACACGCAGGACCAAAGACCTGACTCCTCCTTATCGACCTTCGAGAAAGTTCTAACCACAGACTAAAAACCGAATTCTTTGACAAGTGACAATCCACTTCCGAAATTCTATCATAAGAATTAAATTTAATTTATTGGACATTGCATGACTATAAAATTTGGGTGATTACATCTGAATGTTAATAAATTTTAATTCCTTAATTAACATCTAATTAATTATCGAAACCCAAAAACAACGCTCCGTCTCCAGTATTGAGAAACTCTGGAGCTACCTAGCTCCACCGCTAGATGTCGCCTAAGATGTCAATTTGCAACGTCACACTGTCTATCTGAAAAAACCTGCGAGAATAAATAATATCATTATCTAGTGATAAATTGAATCTTCGTCAATCTAGCTCAATTGTCAGATTGGATTTGTTCCTATTATGATCGTAGTTCATCAAGTGAATGGAACTTCCTAAAGGTTTGAATGTAATTGCCAGAGTGAAAGGTTTGTTCCTGATTGAAAAAAACTTTTGTTCTAGATTTAGAAACGCGGCGAACTTAGGCGATACCTATATGTTGCAGCTTTCAGTTATTACCTACCTTGTTTAACTGCGCCCCGTTGGTCTCGAGGTCGCATAGTGCAAATGCTCAGCGTGGGGTCCTGGGTAGATTTCCGGTTCGGGCCAAGTGTTATTGTGTTTTTCCATTAGGAATTTCTTATTAATAGCCCGGAGTTCGGAAGTTGGCGGTGTGATACCCCCGTGCTTCGGAAAGCTAAGCCGTTGGTCCTGCGCCTGATATCTCTCCGGTCGTGTCGGGTTGCCGTCCCATCGGACTATGAGAATGAGGGAAGAGAGAGTGCACCTGTGTTTGAGCACACTCTCGTGCTGAATAATATCTCCCGCGCCGAAAGCTAGTCTCAGTTGAGATTGGCCGCCATGGCCGAAATATTGTCTGGATATACCTTGTTGAGTATGTAATGAGCTATTACTCTTATGGTTCTTATGTTAATTTGAACTCTTAATTCGTCAAGCACTTTCTAATTCCTTTTGGCACGCGCGCGGCACGTCTGGTAGCCTAGCGGTAGGTATATAGTTCAAGATGAGTTGAATGTTTTTATTTGTTCTTTTGATAAAAACATTAGATATTCAAGAAAACAAAACTATAATCGCTTTTAGTGAGACCATACTTCCCAGTTCCTTAATGGGTGTTTACACTGCAAGGCACTATTCGATAAAATAGATTATGTTCCTCATTTAGCCGACTCTTTCATTTGTTCTCTTCCGTCCTTGTCTAGTTCTGTCCATTGTTTTACCTTTGGCAAAATCAATGGAGTTATTTCAAATCGTTTTACAACATTTTGGGCTAGCTCTGATGTATTTAAAAACAGACACTAAGTTTAATAACAAAAAAACTACACATTCGCGAGTTGTGAACCTCGGTTTACGTCAAAGTTGGACGAAAAATAAACACAGGAATAATACTCCACAAAAGCAAAATATGCGACACTGTTTCTGTACATATAAAGCCTGCCTGTCCAAACCAGACGTGTAGCGTAAACACCCAAAAATATAACTAACAAATAACTCTGAAATCCCAGTTCCATCCCATATTCATCAAGGTAACAGACAGCTTTCCAATGCAAACGAGTATAGTTTCAGGTGTTTGTGTACTTTGTGCAATCAACTGAGGTATGCTTGTGTACTACTGAGGTATACCTGTGTACAACTGAGGATTACATGTATACAACTCAGGTATACCTGTATACAACTGAGGTATGCTTGTTCTATCTCAATCTCAGCAAAATCTTTCGTTACCGATCAAGGATTTGCTGAAAAATACCCCGAGCAAGGGTATTTTTTGTATTTTAACTTGTAGCTAAGTACAGATCGATTCAACTTAATGGCGGCTCGGAAGTTAGATTTTAGCTGCGCAGTACCCCACCCCTCATCCCCGCTGTCACATGAAATTGTTACTGCGCAGCGACTCGCCTCATGTTCCGAGCCGCCATTAAGTTTGAATCGAACTGTACCAGCCATCAGTTTGCGGCTTACGTTTGAAAAGAATTCAGTTTACAAACATCTAGCATCTACCAATCATGTTAGTGTGTTTTTCTATCCAGAATCTATTCAATAAAATTAATAATTTTATGATTATTCATCATCGACCACGTCCAACCAAGACGTGGAAATAGGCCTCCCCCAAGCATTGCCACTTCAACCGGTTATGTGCTTCTTGATTCCTCCGGTCTTCACAAGGTCAAAAATTATTATAGTAATTATGAAAATAGTAAATTTTCATTTAAAACACAATCCTTACATTGTAAAACAAAGTCCTCGCCGCGTCTGTATGTCGTCCTGTTCACGATAAAATCTAAAACTACTGCCCCGATTTTCATGCTGTTTTTCACCAGTGGATAGAGTGGTTCTCGAGGAAGGTTTTAGCCGACATCCACGCGGGTAAAGCCGCGGGCATCAACTAGTATAAGATAAAACCAAGAACGTGAATCTTAAGTGGTAATTGTTCAGTTAAAACATTAGGTAGCTGAGATTTAATAAAACGGGTGTGTAAAGTGTCTCACTGATTTTAATTAAGATATCGCAGAAACGTAAATCCACTGTTATCTTAGCATAACATGTTTTCTGGCTTCGTTTACATGAATATTATAAATCTTTGAATATTTACACGTGGAGCTTCAAGGAGTTTTTGAAAAAGTTTTGTGGCAAAATAGCAGTGATTGCCAAGTCTTAGGTCTTGAGTTCGAACCCAAGGCAATGCAGTGCTGACTTTTCTGATTCATGTGCGTGATGAAACCGGCATGCCTGAGAGATATTTCGCGGCATATGAAGCCAAGTCAGAGGCCCTTGGGCATAAGACCAGGCTAGTCACTAACCACACCAAAAATAAAGAAGTACAAAATACTAATTCTATCTATTTTAGAAAATAAAAACTCATGTCAAAGGCATTTCCGCACTACAATAGGCAAATGAGTTTTAGATGGGGTTTCGTAAAAGTGCATTTAACTGGCCATGACAGGCTTTATTTAGCAATGTAAGGCGGCTACAATATTTAGCACGGCATTATTTTTTATTATTATTATTCACATAATGTTCTTACAATTTCACTCGCCAAACTTTCTAGTTTGATTGCAAGAAGCTCTTGGTTATTAATACAAATTTAAAAAAATCTATTAAAAAACTAACATTGACTGTGTTATTACTGGGTGTGAATTTATTTCTCAGTAAAAGCTAAATCCTCGTTACCGAGAAATAAACTCCTTAATTTTTTTTTAACAATTCATCATCTGCCTAGCCTTTTCCCAACTATGTTGGGGTCGGCTTCCAGTCTAACCGGATGCAGCTGAATACCAGTATTTTACATGGAGCGACTGCCTATCTGACCTCCACAACCCAGTAACTGGGTAATACGATACCCCTTGGTTAGACTGGTTGTCAGACTTTCGTGCTTCTGACGACTCGTAACGACTGTCAAAGATCCACAAATGACAGCCGGGACCAACGGCTTAACGTGCTTTCCGAGGCACGGAGGAGTCTCGATATGTGAAAATGGTCACCCATCCACGGACCAACCCCGGCAAGCGTAGCTTAACCTGATGTATCGACCCGAGCGGCTGTTATTACTTAGCCACGAGCTTTTTTTTAACAATTATCTTTACTTAATCGAGCGTGAGTTACTTTAGTGAAGTCGTGAAAGAAGAAGGGTCTCCGAAGAAAATGGCTGGCATGTCTCAGCACAGCACACACTTTATTAATAGGTATACATTATGAAGAACCTATCATATCCTTCAAATCCTTAAAACCGGACTCCCTGCGATAATGTTCTACCCATCTACCAGCTAACGAAAAGTCACAAAAGTACAGTCAACCCACTATTTATTACATAACATTGGTGCGAGACATACAGCGGTGGTGGCGAGTAACAAGACCACATTTATTGTTACAGCGAAGCCAAGTACAATCTTTAATCACTGGCTCGCGAGTCTTAGCACTTGGGACTTTGTTACGTGTTTTAGAAGGAATTGAATTGCTTTTAAATAATGTATTTTGTGAACTTTTGAACGAGATGGGTGTATGCTATATTCGTTACTTTCCTATCACTTGGTCATGCATTCACCTGTACCTACATACATCGCAGATATACAAAAACAGACTTCCCGATCTCCTTTGAGTATTATGTAAGTTTTCAATAAAAGTCTAAAGTTTGATAGTTAAGAAAGTAATCAACATTCAGTCCTTCTTTTTACCCGACTACGGCGAAGAAAAAAGGAGGGTTATGATTTTGACCGGTATGTATGTATGTATGTATGTATGTATGTATGTATGTATGTTCATCTGTTCCCTCCTATCTTCCAAACCACTTATCGCAATTTGACAAATGAGGTATCGTTAGAAGCGTCGTAAAAATGGCGCCCTCTAGAGGAAATAAAGTGAGGAACTTAAAAAAAATTATGGTTTAATCGTACCATGTTGGGTATCAAATGAAAGGGCTTAATGAGCACATTTCAAAAATATATATATTATAACCCCAAAAGAATAAAAAAAAAAATCAAGTAATAAAAACTAAAACCCAACTACGACTTAAAAGGTATAAACAAGACACCACAGACAGACAAATTAAAAATCCGGAGTCACACGTAATCTGTTCGATTTATGCCCTAACACGTGTGACTCCGGATTTTTAATTTGTCTGTCTGTGGTGTCTTGTTTATACCTTTTAAGTCGTAGTTGGGTTTTAGTTTTTATTACTTGATTTTTTAGCTTATTAAATGAGTCAGCCCAGTTGGGTCCCAGTTCATCCTCATTTTTGGTTTCAAAATCAAAAAAATCAAAATCAAAATATTTTATTTCACATAAACCTACATGGGCACTTATGAAACGTCAGAAGCTAGGTGCACGGTTCCAATTGGTCGTTTCCTATGGAGAAGAGCCGGCAAGAAACTCCATGGTTACTCTTTTAAAAATAATTGGCTTTTACAATACTTTCAAATTACAGTGTTGGTAGGCATGGGAGGACAATGCAGGCCTTTCAAAAAGTAAGTACAACAACAAAAATAGAAGAAGTTCAATAAATCTACAGTCCAATAAGCCTACAACGTTCTCGCATTCACAAAATAGAAAATAATATATCTAAAAGATTAATAATAATAATATTAAAATTCAAATAAAAATAAAAACCTATTTAAACCAATTGACGTGATTGCTATTACAACTGTAACAAATTGAATAATTATAAACTTGTCCACAAAAGCCAGTTTAACATGAAACTAGTACTTTCAAATCATAATCTCGAATGAAAAATGTTTATTCCAAGCAACAAGCCAATAAGCCAAGTAAACACAACGATGAAGACGAATCTCCATCAAAAGATTCCTTAGGACACGTAATACCGCTACATCAGAGTACTCCGGTGTCTGATTGTGACAGTAAATTACACGCTAACGACACAACACTAATTGGAACAGCACTAATGTGTCGAAGCTGAAAATATTGCGAAGATTAAAGGGAGATGGAGGGGATCGATCTTGGTTAGTGTTTGTGATAGAAGCAGTTCGCAATTTCGAGAAATTAGGCCCATTATTTGCAGGCACAATTTTCGTCTTGTGTGGCCACACAGTTTAGTGTAGTGTGGGTGTAGTAAATCCTCTTTAGAAGAAAGACGTAAAAGACCATAAACGATTTTCAATTTAGGAACCCGATTTCTTTTTTCTTTGACTGATTTAGTACAATCGTCCTAAAGGTGATCTTATTTTATCTGCTAGCCAGAATTGTGATCGTTAGATAGGTACGTAACTATTTCAAAGCTTTATTCAAATGTGAGATAATTTTATTCTGTGTCACTAATTTGACCATCGTCTGAGGTGGTGATCTATCTGACGAAAATGTTCTAGGTATAGGTATTGTTTGTTCAGTCAAAGGTTTAAATCTTTAGAAGTGCCTTCACCGTACGAGCGAATTATGCGAAAAATTATGTCCTTATTGATGAGTGGGTCAAACATACTGCATGCAAAAATAGATATGATTTTGAGTATGAATGAGCGAGACAATAATATTCAAATGTAAATTGTCAACGAAACAGAAACGTGACCAGCTTTTGAGGTGGTCGGGCGAATCTAACAATTTAAATCTCCTGCGTTCATCCATTTTTTCTGTACAAAGTTTTTTGTAACCATTTTAGCGCTTGTAATACGTCAATAATCAAATAAACTTGCAAAATGACTCTCAAGCTAGGCAACTTTGACATTCTTACAATAATTATTACAGAGCGTTGAGTGAGTCGGGTGAAATAGGCCGAAAGTGATTCCTTTTCTAGACAAATTTTGACAGCTGTCAGTTGACAGATATAATAAATTTACAGAATTATAATATTGTAATCATTAAAATCATCAATGTATTACTTACTTAACGCATGCTTTTATAACACAAGCTTAAACTATCTCATTACTTTTTAAAGTAAACAATCGCTGTATTGCAATCTAAACGAAAGAGAACATCAGAAAATTAAACTATATAATATAAAATAATAAAACCGTGAAAGAACTAAGAACTGTTTTATTCCAACAATTACTTTATTTCTTATTTGCAGTTTCTCTTCTAGATAATTGGTTTCTGAAGCAATTTCTTGCGTTTCAGTGACTTTAAAAGAACAACTATGTATCCGTTATTAGAAAATTTATAATACTTTGTTATCTTTTGTATGACTTTTATTATCCGTCGTTATATCTTGTAAGCTAGAAGACTATCTTTTAAAGCTAATAAAGATTTTAATTTCATTTTATGCTCCTATTTTCTAAAATAAGTTATTCTTTTTTGGGGCTGAAACCGTTGCTACCTTGCTAGTGTACTAAAATCTAGTTTGTTTTTAAAGAATAATGTGCCTACCGTTTTTTTTTGGTCACAGCAATGAATCTGAATTACTTTAGAAACACGACGTAATCGAGAAACGTAACGATAAGTAAGAAAGAAAAAATATCAAAATAATTATTCTGAGATATTTTAACAAAGTTCCGCGAAACAAGTTCCTCGACCCTTTTGCTGTGCCCTACAGGGTTCATAATGATGTAAATTATATAGTTACTACCTAAGTACACAAACATTATGGTAAAGCAATAAAGACATTGAATATTGAGTATTGAGAATCACAAGAATAAAAACCTTGGGAAGCATCGGAACAAAATCTGAATAAACAAAAGCCAACCACGAACATAATCCATAATGTATTGGTCAAATCTGAGACCAAAACAACTGTCTACCAAAAACTAGAAACAGATGTTTATGCTGCAAGTGCACTACGGATGAATAATTCTAACAAAATACAGGATTATGTTAATATTAGGAATCAGTGCGAGCTGTTTGCCGTCCCCTGTATATTTACTATACAAAACAATGCAGCAGAGGAAGGAAATAGTGGTGAACGCTTCTTCTTTTTCGCCTGCAATATAAATCAAGTTATTTGAATTTAGAATCCAAGTTATGGGAACATAAACTCAATATTATACATGACAAAGTTCGAAGTCCACTGCAACCGATTTAGGAACTTTTTATCACAAACGGTCATTATAATATCAATTGAGATTACATAATACTAAAGAGGATAGTTGTTTAAGTGGATATACATGTAAATTATCTAAGATTGGATAAGCAAGTATAGGTTAAAATTTTACTGAAATACTAATACTAAAATTCTCGCTATTTTTGTCTCTGTGGCTGTTACAAGAAGCTTTTTGATAATGGAAAAGCAAAAAGCGCTTTTATTTTCTTTGAGAGGCTTACGTGGGAAGGTGGTTTTATAGAGTCAAAAACTTATAATATGTGGTACGAAGGTTTTTTAGGACATCAGACGCGTTAATAGCAATATCGTGAAAGTAATGTTAGAAATAGGAAATAGGTAGAAATAGGATAAAATATAGGTAAAAAATACAGAGTGAAGTTTGAATTCAGTAACCTTTTAAGGTTGTCTAGGTCGAATTTTCCTTAGGTAGTAAAAAAAAAATACCCACGTAACTATCGACATTCAATATAGACATCCCTAAAGTGCGAATCCAGTCTAATATGGCGATATAAAGTCGGAAAGTCCCAGCGTATCGCTAGCCAGCTGAATTGTACTGAAACACGAACCGTCATTTCGTATAGATGTTGGGAATTTAAATGACACTTCATTTGAAAGTTTAACAGATTACATTTTACAATCTCTCGAATGGTATCGTAAGGTGATTCTCACGTAGTCTATAGATAGGTGTAATATGCTTTGTCATTCACCTTAATAGCAGGTAGGAGAAGAGACTTATTAGTAACTTTGCTTCGCTCCCTGGGCGTCGTAAATGAGCTGGGTATAATGACAGAGGGCCGAGAAAGTGACATTCTATCAGCGATACCTATCGATGATGGAAAAGTAAAAAAAAAATTTTTTACCGAAATGTATTTGAATTGACATAAGCTACCGAAATGTCAATACTGTTGAAAGTCGTTGTAGAAATACGAAACGCTTTGAAAGCGATTTCCACTTGTCTAGGCCCTCAGGAGTCAGGATCTATCGGTAAACGGTAATGATAAAATCGTTTGGACACTTAAAAAATGTCGCCCTTTTTAAAATAAAAGGAACACGTAGAGCTCTTTTAAAAAACAGGTTTTTAAATCGACAATTTTAATAAAAACAAACGAGCAACAGCCTACGTACATTTAGTAAATAAAAATAAACGCAGATAAAGTATCAGGCAATGAAAGATAAATAGGAAATAAAAGAGTTCAATTCATTTACATAAAAGGTCAGCGAAAATTACGAAAGGATTTTTTTTTTTTTATTGCGGGGTATGAAATAAAAAATGTCTTATAAGATTTTTGTTAGAAGCTCGACGGCACAGTTTAGTTGATAACTGGCAGCATTAAATTTAATAAAAATCCTGGTATTTCGTCAAGATCTCCTGAAACAGAAAGTTTAATTTTAAACTCCAACATTCAGCACACACATCGCAGTACAAAGGCGTCACAAATTCAACAAGACAAGCTAGAACATGTTGGGGTAGGTCGTAACGCGTTGACCGCAAAGTTCCAAATGTATGCAAGGATGCTCTGTACATTGTACATCTCGACTATTCTCGACGCCAAATTACCTTTCTATTGAAAACGAGGCAACAGAAACTACAGCAAATGTAGAAACAATGTGTGAAACATAACAATTTTCTAGCATGGTGTGTGCTATGTTATATGACAAATGGAAAAGTAAAATATGTTGTACTCGTGGCTAAGTAATAACAGCCGCACGGGTCGATCCATCAGGTTAAGGTATGCTTGCCGGGGTTAGTCCGTGGATGGGTGACCGTCTTTACATACAGAAACTCCTTCGTTCCTCGGAAAGCACGTTAAGCCGTTGGCCTTGGCTGTCATTCGTGGATCTTTGACAGCCTGACAACCAGTCTTGCCAAGGGGTATTGTATTACCTAGTTACTGAGTTGTGGAGGTCAGATAAGCAGTCGCTTTATGTAAAATACTGGTATTCAGCTGAATCCAGTTAGACTGGAACCCGACCCAAACATAGTTGGGAAAAGACTAGCCAGATGATGAATATTTTGTAATAAGGATTTTTCAGTCGTGTGAACTGTGTCCGATACTTGGCAATAGGCTCGCCTCCAATAAAATAGTGCATGACTGATGAATCCTGGCAGAGCGTTAAAAACAAAACTGGAGAACTATGGGTGCATTATACACACCTCTGGCTAACCCTGCGAGGAATAAAGACGTAATGTTCAGTCATAAATTATTATGATTGTGGTCAACTTTGAACATACCAACAATATGAATTTAACTAAACGTTAAATTATATCAGTTGAAGTACAAAGATGTCACCATCTAAAGTGACATGTAGCAGCATGCCTGCGGGTATTCAGACAGGGTGGGACATGTGACCACAAGACCGCAAACCGTCACTAAATGTATGCAAGGATCGCTTCACGCTTCGGAACTACATCGGAATAACGCATTGTTGCACTGAATGATCGTTTTGGGACTGATGGAGATAGACTTACAAAGTGGACCTAGAATGGAACCTTGTGGCATTATTTTCAAAGATGTCCAGCAGTGGACGTCTTTCGGCTGAAATGACGATGATGATGAACTACACCATTTATGAAGAACACTTCTGATTGGGAAAAAAGGATAATAGACACACAAAACCACTTTTTAAAAGTGTTGATTCGCCCGTTTCAAGTGAATAAATTCGTGTGAATCACCAATAAGCCGAAATAACTTCAATTTTTAGCCCCATTTTAGATTTATTAAATGAACTACACGCGCCTATAACTTTTACTGTGAAATACTGAACTCAAGAATTATTTTTTATCCACATACGAGTTTTTCAAGACTCTGTGCTTCTCACTACTTACACTCCTACTCAAAAAGAAAACTAAGTAGATTAAAAAAAGAAAACCTACTCACTGAATTTGTCCTTAATTTCCTCCACTAAATACTTTACTGGAGTTTCCTTTAAGTTCCGTCGACAAAGATAAATGGTTGGTAAGGTTTGCATCCAGATAGTATAATAAACTTTTGTTCATGATGCTACCTCGAAGTTTCTTCGTGTTTTCCTACAGTTCAGGTAAGACTATATAAATTCTTAGTCTCCATGAATTTCCTCAAGCTTTTTCGGTCTTGTCAGCGTTTTAATTCTTCGGATAAAATTTTCTTAGAGCTGTTTATGCTCTACTGTTTTATTGTAGTGTTTTTATTTGTTGGGTACTAGATACGGGTTTATTTTGCATTTGCTCTGAGCCAGTTACGTGAGAGGTTCTTTGTAAAATTATATTTTTATGTTTGCACTTTGAGAATTTAAATATCGCTTTAAAGTTCATGGGGTTTTTATTTCTAGTAAAAGAATTGTTGATATTTGGATAACCTTATTATACAGTAACATCGCATCGCAGCTCCTGCTTCCCCCGGTTTTTACGACTTGACAAAACCTCGAGATTTCTTAGTTCAATGTAACGTTAATATTAACGTATCATACAAATAAACTTTTCGGAATAAGTTCTCTAAACGATGGTGAAAACCTCATCAAAATCTGTTGCGTGGTTTAGAAGAAAAAGAAGAAAAACGCGGACATACAAACAAAAACGAAAAGTGACTTTATTTTATAATACATATTTATTTATGTAGCACCTGTAACCCCGCGTCCTATTTAAAAGCGATCGTTGCCGAATTCGCGATCGCGTACATAAGTCACTTTTCGTTCGTAAAACCGACAGGCGCCCTTTGTCAGGGCGACAACGCTTTCAGAAACCCTAGACAAAGTGACATTCTATCAGCGATAACGATGATAGAAAAGGCAAAAATGTGTAGGACTGACATAGGCTATCGAAAAGCTTATGTCAATCCCGTTGAAAGTCGTTGTAGAAATACGAAATGTTTTGGAAGCGATTGTCACTTGTCTAGGCCCTCTGGTGTTCACCGAACAAAAAGTGACATAATGGACACGACTCGTGCCGCTCGCTCGATTTTCGCAGCCTAAACCTACACAACGTGGCTTCCTCAAAGTAACTCCCATAAATTATATAATCTGAAAATTGCCTTAAATTAAGCCTAATTATTGCCTTCTCTTTTCATAAGAGAACAACATTAAAGCAACCAAGAATGAACTGCCGAGCGTTAAAAGCGATATTTAAAATCTAATTTATCCCTTTAATACTTCAAAAGCTACAGAGAAGACACTTTTATCTCCACTCTTGATCAGATAAGTGCGACTGTTAATAAATGTCTTTATAATACGGTTTACGGAATTACCGGCTTTTGCTGCCACAAGTTCAAAGAAATTTCTATAGAATTCCAAGTGGAAAACTTGGAATTCTATAGAAATTTCTTTGAATTTCAAATAAATGTTTCTGGGTTTCGAGAGAGATTACTTTGGGTAGTAGTTGTTATCGAGATCTTAGGTTTTATCATGTAGGATATAAAAGACTATTAATAACAGAAAAGTATTTTTAATTTGTGTATCTATTTGAAATAAATATCTTCATAGCAGGCTAACACTAAAATATGTATATACAAGTACCTATATAATAATAAAAAATAAATAAAAGGGAAAGAGCTCATGGGATATGAAAAAATATTTTATATTCGTTATTAATTGGAATAGTGACCAATTAGGTAATAATTTGCCAAAATTTTATTTGAGGGATTTGGCGTACAGTATAGTTGGTGCAAAAAGTCAAATATTGTGAGTGCAATTTACAGGATTAATTACTACGACGAAAACTCCTATGTACAAAAAAATATATACACGGATGAGTTTGAGTATAGAGCTATTTACAAAATAAACATCATTTCGTCTCTTATATAGCTCCACTTCAACTTAATAACGGCAACAAGAGAGCGTAATAATACACTAATGTTATAAGCCCACATAATATGTCTAAGAAAAATACGTCTTTACAAAAACTCTAATTTTAGTATCCACTTTAGGCTGCTTGTCCATTGACGCGGAGCGAGGCAACGGAGCGGAGCGAGGGAGTAATGAGAAGCAAAGTTGCGGACTGTGTCTGTCCATTGCTGCGGAGTAAGGTAGTGCGGAGTGGAGTTGCGGACTATGCCGAGCTAGGCCGAAATCACGCGTCGAGTAATTTCACCCCACGGCCGGTTTATTTCCCTTCCCCGCTCCGCTTACCAGTTTCATATTATGATTTTTTACACTAGTTCACAAATCTCCGTCCACTGAAGCGGATCGGAGATTTTATGCAATTCCATTGGTTAATGTGGGCATAGCTCCTCTCCGCTCCAATGGACAATCAGCCTAAGTCTAGACAGGCGGAGAAATAATACTAGCAATAAACTTATTTCTACCGCAATATAACATTCTAGCTTCGGTTGGAATGTTCAGAAAAAGACATATTATTGCCGAAACTTTTGTCTATAGCAGGTGCTTTCTAAGGAGACAAACACTCACTAGGTTTTTTCCCGCACAATGGGTACTTACGTAGTAATTTAGTGAAGTTATTTTATTCCTAAAAGCCGAATGAAATAGATGGCCTTCTTCTTTTGACTGACCTAGGGCCTTGAAAAAGTGACATTCTATCTATCACCTATAAAAATCAATCAATCTGCCTCTAAAAGTCTAACCAGATACAGTTGAATACCAGTATTTTACATGGAGCGACTGCCTATCCGACCTCCATAATCCAGTCACTGGATAATACGATACCTATTGGTAAATAAAACTAGTTGTCAGACTTTCGGGCTTCTGATGACCCGTAACGACTGTCAAAGATCCACGAATGACAGCCGGGAACCATGTCATTGAGTTTCATCTCATCATCTGCCTAGCCTTTTCCCAACTATGTTGGGGTCGGCTTCCAGTCTAACCGGATGCAGCTGAATACCAGTATTTTACATGGAGCGACTGCCTATCTGACCTCCACAACCCAGTAACTGGGTAATACGATACCCCTTGGTTAGACTGGTTGTCAGACTTTCGTGCTTCTGATGATTCGTAACGACTGTCAAAGATCCACAAATGACAGCCGGGACCAACGGCTTAACGTGCTTTCCGAGACATGGAGGAGTCTCGATATGTGAAAATGGTCACCCATCCACGGACCAACCCCGGCAAGCGTAGCTTAACCTGATGGATCGACCCGAGCGGCTGTTATTACTTAGCCACGAGCTCCTCATTGAGTTTCATCTCTCCTCGTGTAAAGTTGGAATAGATGATGTTTATTTGAAAGAAGCTGAATTAAATGACTACCGTTTAGTTCTGCGACTAAAGTTTGTTCCTCAAGGGAAATGTGATAGCAGATGCTCTGCATACAAATAGAAACATGCTGTATAAAATAAAAAGAGAACTAGTCTCACGCTCAGGTGTTAATTCAGGCGCTAACAGTTGCTATCAGGTGCAGTTGGCTAATATAAAAGAAAAACAGCGAAAGCTAGCCGAAGAATAGAATATTTCTATAAAACAGATATTTTCTTATAAACTGAAAAAGGCTGTATGATCAACAATTTCTTCAAATATAACTTAGAAAATGAACTCAGACAATTAAGAAATCGTATTAGTTTAGAAAAACATTGTACAAACAGTCCCAGCTTTTCTCCCAAAATTCCAAGATCATAAATCTAAAAAACCTACACACGAACTTTCAATAAACGGCCAAACACAAGTATTCGTAACGTGTAAGGACGATAAGTGTGCAGTAAGCCTAATAGGAAAAGTTAGAAATTGCCAAAGTTTAATGGGATCTTTACGTATTGTGACACTTTAGTAGCAGTGAAACTACTAAAGTGCTTTTATTGCAATTATACTAGCTGTACGTCTCGTCATTGGTCGTAAACGGTTTAAGAGTTTTAGCACTTGTTCGCTAGTTTTATTTTAGTTTTTATTTCTTGTTAACATTGAGGAACATCTTGAGTTTGTTAGTTTTTAACAGCTTCTTGAGTTTGTGGATTTACAATAAGATTTTCATCCGTTCGACGTTATTTTGTTTTTATTTTATTTTAGCAACTGTTTTTCATCCAACGGCATATTAATAAAGAATTATGTTCTGTTCTATTATGCTTCTAAAATCTGTATTTTACGAAAATTAAATGATGAAGAGAATTAATTTACCTTCTCCCGTCTGCTGACGTAAAAACTTTACAAGTCACACTCCTTAATTAAATAAAATAGTAAAAATGTTAATTACTTTCTTGCTTGTCTTTCGACAGACATGCATACCTGCTCGTATTTCAAAACTCCCAACAAGTGATACCAAGTTCTCTTAACTTATTAATAAGTTGAAGTTTTACATTTCCGTGTTAAAATTTTGTACGTTTCATTAATTTTCTGTGTGTATTTTGTAAAGGGAACTTAGGGACTTCTGTTCTGCTGATTTATTTAAAAAGAACAAAATAATTATAATTTTCTTCAGTTTGTTTCAAATTGAAACAAAACAGAGTGTGTAATTAAATCGTGTCTTAAAAGTTATGTTAAGGCGATTATTTTTTTTTAGTTTTAATATATTTGTGTCAGAATATTAAGTAGATAAGTAGTCAGTTTCCAAAATTAGTCTTTATTGTAAAAAATTCGCACTACATAGTTTGCTCCCGCCATCCTCCCTTTTCTAAAAGTTTTTGAACGCGTGATAAGTCTGCAACATACCAAGTAACATTAGACCAAGACTATCTCTATCAAAAAGTCTTAATACAATTTTATATGAAACACAATACGCGATTTATAAATTCTTACATGACGATATTAACGTTGACGTCCACAGTATCGGCATCACGATAACACATTGAAGTAAAATGTATGAAAATATTCCGAAGACGCTTTTAAATTTCTGTCCATGACTACGTTATAACATGCACGTTTTGTTGTGGAAATTGAAGTTTAATGTACTTTAAATAATTTCATGTCTAATAAATATTTTCAACTTTAGGTAGGTACCTACTTACCTATAGATAATTGCTTATTTGCCTTACTTTTAATATTTGCATGCCAAAATATGGCGAAATGTGTCATTGGTCAAGAATACTATTATAACTATCCTTTTTATTACCATAATTTAAAGGAAATAAATGACTTTGAATTTTTCCATACATTTTATGGACGTTGACGTCCACGATCCACGATCATAATTATCGTCATGTTAGAAATTATAGAACCGCACACTATAATATTATTGCGTTACATTTTTCTGCTCATTCCTTTAGTTCTTGCAATGGAAGAAAATGCTACTTTATTACAAAACATTAGTAGTGTATCACATGAGACTTTAAGAAGTTGAGAACGTGACTACGGCGCGGTGGGGTTGGTTAAAGTAATTCGAGTGAATGAACTTTACGTTATAACTTTAAATTGTTTGAGTTATATTAGTATCATCGTAAATTATTTTGTTAAAGAAAATAAAAATAAAATTTCTTCGTATATGGCTATTAATATTCCAGCTCAACGAATCCTAACTATTATTATAAATGCGAAAGTGAGTTTGTTTGTTTGCTTTCACGCTAAAACGGCTGAACGGCTTTCCATGAAATTTGGCACATGGCAGACCATAACCTGGGGAATAGTCCATTCTTTACCGCAAAAATTGTATGAAAATATTATTTACCTTTTGGTGTTATTAACAATGCCTTTGTTCATCGTCCTAGATATCGTTTCATAAACGACCTTAAGTAATTAAGGCTGACAGATACTTTGTGTAAGACAATATTTGTAGTATTAGACAATAATAATAAAGTGGATGCGACAGGTCGGAATAAGGCCACAGGATAAGACCGCAAAATAAATAATAGGGAAAGCAAATAATTGGTTGACAGCTGCCGTCAAGCAATCAAGTTAATTTTGTTGGTCGCTTGTCAGTAAACATGACATAAATAGCTAATTCTGGAATGTACGGCATCCGTTATTTAGTTCAGAAACGAATATGACGAAGTATTCTCATCTTGTGTTAACACTGCATTAAAATACTTCAACGACAGTATCTCACGTGCCACTGAAAATCACACACAAAATGTTAAAATAAGTCGCAGAATGGTTAACATTCAACCCTGGGTTACTCCTGGCTTAATTAGATGCATAAGACAACGTGACAAACTTCATCTTGACTGCAAAGCCAACCCTAATGACGACACAAAACAATTAATTTACACTAGGTACAGGAATTTCGTTTACACGCTCCTTCGCAATGTTAGAACATTACACAACAGACAAGAAATTGAAACCAACAAGAACAACCCTAAAAAACTATGGACGGCAATAAAAGGCATATGTAAGAATAATACTTGTCAAAATACCTCAACACATTTAATTACATCCAGTATCTCTCCAACAACATCCCTTGATAACTGCAATCAGCATTTCGTCTCTGTAGGAGAAAAACACGCTGCTAAAATCCTTGACAAACTTGCAACCACTCATGAATCACTAATAGAATCACACATAACACCGAACTCTAACTCACAATCCTTCTATCTTCACCCGACCGACGAAGAAGAAGTCTCTAACATAATACAAAACTTGAAAATAGACAGCGCACCGGGGCCAGATCAACTAACAGTACCACTACTCATAAACTGCCGAGAAAGCCTAATCAAACCAATCACGCACATATTTAATTTGAGTCTAGAATCAGGTATCTTTCCTGACTCCTGGAAAATCGCTGCAGTGTCCCCTATCTACAAAAGCGGTCCCAAAGATATGCCAGAAAACTACAGGCCTATCGCTTTGCTGTGTATAGTCTCAAAAATTCTTGAGAAAATAGTTAATAAGAGACTGGTAAATTTTCTTGACGAAACCAATATTGTCTCAGACAAACAATTTGGATTCCGGCGAGGAAGGTCCACTGAAGATGCGGTGTCATTATTGACAAATCAAGTCTCCCACCACATAGAAAATGGAGAATGTTGTATCGGTGTTTTTCTTGATTTGGCAAAAGCATTTGACACCGTTTCACCAGGGCTGCTTCTAAAGAAACTAGAGGCATTGGGTATAAGGGGTGTACCTCTGGAATGGTTCCGTAGCTACTTGACATCTCGGCATCAATACTCCAAAATAGGCAGTCTTCAAAGCAGTTTGCTCCCTATCACGTTTGGTGTCCCGCAGGGCAGCACTCTTGGTCCAACACTGTTCACGCTGTACATAAACGACGTAGTAAATCTCTCTATAGGTAATGCTGAAGTGATCTCCTACGCCGATGACACAGCCATTGTTTTTCATGACAAGACTTGGGAGCGGGTGTTTCATTTGACGGAACAAGGCCTTACTCAGATAGCGCACTCCCTAGACACAAACTTACTGACCTTAAATGTCAGTAAAAGCAAATATATCGCCTTTTCCAAAACCAGCGCTTCCAGCCCCTCTCAAACTATGTCTCTAAAAATACATACTTGCTTACAGGCACGCAATAACGCCTCTGACCTTAATTGCACATGCAAAATCCTTGAACGTACTAACACAATTAAATATCTCGGAATAACCATAGACAACAACCTAACGTACAAAGCCCACATTTATGCCCTTTCCTCCAGAGTACGTAAATTAATACACGTCCTAAAAAAGCTCCGGGACTGTACCCCTATCGATATTTTACGAATGGTCTATTTCGCACTCTGCCAGACAATCATACAATATTGTATCTGCATATGGGGACGCGCTGGCAAAAGCACACTTATCACGCTAGAGAGGGCGCAACGGGCACTAATCAAGGTTGCTCTCAAAAAACCTTTCAGGTTCCCTACAGACCTTGTCTACCGTGAGTTTGAAGTTCTCAGAGTACGACAAATTTTTATACTCCAAGCAACTCTTAAATACCACACTAAAATGAAAAAACGGCCTGACTACAACGAAATAATAAACAAACGTGTCTTCAGAGTACCCATACCAAACGCCAAATCCGAACTAGCTCGACGTTGTACCTTTTATTCCTATCCAAACACTTACAATAAAGTCAGTAAAATCTGCGACCTAAGAGACTGCTCAACCAAAAACTGTAAGAAAATCCTAACCTCAGCCCTTCTAACATTAACATACGATGACACCGAAGCCTTGATATAGAACCTACTTCACACACATACACCACCACACACACCATCACACACCCCACCCCACCACACACAACTACACAAGCCCAACAAAATGTATACTATTTTTACTTTTCCTTAGCTTACGTCTAGAATTTGACATATTATGTTTTTTTTGTTATTGTTATATTCATTTTATCTTTAATACCCTCACACTGGAAGGTAACCACAATATTGTTAACCGCACTCCCGAGCCACAAGATACAAGCGACGCTTAGTTTGTGGCTCACCGAATTTGGCTAAATTGTATTGTTACTTTTTGATTAATAAACTTTACTTTACTTTACTTTACTTTTTTCTGATCTATTATTAGAATGGTATGCTCGACTTGATTTAGACAGTAGCTAAAAGACCCCTGTAAGAAACAGATAAACTACGTCCAGCGTTCGGTGTGGCAACACGTCGTGTTCTGGTTTGCGACTGGTCAATCGTCATTCTGAGGATGCCTCGTTGAGAGGTGAAATACGTGTCGATTTCTTACAGGTTTTTTTATGAGTCTTGGAGAATAGAAGCGGAATAGGTTACTAAATGTATCTGCGTCTATTATATTTTATAATGGATTTCCGCAAAGTCACGCCTGGATCAATTAACTATCTTAGATAGCTTCAACTTACCACGGTAGCAGTAAAGGTAGGTAGCTCGGTTCACAACACTATATGACTTCCACGAGCTCTTCCTCGTACTGAAGCAAGACTGCAAACCTTTTCAAACGTCTGGAACAGACTGTCAGGCATCCCAGTATTGCCTGCCAGGGTTGCGGGAAAGTCCGAAAGGCATACCGGGACCCTTGGCAACAGGCAACTGAAGGAACATGGGTGGGCTTTTAGCCAGTATTGTCTGACACGCCCTCCCGCTCCACCCAGAGCGGAAGAAGTAATTTGATGAATCCCGACCTTCAAAAAAAAAAAAGGCGTCCCAGTATTACCTTACAAATTGAAGCGAAAACATCTTTAGGCGTGTTGAGCACTTGAACAAAAATCATGAAACTCGCGTCATCGTCACCGAACGCTTGTTGGGTGAACAAAAATCATGGAACACGCGTCATCATCACCGAACACTTGAAGAAATGAATGAATGTTACTTAGTTTTTACTTCTATCGGCATTCCCTAAATACTGCCCCGGAAGGTTTTTTTTTTTTCGGTAAATCTTTCAAACTTCCCCAGATCAGTAGGAAACTAACACAATATTATATTTTAATTCGATGTAGCGTTATTGAATTCCTTCAAAGGAAATTCCGGGGAGCAATAAAGGCATTCTTTGGCGCAATGCCATTCTCAAGGCACCGGCGTGCCGTCCTCACCCCAGTACGTTGATTTTTATTTTTAACTATCCACATTTTATAGTGTGGAGCTAAAGCTATTAGTTTTACAGTTCTTAGACTTAATTTTTATATTTATTTGAGGAAAGTGAGTTCAGAATAATACTAAGATGAAAAGTTATTTAGTTTAAATGAAGTCGAATATCTTAATCCTATCCTAACTTTCAATATTATAAATGTGAAAGTGAGTTTGTTTGTTTGTTTTTACGCTTTCACGCTCAAACGGCTCTATGGATTTAGATGAAATTTGGCGCATGGGTAGACCATGACCCGGAGAAGGACATTGGCTACTTTTCATGCTGGATCGCAGACGAAGTCGCGGGCAATAGCTAGTAATATTATAAATGCGAAAGTAAATTTGTTTATTATGCTTTCACGCTGAAACGGCTAAACGGATTCGGATCAAATGTGGCACTTGAGTAGACCATGTCCTGAGTTAGGACACTGGATACTTTTTATCCCGATATTCACCCGGGATTGAGACTTATGTGGGTGAAACCATGGGGCGCAGCTAGTCATTTATAATGAAGAAAAATTAACTCGTCGTTTTGAATTGAATTTTAATTAATCCTAAGGAGTGAAGTGCATAGCAGGGTGTAGAAGCCAGTATTTTCTCTTAAGAATTTTGTCCCTACCTACAACTACATAATATTATCAATGTGATAGTAACTCAAAATAACAAGAAAGTAAAGCTCATATTCTTATAAAGAGAAAAATGAAACAAAGTCATTAATATTATCCAACAGAAACACAGTTTTCCGATACAACATTTTTTGTTTAACCCAATTACTTTTTCCACCGGAATGAAATCCTCATTCATAAAGTAATAACACGCGAAAATCTCCGTTAACCAGAATGAACGTACTGTGACATGGCGTACGGCATACGACATACATGTGTCATACGCTGTCGAACAGGGCTGCCGAGCACGGGAGCCATCTACATAATTAAATTGAATTTACATCAAGACTCTATTCACAGAGGCACAGCCCTACCTACTTATGTACGGGACAATTAGGACCTTTTAACATAAACCCGCGTGCATTTAGCGCGGTTCAGCGAAATTTTCGGGTAATGGAATTTTGGCTTTGAATTCTTCGGTGCTCTTTGCTTTCATGGTGTTGGGTATTAAAAATAAAGCGTCGGATATAATTTGGTATAAGAAGAAGTACAGAAGCCTCCAATTTGGTTTTTAACTCGCCTGTATTTATCTGTAAGCTAGAGAATTTTGAGGAAGGTCAATGGGGAAATTCATTATTGTTTCAGCGAAATAGGCTTGGAAACAAACGCGTACTGGTAAAAAATAAAAATGTAGGGTTTATCCAGGATTGGACAAAATGATCATTCTGAGGCAACCGGAAATATAACTTTAAACAACATAATTATATTATTACCTATTGTTATTTTATTATGAACCTAACTGGGCGACCGACCTCTGCTCGGGTGAAAATAGAGAAAACGAATTTTCCCAGCTACGAGACCTAGCTAGATCTATTTTTCGCCCCCGTAAACCTCTTTATTGCAACTTCTTTCATCGAAATCATTAGAGCCGTTTTCGAGAACGTGATTACAAAAATATGAACAAGTCCTAATAATTTTCACATTTTTGTCCCTCCTGTAAAACTGCACTTTTGTCTATACGTCCATTTGTTATGAAGCTCTCGAATAAATAGGTATTATACAGGGTGTTTGGTGCATCGTTTGCCAAATGAAAATGGCAGGTAGGAGGGGTCATGTAGGTCCATGTTTTTTTTTGGTACCTGATTATTTATATGAGCTATATTTGTATATAATATATAGGGTGTTTGATGCATCGTTTGCCAAATGAAAATGGCAGATAGGGTCATAAAATATGGTAATAGTATAGGTTTCAGCTGCATCAGGTTATATTAGAAGCCGATTGCGAATTATAATTTCAGTCCACATAATATATCATAACTGAACCGCTTCTGAAACAAATGCTATCTTGACCCCCAGTCACATGTTTAGCCAATAATTTATTCTCAGGTCGCGGGCCACATTTAGCACCCAATAAATTTATCCGATGTCAAATAAAGCCGATGGGTACTAGATTTATAAGTGACGGTAGTAGGTACGCTTACCTTAGCGTTTTGTTTCAGAAATTATAGTTGTAATAAAAGGTTGTTTTTATAAATATATAGAATAATTGCTGAGAAAAAGACAAATAAATTTTTCTCTCTTGAGAACTTGTAACGAAATGGCTACATTGTAACAAACTTATCTTTTCAACGGCAATTCTTAGAAATACTTAAGGGCCTACCCAACCTCAAATTTTAACTCGCTCGCACCGTACTACTCGCTGCCTGAGTGAGAGCGAGACGGAGTGGGGTGCTGGCGGCTCCAAGCCTCGAATAGGTTAGGTAAACTTTACGGTGAAAATAATGCGAATTAAAAAAAAAAAAACGTAAGCCCTGCTTTAAAATAAGTTCAGTTATTATGCAAAGTTTCATGATCTATTTTGAAGTAATACTTCGAAATAATACTTCTAATATACAGTTTATAAGTAACTTTGGATCTTTGTTCTATCAAGAAAGTTTTATGTAATCGTGTTTTCGTTAAAAGTAGGACCTAGAATCAATCCTCAACTTTAACATATATTTATTTCAAAATGAATGCTGCAGTATTTTCGGCATAACGAAGGATCATGCTAAGCAGTTTGAGGAAGGGTAGGGCCTTAAATCCATTTCTATTTCTCTTGTTCGTTCCTGAACATAACAAGTTTCTGGAACTATACTTAGAGGAACATCATTAAAACTCAGTTGAAGATTCTTGTGACAGACTGATGAAATTACTGTTCCTCCAGCCTAATATTGTCCCACTGTAGTGCGAGAGGGAGGGAGAACCTCGTGGCTAAGTAATAACAGCCGCACGGGTCGATCCATCAGATTAAGCTGCGGTTGGACCGCGGATGGGTGACCATCTTTACATACCGTGCCTCGAAAAGCACGTTAAGCGGTTGCCATTCGTGGATCTCTGACAGTCATTACGGGTCGTCAGAAGCTTGAAGTCTGAAAACCAGTCTTATGAAGGGGTTTCGTATTACCCAGTTACTGGTTTGTGGAGGTCAGATAGGCAGTCAATCCATGTTAAATACTGGTATTTAGCTGCATTCGTTTAGACTGGAAGCCGACCCCAACATAGTTGGCAAAAGGCTACGCCCCCTTACATATTTGTTTTATTTTGTTTTTTTAGTATTTATTGTTATAGCGGCAACAGAAATACATCATCTGTGAAAATTTCAACTGTCTTACTGTCGTCTGTTTGTCCGCTGTCTGTCTGATAGACAGACAGACAGTTTTACTCTTTGGGTACGGAACCCTAAAAATCCTATCGAGGCGATAGGATTTTTTTTCTTAGGATTAGGATTCTTCAAAGGTTTTCTAATTTTGTATAATTATATTCCTTGGCTATCATTATTCAGCATTAGACTAAGACCTGTGTTGCTTTTAAAGTATTTAAATAAATAAATAAACCGTTATTCGTTAAACAACTTAATCATATGAATTCAAACATTGGACTCCAATCATGCAGAAACTCATTTGAATTGATCAAAGCACGTTGGAATGAATAATTAGGTATCTACTTGTACATATTTATTTATAGCTTTTGTATGGATATTTTAATGTTGTTCATTTTGTTCATTTCATTTTCCGCTCATTCGGAGCGCGAGTGAAAGATGCCAATTGCCGAAATGCCACATCGTTAGTTTGTCCCTTTTAATTAATTTTGTTTTGAGACGTTTCAATTCGAGTGAAAAATGCCGAAAGAAATATATAAATGAACAAAAAGTGAAACGTCTGATATCAGTTTATTACGTTTGTCTGCCCCGCCTGTCTGCGGAAGCCTTTACTGAGATTTTAGAGAATTGTTCATATTTATATTATATGCAACAGAAGCATCGAAAAAAAAAAGATTGTGTAGGTACCTATGTTTAATTTTTATGAAGATTTGATTAAAATATGTTTCGTTTATTATTCTTATTATACCATAAAAAAATTATGAGATAGAGAATTAAGGAGGCATAAAATAGAAAACTGAAAAGACTTTAAAGTTTCAATTGTCTTTTAAATCACTCTAATTATGCAAATAAGGTAATAAACGTGTGAGTAAATAAATTCATCTAAAAGAAAACAGAATTTCAGCGCTATTAAAACTAAAAACAGTAAAGGAATTAATTACCAACTTCAAAAATTTACGTCTTCATTAAAAAACCGTCATTCAGTCGTAATCCAGCGACTGAAGCATATTTTTACAGCTTCTAAAGCGCAGGCAGCGGCTATAAGTTTAAGTTTAGAGGTGTATAAATCACTGGTTACCGCAAGGCAGTGGTAAGCCACTGCATTTAGTGGTTAGATAACTATTCTACCTATGCTTATGCTTACCACTGGGTAAGTAGGGCAGGTGTGTCTTCGTGTGAGCGGGACAAAAGCCAAATAGATTGATCTTTAGGTAAGATAAAGCTACTGAGGCGAGTAATGAAGGTAAATTACAAGTCAGTTGAGGTGGACGATTAAATAAATATTGTGGAAATTATTTTAATATTTATTTTGGGAATGATTTGAATCATTATTTTGGGGATAATTTAATAAGTAGATATATAGATACAATATTTATATTCTAATAATAATATTAGAATATAATTATATTTTTAAATGTTTTATATTTTTTTTAATTCTATTATTTAAAAATATAATTTATATGTATGAAAAATGAAATAAAAAAAAATAGTTAGAATATAAATATAAAATATTTAAATATAGAATATACAATATTTATATTCTAATAACAATATATTAGAATATAAATATTTTTATTACTTACCGATGGTATCAAAACCTATTAGTTATCTTTATCCCGAAAATGGACTGAAGAAGTGAAGATTCAATAGAAATTCTGGACGGAATAAATGGATTCCTATTGGATGGTAGAAAAGTTTTAAAAAGTTACCCGTCTGTAAACGAAAGCTACATCCTATTAATATAATGATCCTTTGCTTACAGCATACGATATCGGAATTTGAACATAAAAGCGAGCCGTTTGTCGTGTCGTCGAGCAGTCAACGTTTGTCGTACGGAAAAAAACAGCACTATACATATTCCGTTCAATATGACGTCGCGTCTCCTTGAATATTTAATCTCAAAGGAACTTTAGTACCTACATCAAAGAAGGTTCCATTAAATGATAAAGCACCAACGAACAAAACCAGGTGCTCTAAAAACCTAGTAACCACCAAGAAGCCTGTAAAAAAAAACAACCTTCCATCTACAAAAATGTAGGGACACGCGAAATTTGTATTAAAATTTACGTCGAACGGTGGATAAATTAGTTTGTTATTCAGAACACGGGACCAAGGATTTAGAGCCAATTCCCTTTTTGATCTCTCCCGTGCAAACAACAGAAGTCTGTCACGGTGGTAGACGGGTCCCGTCTTTGCATAAAATATTAGGTGGGACTGGGCTGTCGCTTCGCGAATAATATGGCACTTGAATTTGAGCGTGCCTGCAGCTGCTGTTACCTACTTAGAGCGAATTTAACCATTGAAACTGAATCGCATTCATAAACGGTCAATGTCAATATTCTACAACAATGGTGACTCTGACAGCTCTTTAACGCGGTTTAGATTTGTGCTGATCGCGTTCAATTTCATTGTCAAAATTCACCTTAAGAGAGTAGTCAAAAAGTCAGTCGCTGAAGCGTGGGAGATGAGAGAGATTTTTTCGTAAAATAATAAAATATAAGTAAAAATCTTTTTAAAAACAAGCTTTTCATAAACTGAAATGGATTTTCCCATGGCCACTATCCGGTTCCATCATCAGACCCTGGACACCATCTTGTGTCAAAGCACTTTTCAATACATAGCCAATGAGTCCAAATAAAATTTGACAACAAGATTATCTTGTTTGATTGAGAGGTTCCTATGGCTAACTTCCGGCTCCATCATCAAACCAGCTCCATGGTATAATTTTTTCAAAATATCTCGGTAATTATATAAGTATGCCAAGTTTCAGCTCAATCGGATGCCAGGAAGTGCCTGAAAAATGGATGACAATTGGAGTAACCGGAAACACATACGAACAGAAAAAGTCAATATAAAGCTTGTAAAAATAGGGTTGTTGTCTACGCACGGTGGTTGGTAACAGCCGGATAAGAGTAGCTGAGCATCGAGTAAAATCGCAATTCAGGACGCGACTGTCCAGCAGTGGACTTTTATAAGCTGATAATGATGATGAATCCTATTGTTGAATTTAATCGTAGTTTGAATAGAATAACTATACGAAATAAATGAAAATCGAACGCTAAACATGTGTTCTTGCATTATAAAGTACCAATGTATGGTCAAAAAGCTTTCAATTAACGATTAATCTCTATTAGCTCGCACACGCCTCCAAATTGAATCGCTATATTTCCACGTTTCCCATTTCCATTGACCACTCTAAAATGAGCTCAGTTAGTTCCTCTATTTCTTTGCACATTGAACACCAGATGGGTTACTATTATAATTCTGAGGGTTCAACTTAAACTGTTATACTTACTACAGCTATAGATGTAAAAATTAAATTATTTAAACAGGTTGCCTTTCAAAAATGTTGTGTCAACGTCACTTGGTTTACACACAATTTTGTGTGAATTTTCGTTGCAGATGTTAACAGTCTGGTTTTATTAAAATTAATATTAAAATAAAAAAACAGTATTATTCTGTTCGAAGGCTTAAAAATATGGTTTTGTTTTGTCACCGGGTGCTGACTCCAAAAAGTTTTGCTGGCTGGTAACACAATCCAATAAAGTAATATTGGTAACAACGCAGCATGTCGAATGGCATATATTGGATATAAACGCTTGGATATACCTTCACAAAAATTGATTATTATCAACGGATTGAACAAAAGATGACAAATAATAATGTTTGACTAGCTTCATCTTTCTGACTGACCGTCTCCTTTATAATTCAAAATTGCTTGTAATTGGTTTGTTTGAAATAAATGCTTCGTGTTTATTACTAGGGTTGCCTAAAGAAATATGTCGCTGTTAATTTTATTTTAGGTATAATTCTAGTTTTTCGACAAGATATTCACTTTATATTAGTTTTGAAATTAATATAAAATATTAAATTAATAATTATAAAAAGACCTCAAGACCTGTCTCAAACTTTATTATGATTTTGGACAAGTTAATTTGGTTCTGTATCATAAAATAATTTTGAGTAAGGTCTTTGTTTAATATATTGGCAAAATTTAATTAAATAAAACTAAGTTTGTTTAGAATATTAATTCAAAAACTTGGGTAAACTTCTTCGTATTTCAAATAGTTACTAATGTAATTTGTTTAATATTATTATAAGCGACATCCAAATTTATGTTTTGCTAATTCAACAAAATTGACGGTCATTGGAGTTAAAAGATTGTAAATAGTTATGTGAACTCAAGCAAATTGATTACTAAATTAAATTGTCCGCAAAGCACAACAGAACTACCATACTTTGACAGTACCTAGTATGAAATGGCTATAGCACAGCAAATTGACATAGGGTTCCAATTTGCTTAACTATTAACTTCCCTGACTGTATTTAAAGCCAAATTATTCAATTGAGTTCATTACAATCTCTTGTTTATAAATCTATTGGCTTTAAATGTCTCTCTTAACCATGATTTTCAGATGATCCGGATAAAGGTATAGATCATTAATTATTTTTAATTCATTTCATCAGTAGACTTAGATCATCATCATCAGCCTATAGCAGTCCACTGCTGGATATAGGCCTCTCCAATTGCACGCCATTCAGATATTTCTCAAAGTCAAAGTCAAATAATTGATTTCAAGTAGGCAAATTAAAAGCACTTTTGAACGTCAAAAACAAAGAAATAGAACTGATTCTAGTTGCCCCTTCCAAAAGGTAATTTACGTATGGAGAAGAATGGGCAAGAAACTCCACCGTTACTCTTTAGAAAAATGTTTTAAAATAATTTTTAAACATCAATTATATAATTACATGTGAAGACGATGCACCTAGAATACAATTACTATACCACAACAGGTAAAAATAATTAAATATGGAGCAATGACAAATAAATGTATAAATCTCGGCAGCTCATGAACACGCACGTGATTTTTCCCTAGGTACAAGTTGTACAACTCTGTTGCACGTGTTCAAGAGTTTATACTCTGCTGTTTAAAATAAAAAGCATAATTGCACACTTATTAAGTCCACCATCATCTGCCTAGCCTTTTCCCAACTATGTTGGGGTCGGCTTCCAGTCTAACCGGATGCAGCTGAATACCAGTATTTTACATGGAGCGACTGCCTATCTGACCTCCACAACCCACTAACTGGGTAATACGATACCCCTTGGTTAGACTGGTTGTCAGACTTTCGTGCTTCTGACGACCCGTAACGACTGTCAAAGATCCACAAATGACAGCCTTACTTATTAAGTCCACCGAAATGGTATATTATACTCCCACCAATCCAAGATTCCTTTGACCAAAATTATCAATAATTATTTAATCAAGAACTCCACCATTTTCCGCTCCATGAATAAGACCAACCCAATCTAATGTTGACAGCCCAGATCTCTTTGTGCAGACGAAACCAGATCGCGATATGAACCCCAACAGTTTAAAATGACCGAATAGCCTTTGATATTAAATTAAATGTCAATCGTGTTTTGCGATTTGGTCTCGGTTATAAATGAGGTCGCTTCAGTATTTTTCCGTTGATTACAACGGGTCTGTCAGTAGTGTCAGTTAGATTGACAGCATCTAGCTGGGCTATTTCCCTTTTGACATTGCGTTTGTCTTTTGATTTTATAGATTTTGTAAATTGTATTCTTTTGCGCAAGTAAATCTTTGTGTGTTAGCCACACACAAAGATTTACTTGCGCAAAAGAATACAATTTAGACTTGCGCAAATTGGGACTTGCGCAAATTTGGACTTGCGCAAATTTGGACTTGCGCAAATTTGGACTTGCGCAAATTTAGACTTGGGCAAATTTTGACTTGCCGCAAAATCGATCACGAAGCACGATAGACGATCGGTCACGAATAGTCACGACAGACTCGCGACTTGCTTGACGTGTGTGGCTAACATTATGTCAGTAAAGCCCCATTGTAAAATTGTAGTAACAAATGATTTGCATCAAAATTAACATATTATTTTAATTCACATACCTAATACTAGATGGGCACTTATGAAACATCAGAAGCTCCACGGTTCCAATTGGCCCTTTTCTATGGAGAAGAGCCGGCAAGAAACTTATTTATTTATTTATTTATTAATCACCAACTTGCACTAACAGTAGTAAGACACCAAACACACAAGTTATAGGCTGATAACAATAAGAGACAATCATAAAATTAAAACAAAACAAAACTAAATTTACTCGCAATTATACAAAATTAAATAGAATAATTCAAAATTAAACAACAAATAAAATAGAATTCTATAAAATTAAATACAATAGAATTAGGATGGAATGAAATAGTGTTCAATTGAAATTAGTGTACAAATATAAATATAGTAGTTTTGGTTAATCTAACTAATGCAATGAGATGGTACTAGGTGCAGCTATGCTAAACTCCACGCTTACTCTTTTAAACATAAACGGCTTTCACAATGTTTTCAAATGACAGTGTTAATAGGTATGAGAGGACATAGTCCTGAAGTACCTGGTACTTAAGGGCGCACCCAATCACAAATTGCTTGGCATGATCCTCTGCTATGCCGAAAATACTGCAGCATTCATTTGGAAATAAATATATGTTAAAGTTGAATATTGATGCTAGGTCTTATGAGACGCGAAAACATGATTACATAAAATTTTCACGATAGAAAAATAAACCAAAGTTACCTCTGCATTATAAACCGCTGGTATTCAAAAAATACTTCAAATTAGATCATGAAACTCTGCATGATAACTGAACTAACTATAAAGCAGGTCTTATGTGTGTCATTTTTTTTTAATAACCATTATTTTCACCGCAAAAAGCAATTACCTAAACTTTTCGACGCTTTAGAGCCGCTAGCACCCCACTCCGTCTCGTTCTCACTCAGGTCGCGAGTAGTATGGTGCGAGCGGGATAAAATCTGAGGTAGGATGCGCCCTTAACAAAATAGAAAAAGGTCTACAAATCTACAGCGAAGCCAGCAATAACTGTACCTCACCAAGTAAACTGTAAATATTTTCTCGTGAAACTGACACATCCCGCACAGTATTTAATCACTAGAAATCCCTCTTCTATAGAAAACCGTACGTTTTATATGTGTGTTATTGTAAATCACCCTCCTTTGCGCGATATTCAGCTGAATTCCCGTATGAAAAGTCACATTTCTCTGAAGCTTGTAATCCGGTCACATGTTTGCAATCACGTTATTTCATTAATGTCTCTTCATCCTTCTGAGTTTTAAAGGCTTGTCTTATAATTGCGTAGCAAAAAACCTTGTTATTTATGTAAAAAGTAGATTTTCACACGTTATGAAATTATGTTTGTGTAAATTGTTATTATTTTTTAATTTATTTATTCTTCAGAAAGCTGGCGTCTATTAACTATAAAGGTAGTTATGTAAGCGCTTACAACTGCCATTTACAAGCTTCCACAAATGAAAAACTATATATCTAATTTAAAAAAAGAAAAGAAACAAGTTAGTTACCTATATGCTTCTTTACACAAAACAAAATAAATTCTTCTTCAATATAAAACATAAAAAGATCTTGGAAATTATAAATCGTAATTAGTATCTAATATTCGTGTCACTTTATTAATTATGCTTAAAAAAAGAAAATAATTATGCCATGAATAATGCTACTCATTGCGGTCTACAAAGTATTCTTTATTTTATTGTATTTAAATTATGTTTTACATGAGACATGACAGAATATAGAAAGCGGATTTATTACAAGAATTCATTTACATGAACGTAAACGAAGCAAAAGGGGCATGTAAGAATCGGCAGGTGGCGGAAACTACAGAAGTAGTTTCTGTCTCACATGGGCGTGAGTATTTATACCTGAATGTAATTAATTTAGTTTCAGTTATTAGTGAATGTTCAGAATATGGATTACTGTGAACAATTGGGCCAATTATTATCTCTATTGTTCAGAAAATCTGAAGCTGTGGTGACAGCCACGTACCCAAGTTTCGCTACGTAAATTACATTATCATGAACACAATTCTTTCACGAAGCATTCTTTAAAAAGACAAAATTCCATAACCTATGAAGCTTAAACAGGACATATTGCTCAATAAATTCATACGTCGATTCTGATGGCTTCCACTGACGTAGCTTCAAGAAAATCGTGAAGATTTTTCACGGAATGGGATAATAAATTTAAAGCGACGATCGGTGACAAGAACGAAAGATGGAACGACTTGAGAACTTACGATGAAGGTGAGAAACAGGAAGAATCTATCTAGGTTAGGAAGTAAGCAATGCCCTGAATGAAGGGATATTCTTGTGGCTTAGATAATAGTTCATTGTACAAAATATATACCTAAAATTTTGAGTAGATATTTTTGCTACTTTTTACCATATTATACAGTGAGAATATTCTTGCGTTTGTATTTGAATAAAATACATAACTGCATTGAGCGTTTCACATAAAAATAACTAGAGCTAACACAAATAGGACAGTAGTTAAAACATTTAGAACGTCACTGGAATGACCGTATAAAATTTTATCATTCCATTTTCAGTAATAGGACAGGCCGACACAATTTTATCGAACGAAAAAAAGAAGAACTTAAAAACCAGACCAATCACAGCCATATTCGAAATGCAATTTAAATAAAATCCGGTTGATGTCATACCTCGGAATTATATTCAGCCAGGAACATTGTAGCCTATAAAAATTGTCACCAACACGCAGTACCGCCATTTTATAATTTGAACAGTAACGTTAACTTGTTTATCGTATATTTTATTAGAGCTCGCATCGTATTGACCAATAAAGTCGATCCCGTAAATGTTTTCGATTTTAAATTGGATGGGCAGTTCGGCCGGTAATAAATGTAATAGGACAACGGGAAATAGGTTTGTTAATTTATGGGTCATTTGTGATATTTATGGAGCTGTTCAAACTTTTGTGTATTTATTGTTTTTTTTAAAGTGGCTTTGTGTAGTTTCTGCTCATGAAGGTTCTATGAAAAAAGCGTGTATTTCAAAATTAATCTGTACGTGTACGGGGGACTTTTCTATTATGGATTGTGATGTGTCAATTTATTAGACAATATTTTTAGACTGCCCTACGAGAAAACTATATCCCTCATTCATTTCAAAGGTCTGAGCTTCATTCCTGTTAATTCTAAATAAAAATATTACAACCACAAAAATTCTAAAACCCAAAATGTCTAGTTCCAATACAAAAATATCTCAACCATCAAAGCGTCTGTTAACTAGCCAGCAATATTGAAAACGTCACATTTCACATATAAATTATTCATAACCTGTTAAAAAAGGTAATTCAATTTTTCTCAGATTTCATATTCTAACCGAAACCTAGTTTTGCGAACATAAATATCAATACACTTTGTTTCGGTTACGTGGCGTGTTTTGTTTTTCCAACCGAGTAAATATTGTATTTCAATATGGAACTAAAAGGGTCATAATTAATTAATCACCCGACTGCCCTGACTGCATTTCTTTAGCACGCTCTGTAGCCTAAACGGCTGGATGGATTTTAACATAATTATGAGGTGTCGTTAGATTCGTCTTAAATGTGGGAGTGAAATAGGCTATATATACAACATTATTTTTTATTTATGCTTAACCCGAAAAGGGGTCATTGTACTTATCATTTTGAACAACTTTTTCTATGGGACGGACCTTGAAATCGCGAAAAAAAAATCTGCTGTTCCCTACATTTTGTCGATTTAAGTGAACACAAGTGATTAGAGCAGTGGTGGCCCAGCGGTAACGGCCGCGGCTTACGAGAGCAGTGGTGGCCCAGCGGTAACGACCGCGGCTTACGAGTTGTAGGTCGTAGGTTCGAACCCTGACAGGCGCTTTACTTTGTGTAAATAATTTCATCACCACTGCTCTCAAAACGGTGAAGGAAAACATCGTGAGGAAACCGGCATGTCTTAGAACCAAAAATTCGAAGACATGTGATATCTACCAACCCGCACTGGGTCCGCGTGGTGGATTACGGCCCACTCCCTCTCATAGGAGGCCTGTGTCCCAGCAGTTTATAGGCTGATTATGTATGTTATGTAAGTGAACACAAATGTATGGAACAGCTGATTTTTTTTCGCGTTTTTTTTCGCTAGTACAATGACCCCTTTTCGGGTTAATTTAACAACATTATTATAATTACAACATTTATAATATTAGCGACCCACTACTGCTTCGCACGATTTTTTAACTTGAATATTAACGTATTAAACATAAATCTTCCGAAATAAATTCTCTAAATGATGATGGTGAAGACGTCATCAAAATCTGTTTCGTGGTTTAAAAGAATAACGCGGACACACAGATAAAAACGAAAAACGACTTGAAGTTATAATATACTAGCTTCCGCCCGCGGCTACGCCCGTGTGGTATGTCGATAAAAAGTCTATGTCCTTCCCCGGGATGCCATCTATCTCCTTGCCAAATTTTATCTAAATCGGTCTAGCCGTTCACGCGTGATGGCGTGACCAAGGGAAATAGGGATTTATTTTTATATATATAAAATATGTAAAGATTTATACATTACAACTGCAAAATACAAAAAAAAAAGTTAAAAAAACGTGACTCCGTAAAAGCGAACTTTAAAAAAGATGGAAACAATATAAATAACTTAATTCTATAAACAATATCATGCAGTCGGAGGCAATAGGTCTTTATTCAAGATGGCTCCAATCTTGTTCATGATTTGTTTTAATAATTTAAATCAAGTCTTTTATTTTCGTTGTTTTTCAGTGTTATCATGCTCTGAATGATATAATGTTTTTTTTTAGAATATATTTATTCAGTATAAAATTGGTAAAATATTAACATAAAATCTTAGAAATAATTTACAAAGGTATTATAATGTTAGATGCCTGTACTAGGATAAACCTGTATCACAGGCGGCATGAGTTCACACTTTATGGTAGTTATAAGGACAATAAAATTCTTAACAATATTTAACAATAGAAGTCTTGAAATAATGACAAAATTTAATAATCTAATTTATTACCTAATCATATTTATATAAACCTTGCTTACTTATCACCCGCTGAGATTTGCGTCGTCATATTAGACGGCGAGGCGGATGGGTGCACTGGCCCCCTTGGGTTAAAGGGGCTGTTATCCATTTGATATTTTTATCAGTTTACTATTTTGTATCCATAATTCACTGTAACTACACACTAAGCAAAAATTTCAGTTGCATTACGTTAGCAATGCACTAAAGGAGGTCACTATTATTAGAGTAGGTAATTATTAAATATTGCTAACGAGCACGTCTGTACACTGTGAATCGTCAGAGTCGAGTCTCCGAATGTGACGGTTGAAGAGGTGATCTGAGCGAATTTCTTAATAAGTAACCACTATTCATACATGGACGAATAAAAAAAGGCGGTCAGATTCTAGCTATAACAAGAAACTGTGTCACTAAGGTCAGCCAACTCGCTATACTAAATATTTATGTGTGAGTGTTGAAGTTTGCGTGACCATTGGTCGATCAACTAACGTGTGCGTGCGTGCGTACGTACTGCTAGGCCGAGTTGAGTCATCATCATCTGCCTAGCCTTTTCCCAACTATGTTGGGGTCGGCTTCCAGTCTAACCGGATGCAGCTGAATACCAGTATTTTACATGGAGCGACTGCCTATCTGACCTCCACAGCCCAGTAACTGGGTAATACGATAACCCTTGGTAAGACTGGTTGTCAGACTTTCAGGCTTCTGATGACCCGTAACGACTGTCAAAGATCCACAAATGACAGCCGGGACCAACGGCTTAACGTGCGTTCCGAGGCACGGAGGAGTCTCGATATGTAAAGATGGTCACCCATCCACGGACCAACCCGGCAAGCGTAGCTTAACCTGATGGATCAACCCGACCTAGGCCGACTTAAGTGACACAGTTTTTTGTTAGCTAGGATATGTCCGACTTTTTTTATTCATATACAAATACCATTTATCTGTGGCAAATATTAAACTTATGTTCATCTGTTGATGATAACCGTTGGCATGAAAATCGCGCCTTCCGTATTTTAACACCTGCATTGAATAAACACGCAGTGATATTACCTTTAAATTCCTGCATTTTTCGGGCAATCCCGTGTGGTCCACGCTCTTCACGCACGTAGCAATTTGAACTGGTACCAATGTATGTGCCTACGCCACATAAATAACTCACATTCCCACGTGAAGTTTGTAGTGTTACAAGCAATTAAAAAATTTGCTCGAATGATATCCGAACAAAATCGACTAAAGTGACGATTAAAATTTATTGAACGCATGTTTTTTTTTTTGTTTTTGCTTGCTTGTTTAAACGGTAGATAAGTAGGTACTTGTACAATCAGGGAAATTATTATTTAAGTTAATTGACACCCTCGGTCAATTTGACGTGTTATAGCTAGCCATTTCATACAACTGTTAATGACAGTTGTAATTTGAATTTACGTTCGTACAATTCAAGTTCCAACCAACTGAACCATATTTTTTCTTGTTTTTACCTAATGTCGGTAATTTTATCAAATTCCATTTTGCAGTTTATAAAATAACCATTAAACTGGTAATAATTATAACCATTTACTGTTTTAAATTACTGTTTGAAAATGATCCACATGAACCTGAAAAGAAAAAAACCGCCAAACAAGAAAACAAAAATAATCCCAAACTAATCCCGACTCTCAATTCAATGAGCTATAAATTATATTTTTCATAATGGCGAACAAAAATTTTCCCTTCGAGAGCTTGTTTCATTTGTATAGAGAATCGTGAAACCCAGTCTAACGACGCAACTGATATGCTAATAGCCCTCGTCAGCACCCATTGTGCATCCGAACTCGGCATTTTATGTCACCTCTTGAAAAAAATAAGCATGTATAAAAATGTGAAAACTTGAATAGTTCATTAGAAGAGAAATCCTTATAATAAGCCATAATGGCAGACTGGATTTTGAAAGCGAAATCTCTGGCTTTAGTAAGATTATGTAAACATGTTCTGAAATCGTAGGTAATCCCTTGTTTACATCAAGGTAGAAAACATGTATGTACTTATTCTACATTATGTTTATTCGTTTTCGTACATATTTTACAACTTAAAAAAAAGCATAATTATTATTATTATGAACACGACATGTCTTGTTACAAATTTTCCCAACTTTATTTTTTGCTTTTTTTATTCAATCAATCTGCCTAGCCTTTTCCCAACTATGTTGGGGTCGGCTTCCAGTCTAACCAGAAGCAGTGGAACATTATTTACATGCTGCCATTATTTTACATGGAGCGACTGCCTATCCGACTACTGGGTAATACGATAACCCTTGGTAAGACTGTTTGTCAAACGGGCGTCTGACGATCCGTGACGACTGTCAAAGATACACGAATGACAGCCGAGACCAACGGCTTAACGTGCTCTCCGAGGCATGGAGGAGTCTCAGCATGTAAAGATGGACTCCCGTCATCTGACCAATCTCGTCAGACGCGACCCTTGTGGCTGTTATTACTTAGCCACGAGCTCCTTTTTATTTTTACTAACTGCCCGCGACTGCTACTGCGATCCAAGATAAAAATAGCCTATGTATCCTGTCTTTTATCCAAATGTCTTTTAACGTGAAAGTGTAAAAAAACAAAATAACTCACTTTCGCATTTTTTATATTAGTTAGGATTATTTGAAACAAAGTTATTACACAAGCAACCTTCTACACTGTGGGCTAGCTGGATATTTCAACAGTACCTACATCGTGTATCGGTATTTTCACTAGTGTAGATGTCCATACAGAAATGTCGTGTTTAGGCAAAACAAGTGATGAACACGGTTTTGTGGTAATAAGAGACATGTTTTTGACAAGACGTCTTTTGCAAGACTTATAGAAAACAAGTTTCACAACTTATTTATGGGTGTAAACACGGGGTAGACGTTGTCTACATGTTATATTATTAGCGAGCTACTTGAATTTCTCTTGTATTGTGGTTGTTGTGGCAGTTTCAAACCGAATGTTACGAACATTCCTGTAGACAAATATCCTTAGGCAAACCTAATATTTGTTTCGAGTGGGTGTTCACTGAATTGTAGTGTAGAAAGCTAATTCACAACGAAGTTACACCAGTCAGGTAAATTCTGCATAATCCATTATTTACTCAATTTAAAAACACTGTTAAAGGTTGTATTGCTGATTCTAATGATTATAATTCTGTAAAGCCATATTTTGGACGGCCGCGAATCATATTTTAATCGAAACATACTGTGACGAAGTCCTTCCCTTCTATACTCATCCGACCATTTATTGCTGGCAATCCTTTTATGGCTGGCCACATCACCATTCAATATTCAATTCAAATTCAGAACGCCATAAACTCCACCATGCCATGAACGCCATGTACTCCTTTTTCCAGTCTGGTCGTCACTTCATCTTTAGACCTTGCCGAAGCTTGTTGCTGTCTTTAATTATACCCATAATCTTCTAAGCGCTGTGTGTCAAATAATAATATTGCTATAATCATGTTAAGTGTTGTATTGTTCTACTAACGTGCAATAAACAATTAACTTCTCCCGTCTACCTTTATTGTTTTACCACCAACTTACTAACGTTGTCCGGTGAGACCCCCTCATTGAGCTGGCAGAGGGCTGAGAGGGACACCGGGACAATACTAACTGACACTGACCTGCAAATTGCAAAAAACTTAAGTTTGAATTTCGCTACCCTGATTTTCGCGGGCTGCTTTTGCCTTAAGATTGCACGGTGAGATATTTACAGAAAAGCATAACTGTACTTCTCTCAAGTAGGTGCTGTTGAAGATGACAAATTTTGATGACGTTCGTTATAATATGAACAGCTCTTCTAAGAAACTGTCATCAGTCAAGAAAACGTAGATTTAGCAAATCGGATGGTTAATGCTCCTTCCTTTTCTGTAACAGAAGAGACACTGGGAAAATAACAGACCAGTATAATAATAATAGTCCTCCACATTTCGGCCACGGCGGCCAATCTCAACGGAGACTAGCCTTTGGAGCGGCAGATATTATAGTGCACAAGTGTGTGCGCGGACACAGGTGCACTCTCTCTTCTTTCACTCTCATAGTCCGAAGGGACCCCCCCTTCGGACTATGAGAGTCCGACACGACCGGAGAGAGATTAAGCGCAGGACCAACAGCTTAACGTGCTTTCTGAGGCACCGCCAGCTTCCCAACTCCGAGCTGATACTAAGAAATTCCTAATGGAAAAACCCAATAACACTTTGCCCGACCCAGGAATCAACCCCAGGATCCCACGCTCAGCAGTCACGCTTGCGACCAACGGGCCAGTATAATGACTTAGTAAAGTTCAATTTTGTAAAATTGTGAATTTTCGGAAAATCCACTTTCGATTTAATGCCTGAAAAAATTGCAATCCCGACTCCCAATGATGATTGCGTACGGTCACATTTTTCCTTTATGTTGATTGTGTAATATGACATTTTCGAAAATTGTCATCGTTGAAAAAAATTCATTTAATTTAAACTTTTTGACAAAACTACTGACGATTTATTTGGTTGTTTTCGTTTCGAGAGCGTGAAAATTTTTCGTTTTATCTTTTTGAAAATAGGCTCATTTCGGAGTTATCCCAATTAGACCGTTTAACATCAGTAGTAAAAAGATGATCTCGGAACGGATATAACCGACCCACTAATCTTGATCTCTAAGTTTTGAAGCCAGGACAGTAATTGCAGTGTCATTTTCATCTCTATTCTACAGAAGATTAATTTATAGATATTTGAGAATCGATAGTTCTAACAAGCAAGGCACTGAATACTGAATAGGCACACATTTTACCAAGCACCAACCCAAAAAAAAAAAGATTTCCAAATTACCATTCAACTCGTGATCTCATATTTATTTTGTACTTAGATCTATTTTTACCCGACTACGGCGAAGAAAAAAGGACGGTTATTTTGACCGGTATGTATGTATGTATTGTATGTATGTATGTTTGTAAGTACCTATGTATGTATGTTCATCTGTTCCCTCCTATCTTCCAAACCACTCATCACAATTTGACAAATGAGGTTGGAAGCGTCTTGATTGTCCGCTGGTTATAGGTATGTGACGTCACATAACATTAAAAACGGCGCCCTCTAGAGGACATAAAGTCCGGAACTAATAAAACAAAAAAATATTGTTTAATCGTAGGTACTATGTTGGGTGTCATGAAAGGGCTTAATGATTACATTTCAAAAATATTTATGTTATAACCCCAAAAAAATTAAAGAAATAAAAACTAAAACCCAACTTAGACTAAAAAGGCATAAACAAGACACCACAGACAGACAAAATAAAAATCCGGAGTCACACGTAATCTGTTCGATTTATGCCCTAACACCTTTTTAGTCGTAGTTGGATTTTAGTTTTTAAATTCTTTAATACTTTAATTTTGCTGATTACTCATGTTATCTCTTTGTATGCACGTGTTTATGTGACAAATAAACCTATTTTTCTTTCTTTCAAAAGGGTCTCCTCTTACTATTTCAACATCAAAATAAACGTTGGGAAAGTATCGTTACCCCTAGTACCGCATTGCAGACTGACGCGTCAACAGTTGGTAGTAACTAACTTTGATAGAGGCATTAGCGATACGGTGAATCGATACATTGTGTTCACCCGTGAATCGAAGAGGGGTCATATCGTTTTAGCTGTTGACTAGCCACTGCCGGACAGCTGTTTCGTTAAACGTTCTCCGAAACGCCTCTACTTATGTAGCCTGCGATGTTCAAATTTTTTAACTTGTTTTTCAAATTGCCGCGCTCTTTTATTTATTTTGTTACTAGCTGCTCCCTGCGGTTTCTCCCGCACAAGTATCGATGCCGTGGGAATACCGGGTTAAAAAGTATCTTATGTACAGTCACGGACTTTAATTGATGAGCCAACTTCAAACTTTTCAATTTTGTAGTTTCATAAATTCACGAGATTACACGATTAAACACGAACTCAAATCGCACGCTCGTAAACAAGATGACAAATAAATTACTTTTAATCGGAAATATCTATAGAGGTTGACTTTATTAGTTAACCTCTATGGATATTTCCGATTAAAAGTAATTTATTTGTCATCTTCTTTACTTTCATACATTCACGAGATTACACGATTAAACACGAACTCAAATCGCAAGCTCGTAAACAAGATGACAAATAAATTACTTTTAATCGGAAATATCCATAGAGGTTGACTAATAAGTTCTCAATGATAAAAATAAATACAATGTTGCATTAAGTTTATCCAATCTATTTGATACCGACCTCCTTTGAATCATAGCTCATTAACTTGATAATTATGAAAACATAACTGAAGACAGTGACAGTTGAAATATCAAGATGACAAATAAATTACTTTTAATCGGAAATAGTCTTATCCATAGAGGTTGACTAATAAGTTCTCAATGATAAAAATAAATACAATGTTGCATTAAGTTTATTCAATCTATTTGATACTGACCGCCTTTGAATCATAGCTAATTAACTCAATAATTCTGAAAACTTAACTGAAGACAGTGACAGTTGAAATATCGATGTCAGAGAATTTTTCCGTACGCTAACGTTACTATGCAGCAGTAACCTAGCAACAATTGTAACAACAATCGTTGCTAGGTTACTGTTGCTAGACCTGCAATTGGTTGACTTTGAGTACTCACTGCTGTCAAGTTTGTAGTTCTGCGTGTCGGGATCCGAATAAACCCGATTTGCATCACACGGCTAAAATGCGAACAGTACCAGGTGGCTCATCAATTAAAGTCCGTGACTGTACTAACCCAGTTCTACCTATGTGCCATACCCATATGCCAAATTTCATCCAAATCCGTTCAGCCATTTTAGCATGAAAGCGTAACAAACAAACTTACTTTCGAATTTATAATATTATATTACTAGCTTCCACCCGCGACTTCGCCCGCGTGCTATGTCGATAAAAAGTACCTTATGTCGTTCCCCAGGGTGCCATCTATATCTTTGCCAAATTTTCTCGAATTCCGTTCAGTGGTTTAGGCGTGAAAAGGTAACATACAGACGACATAGAAAACAGACAGGCAGAGTTACTTTCGAATTTATAATATTATATTACTAGCTTCCACCCGCGACTTCGCCCGCGTGCTATGTCGATAAAAAGTACCTTATGTCATTCCCCAGGGTGCCATCTATATCTTTGCCAAATTTTCTCGAATTCCGTTCAGTGGTTTAGGCGTGAAAAGGTAACATACAGACGACATAGAAAACAGACAGGCAGAGTTACTTTCGAATTTATAATATTATATTACTAGCTTCCACCCACGACTTCGCCCGCGTGCTATGTCGATAAAAAGTACCTTATGTCGTTCCCCAGGGTGCCATCTATATCTTTTCCAAATTTTGTCGAAATCCGTTCAGTGGTTTAGGCGTGAAAAGGTAACATACAGACGACATAGAAAACAGACAGGCAGAGTTACTTTCGAATTTATAATATTATATTACTAGCTTCCACCCGCGACTTCGCCCGCGTGCTATGTCGACAAAAAGTACCTTATGTCGTTCCCCAGGGTGCCATCTATATCTTTGCCAAATTTTGTCGAAATCCGTTCAGTGGTTTAGGCGTGAAAAGGTAACATACAGACGACATAGAAAACAGACAGGCAGAGTTACTTTCGAATTTATAATATTATATTACTAGCTTCCACCCGCGACTTCGCCCGCGTGCTATGTCGATAAAAAGTACCTTATGTCGTTCCCCAGGGTGCCATCTATATCTTTGCCAAATTTTCTCGAATTCTGTTCAGTGGTTTAGGCGTGAAAAGGTAACATACAGACGACATAGAAAACAGACAGGCAGAGTTACTTTCGAATTTATAATATTACCATGGAGTATGGATTAGCTGTCACATACATTTTGATCGTTTTAATATAACACTTTTGTATAGAACAGCACATTATTTTTTAAATGATTTTTTCCTGCCTTTCTGTATAATAATACACTTACCGCTACTGCCAGATAAAATCACGGAGATAAACTTGGTTGACAGACTAAAGACCGCAGTAAATCGTTATCAGCAGACAAGGTAGTCATAATCTCACCATCGTAATGGGTAAAGGTGGATTGAACGTGATTGATAACAATGAAAGATTTGGTGTAAAAATTGAAGTTTTCAAAGAAATATGGATAATCTTTGTCAGATCTAATTGAAAATCGTATCATGATTTAAATTAATTATTAGGTTTGGCTACCAGATTGGTCATGCAATGATTACAGTTGTTAAAACATACATAGGTACATAAAAAAACTCACGCCATCTTCCCACGGGGGTAGGCAGAAACTAGAGTAGAGTTTTTGATTTTGATTTCTCATGATATCTGAACAAAAACTCAAACTTCTTCTCAGAGTGTCGATGGCAAAAATATCGAGTGTTGTTAAATTTGTTTGACCCAAAACTCAGCCACGCAAATACTGTTCGGTGTCACAGCCATTAGGTCCTCAAGTGTGCAGGTGACAGGACATGCGGGGCAAGATTGGAGGTGAGCCATTGTCTGTGGAGAGGCGCCGCATACGCACCGTAGATCTGAGCCTTTCGTGAACCCCCACTTGTGGAGGTTGTCAAACTAACGCCTCAAAAACTCACTCAAACTAACGCCTCAAAACATACATAAAATAATACAAGCTTTCCAAAATTGAGGACAGCCAGTACCCATAACTAACAATTTAAATAAAGGGGGCAAACATCAGCGGTATTGTGGTCTGTGACCGTCTTTACCCACGATATACGACCTACCCTCCTCACTATTGGGACGTATGACCATATTTTGTATAGGATTACGTCGAGATCAAATTGTGGAGTTAATTGTTTAAGGATTATAAGGGATAATGTCAAATGTTAAGTTCCTAAGATTCTTAGTTTAAATTACGGGGTGCGGTGCGATAGGGTTATTCGATAAGTGCGGTAAGGTGGATTGTATTAAGTTAAGGTGGATTTTAACATAATTCGTTTAAAAAAGTGATGTTTTGAAAACCACCAAATCCTTTTTATCTTCAACAAGTACGGTAAATATGCATGAAAATATCAGGGATTGATTCGCATGAGGTTTTGATTATAAAGCCTTTTATTTGGTCTTCTCAACTAATTTAATCTGCACACTACAGCTAGTCACATATATGACGATGTTCATGTTGAATACAAATGGATGTGTACAACTTACATTAAGAGGGATACATGTACCCTAACAATCCAGAGGTATGCACACACACGTCACATCCAGTATCGTCAGCCTGGGGCAGTTGTATTTAGAAGCATCAATACCACGTAGACATCTGCATCCGGAACCCACTGCATTCCCTACTTAAAAATCATCCTGTCAAGTGCTAAAAAATATTTGCCAAGTGCTCAAAGAACATCATCGATTTGCTAAATATTTTTATCAGGTACTAAAACTCATAATTTGACCTTTGACAGTCGTTACGGGTCGTCAGAAGCCCGAAAGTCTGACAACCAGTCTTACCAAGGGGTATCGTATTACCCAGTTACTGGGTTGTGGAGGTCAGATAGGCAGTCACTCCATGTAAAATACTGGTATTCAGCTGCATCCGGGGCTGGAAGCCGACCCAAACATAGTTGGGAAAAGGCCAGGCAGATGATGACAAACTCATCATCAAGTAAATCATCACCAGGAATTTGTAAATCTTCGCTAAAAACACAAATATAATCACCAAATCCTCAAACATCTGCGACATAAACTCAAAATCCTTGGACCGTTATGCTGTATGGTCTACCATGTTGGCACCTCGAAGTAATACGCTGTCATGTAACCACTTGTCAAGAGCACTCGTGCCGTTTGAGCTAGCTGTTGGTTCAAGCAAAAAATATTACATAAGAAGTCTATGTTATAAGCGTTAGCGAAAGGTTAGTCAAGTATACGAATTTAAAGACAGGCGAAAAAAATTTGTATAGTTATTTCAGTATTTTACAGTAAAAATGTAAAATGTTAAAAAATGTGTAAATTGTAAAATTAATATTAAGTGTGGGCATTGAATTGTAATATTATCGTATAATAAGTAATAATGATTTAATAAGTAATTTTATATAATTGAATTTAGATAAATATAGTCGCGGTTTGAGCACCGTCTCTTCCTACCAATTTGTACGCCACGATACGCGGCTGAACATGATAGAACATTTCTGTATTTAATATCTTGCATGCAATGTATGTACACCATGTTTATACAAATAAATAAACTCACTTACTTACTAAAGTCATTCTCCTTGCAACCATTAATTCCAACTTTTACAAGAATCTACGATCATCAATCTATATTATGGTGAGAAGTAAAACCTGGTAAAGAAGTCAAACATCAAACCAGTCCATGTTCTTATTTCTACAGGATGCGTTTGAGTAGATATTATTCAACCGTAATAAAACCAAAAAAAAATTAAAAAACCTTGATAATTCTAAAATAGCACGAATCTGCGTTAAAAAAATTCTTAAGGTTAAAATAAAAAACAAGGTTTTTATTTTCTAATTTTAAACAAGAAAACTCAATTCAATTAATTTCAAAAGGCACAGACTTTGACTCCATTCTGTAATTCTGTATTCTGTAATTCTGATTTTCTCTCCGTTCATTAATTAGTGTGTATTCCGTAATCTCTTTTAACTTAGGTCCTTTTGCTCCCGGATAAATCCGGATATGAGTCGTCCGGCTAGTTTCACCGGATGGTTTTAACTATGTTTAACAATCCGGAGTTTTCGTACAAAGGCGATACGGTTTCTAGGTCAGTCTGATATGTGAAAATACGTTGTTCTACAAATAGTACTGGAGCATTACTTTGCTACCAATTATGATTTGTGTGCGGGGTAGGTACCATAACCAAAAAGTGGAAAATAAAAACATTTTCCAAAAAAAAAACCGACTTCCAGAAAAAACACAAACACAAAAGTCAAAACCAACTTTAATTTCGGTGGCAAAAAACGAAAATTGAAAACCAAAGACACGAAATTAAAGTTATTTCTCCTTTTGTGTTTTTTTTGGAAGCCGGATGTTTTTTTTTTTTGTTTTTGGAGTTTGACATTTGCACCTGTCAAATTAGTCTACGAAATTAAACAACACACTTTAGGGTCATTACGTTACGTTGTCATTGAACTAATTACACTAATACATAAATGTTATTACATTCAAAGGAGAACGGCAGATTTCGTACCGCCAACTTTAGTTGGTGTTTCGCTTTAAGACATTCAGCACTTATAAAGGACCTTAAAGTAATTCTTTTTACGTATTTATTATATTTTTAGAACTTTGGAAACGTTTAAAAAAGGGAATTTAAAAATGATAACAATTAAATAACTAAACGTTAATTTATTGACAGCAAAACGCAATGCACATTTTCAAAACTAGCCATGTGTAAAATAAAACCATATAATGGTTGATGAAATATATTTATGATATTTCAAGAAAATCATCTGTCACTTGTCAATGGCTTCTTTGCTGTTTTATTGAATTGCTGTGTGTGAATCCGTTTATGCATTTTTAAGTCTTTTTGATTACGTTGATACGCTGAGTTGAGCATTTTTCCTCCGTAGCGATTGATATTGTTGGCGTTACTTTGCGAATGGACGCTTAATAAGTAGTATTGTTGTGACAATTGTGAAAGGACGCTCAATTTCATTCTTGTGCATAGTGTGTTGGATTTCGACGAGATGTCAAGTGTACAGTGCATTAATTGCAACCTGAGTTTGTCTCGCATGAGACGAGAGTGAGGGCCTGGTCAACACTATCCCAATGTGGAAATAATATGAATGGTCGGGAAGCAATATTAAGTTATTGCTGTACTTAATTGTATCGTTGGCTTAAGAACTGTGGGGTGCTGCTCGCATGTAATGAGTATCATTTGGTACTTGGGTTATGCTCGCCATGAGGGTATGACGCGACCTGCTCCCTTCTTAGATGAAGTGATTTTGCGAACATTTTGAATGCATTAAAATAAAAGCTTTTTTAAACAAAACCATTGTTTTATTTTACTGAAAACTATACAACATATTATTAAAAAAAGGTTTAGATAGTATGCACCTTATTTACGTAAAATATGAATGCATTTTCGAGGTACCCATGAATAATGATAAGGGATTATTAGCAAAAGTATATAAATAAATAAATAAATAAACTCGGTGAGCATCTTGGCTGTTCTTAATGTCGACAAGATCAACCACAGACTAAATATGAGGAATAAAAGGAATAATAGTGACTAAGTAGGTTTTAGTTTGTAAACAACCACATTTGACAATCAACTGTCATCTTACAATATACCTACTTATCAACCTCAAAATGTAACCTCTCATACATAAAATAAAGTAAAATAACTTTTGAACCCTAACTTCTAAAAATCGGATAATTTATAATCTATTTATTGATGATATTATCTATCGACTAAATATAAAAACAATACAAAACACGAAAATTAACAGCGGTACAAAACTTCGATACTAGCCTGCCATTCTTCTTTTAACAGCTTAATAATTCAGTTTATACTTATGATGCAAAAGCAAAACCGCATTTTGGAATAAACATAATTATGATTAAATCCTTATAAATATCTCTGACTTCACCTGGACTTTGACTTCGGTTTGTACGGTCGTGATTTCAAAAAACAACTTAATGGTGACTAAAACAGTAGCTGCCTACAATACATTGACTAACAAAACAACTAAAAAGCAATCTTATAAAACAAAGACACAACTTCCTTACTACTAAAAGCAGCGGAAACTTTACTTAAAACCATTTCCTTTAACATAACTTGGCCGTAATGCTAGTACAAAACTGTAAGCTATTTACATCGGATTGCATCAGAAACTTGCCACTTTATACTACAGTATCTACATTAAAAATAGAAACTTACTGGAAGCACTATTCTTAATTCGTACCACTCAGAAACTTAATCAAGTGAATAAAAATGGAAAAGAGAAAAATACGAGCTAGCTGGATGAAATTTTAAATTTGGATTCTCTATTTTGTTTTATGTAAATAGGGATGTTGTTATAATGTCTGTGATTTGTTCGCTCTTGATTCGGTTTTGTTTTTATTCGATTCTACTTTTGAATAATACATAGATAAAGAGCTAGCATTATTTATAAACAAGAAAGGAGATTGAATATAAGCAAGAGTGGCTGGCAAGCACTGCATGTCATCAATAAGGTAGTCGTTCCTTTAATAGTCCTTTTTAACGCCTCTCCACAAATAATGGATAGTGGACAAAGGCTACCGACAGTATTTATTTATCTTATGACGCTTATTAGCTAATCGTTTTACCGTGTTACTAGATATTTTCATGACACGTGCCAACTCGAGAGAAAAGTGACTTATCCTAATATGCAAAACCAAAACCAACTAAAACTATAATTCAATTCTACCTTCAAAAGGTAACCCAAATAATTCAATTAACCCTTATTACCAAACAACTGACCCTCAGCTTACCCACATCAAAATACATAATTATCAATGAATAAGGCAGGCTACAAACTGAAGCTTAGTTGTTTAACTGCATTAAACATTTGCCTGACTGGGCCTGACTTCTCAGGCACTTTGTGAACTGTGGCAGCGTCATGGGGATATCCGAACTCGAGTTATTAATTTGATCTGTCAAGCCCCCGCTTCGCAAAACAATGCTGTTGGCAGATGGTCTGTGGATGATTTGTTAGTTACCTTTTGATTGGCTATTTTGGGAGTGTTGGTATTGATTTTAGATGATTTAATTGGGTAAGAATGTAATTTATTCAATACTCGTACTTTTATCTCATAATAATGATTTCTTGAATACCAACGCAAATGACAAGGAAAAAGTATTGGAAGTTGATGGTTAAAACCTTCTTAGATTGGAGAGGCACCAAAAGAAGAACAAGATCATGATTTATTTGCTAGTTTATTTGTAGATAAAAGAATAATGAAAAAAAAAAACAAACAAATTAAGAAAACAAAAATTTTCAAAGAAAACAAGGATTTGGATTACCTACATAAAACACAGAAAACTCTTTTTAAACATCGCCTTATGAAAATCATACTTGAGCAACAGCATCAGGAGCATCAGCCTTCCATGGATCGATTTCAACAAAGGTCAAATGATGCCTCTGACGTGTTTGACTCTGACTATTGTCAGCAGAATGACGGACAGTGGACACCAGCTCATATGTTCCACCGGCTGACACAGGAGCATTCAAGAAACCAATACCACAGCAGAAGGGTTGGACGGCGTGCAAGAAAGTGATTGGACCGGGTGGTAAGTTGTTGTTAGGGTACGCCTCATAGGGGAAGCCATTAGGGAAGATGACGCGGCATTCTTCAAGGGTGTCAAGGAAAGACTTGGGGATGGACACGGTTTAACGTGCTTTCTACATTGTTCTCACTTGTATAATTTCAACATGAATGATGTAACCAATATTTTGTAACAATATTTTGATTTAAAAGAGTGTCCGTGGAGTTTCTTGCCTGTTCTTCTCCATAGGTACCTACTACGCTTTGGAATGGGCAACTAGCTTCATATTTCTGACTGACCGACTCCTTGACAATTCAAAAGTGCCTGTAAATGGTTTAATTGATATAAATACTTTGAGTTTGAGTTTGAAGTTTGCCGATGAGCGGGTTGGTCAGGAATGGTTGGTGGTACTCGTCCGGTAGTGTGATTAAGGTAAGGGCCTGACCTGTGAAGAGATAGCGGTTATTAGTATACGGAAAAGATTGCATGCGCTGTATTTAAAAATTAGCTTCAACTTTCTGGCTCCTTGGCAATATAAAAGTTCTTTTTAATGGTTTATTTGAAATAAATGCCGTAAGTTTGACTTTGAACACGAAAGATGAAGAGGAAAGCACGCAAATGGATATAAACACTTAATTGTCAGCATCACACAGAGGAACTCGTGGTTAAGTAATAACAGCCGCTCGGGTCGATCCATCAGGTTAAGCTACGCTTGCCGGGGTTGGTCGGTGGATGGGTGACCATTTTCACATATCGAGACTCGGAAAGCACGTTAAGCCGTTGTCCCGGCTGTCATTTGTGGATCTTTGACAGTCGGTACGAGTCGTCAGAAGCACGAAAGTCTGATAACCAGTCTAACCAAGGGGTATCGTATTACCCAGTTACTGGGTTGTGGAGGTCAGATAGGCAGTCGCTCCATGTCATATACTGGTATTCAGCTGCAACCGGTTAGACTGGAAGCCGACCCCAACGTAGTTGGGAAAAGGCTAGGCAGTTTTTTTTTTTTGTCAGTATCACTCACTTTGATGAACTTGTGCAAGTTAAAACCGCGTGTGACCTCTTAAAGCATTAAACACAACAAAACGTTCTGATTTCATATCAAGATTGAAAAGAGTAAAATAAAATTTAAAAAAAAAACGATAAAGCACTTAAAATATACAAAAACAACTACAGATACAAATACATTTTAAGTACCTATTTAATTCAAAATGAAAAAGATTTTTTACCCCAAACCTTTCAATATTAATCAACTCAAATAACTTTTCCTAACTTTAACTTTAATCAATAAATTACACATTTTTTAAATTCATTTTAAACAATATTAAAAGTTATGAAATAAACTTTGACATTCTTAACTAAAAAAACCACTGTTACTGGCGAAATGCTATTGAAAATATTACTATTGTAGTACCTTGAGTCAAGGCCGCTGCTACCACAAATAAGGCCAATAATTTTACCTTCATTTTCACTACCGAACTGTAAGTAGCTACTGCGTTTTCCACGACTGTTACTACAATATATACTATATCGCACACCTAGATAAAGAGTGGCACAACTCAAAATAATCCAAAATCGAGTTATTGCTATTATCGGAATCTGCGTCGAAAACTACATCGACTCCAAAGACACCTGTGTACAAATCTCCATTAATATGAATGAGATGGCGCTGTAAGTCAGTCTTTCTGAGTAGCTCCACAGTCACTTCCCACCAACAATAGTAACGCATCACCAGTTACGACATGGAGCCATAGGGGAAGATGCTGTCAATACGCACAAAGACTAAATTATTTTGACTTAGTTTTGTATTCGTGGCTAACCGCAGTAATCAAGTGTGAATTATTTTGAGTTGATTTTGTATTCGTGATTGAACCGGTCTTGTTTCTTGGGCGTTCTTCAAATTATTTCCACTTACCCTAGTATTGTTTACAAATGTAAGTAATTTTTATTTTACTAATTCACAATAGTTTAGTGTTGGTGAAAATTTTTGACACTATTTGAGTTAGTCTGTTATTGCTGGTTACATTTAAATTCGCTCTTATTCTAAAACAATAAATGCTATTGTTTATTTTGTTAAAGGCATATTTAGAGTTGCTTTTGTATTTTTGAAACAGATTTTTTCAAATTTTAATTGTAATAAAATACTGCAATTTTTAAACATTTTTGAGTTGATTTAGTATTCGTGATTTTTTCTTAATTTCGCATTTATTTGCTACAAATGATGAGGGGCTGTGGCCTTTTACTTCTACAGAAGGCGATGGAGACTAGTTCAAAGCTCGCTGGTTGATGGTGGTGCAACGTTAGCACCACCATCAACCAGCGAAACCCTGGCGAAACGTGTGAAACGTGGAACTGTTGACCAATGCGTTGGTCGTCTTCAAGACCCTGGACTGGACAGGGTCTCAACGTGAATGCCGAGTAGGTACATCTCACATCTTCGCTTTGCCAATGGCATCGTCATAATGGCAGAGACGCTGGAATAGTTAGACCAGCCGATCAATTCTGTAAAAATCTCTGAAAGTTAGAAGATGTAGAGAGCTTAGAGTGAGCTGTCAATAGTGTCAATCCCTAGCAGTATGTGGAAAGACAGCTGCAAGTTCACTTCACCTACCTACGTTTTCACGGTGAGATTTTTACAAAATAGACCGACAGATGCTGCACAGCCTAAAAGGAGCCTATCGGCGTGTTGGCCTCGGCATGAATCTGGACACGACGAAAGTCATGTACAATTCACAGGGCTGTATTTTTTATAACTCTTCCTGTAGTTTATACATAAACTTACGGTTCTAGCACTAATTAAAGAGATGTTATTACTTACCCAAAAACAGCCCTTTGAACACAACTTTTTTAAACGTTTTACTACTAACCTATTCAAAATTAGAATAATGTAAGGTGTTCATTCTATTTTCCAAGGCATTTCCTAAAAAAGTGCTGTGTTTTTTATTACCTTTATTTGTTTGTTACCTAAATACCAAATAGATATGTTTCATAACTAAAAATAATGTTTTACTTCATTATTATTATAATAATTGTACAAAATAATAATTTAGATACACTACTCTTTCTGTGAAGATTATGAAAAAATAAAGAAAAAGGGCGGATTAATTAAAAAAAAAATCACTAATATGGAATTAATTTGAGTTGATAAAAATATTAAACAATGATTTAGTCACGATTACTAACATAACACAAAACTTAATAATGAAACATTGATGCGTGTATTTGAAGGTGAGTAATTGAGCAAATTAATATCGTAGTAAAATATTATACAACATCATACAACAATCATTTAAATCGGTCAAATAGAAAAAGAGTAAAACGTTTTTTACTGTTTTTGAAAAAAGAGGTTTTTTGAGTTGTGCTACTCTTTATCTAGGTGTGCGATATATTCTAGTAACAGTCGTGGAAAACGAAATAAAAAATATACTATATATTATAAAGTATATTTTTTCGGAAGATTACCATCTAATGATTATTGTGGCTAATCATTCAAATCAAATGATTTTATAACTGAACAAAAAAATAGCTTTTGTCAATGGATTTATTGATTAAAGTAAATACTTTCAGTCTATCAGGCAATGATTTTTATTTATAATTTTATGTTGCTCGTATTAGTTTATAAAATAATGGTAGAAGAAAACGCAAAGGCAGGAAAACGATGAATCTTATCTAATATTATCAATGTGAAAGTAGGTTTGTTTGTTAAGCTTTCACTCTAAACGGATTTCGCTGATCCCACATCCCACATGTCGACAACCTCGCGAGCCAAGTCAAGATACTTGATTTGTTTATCTTTCTCGGCTTTCCCGAGGTTCCCGTCAATACGTCAATAGTCATTGCGCGCTATTATTATTATTATTATTAAAGAGGAATAAACTAAACAAACAAACAAATGAAAGAAAACAAAAACTATATTTGATTTGGATTATAAATACAACATAGATCGACAACTCACTCGAAGAAAAATCTTCTTAACTTGCAAATCATTCATGAGCAACAGCAGCATCAGGAGCATCAGCGTTCCATGGATCGATTTCAAGAAGGGTCAAGTGGAACCTCTGCCTAGTCAGACTCTGACTATTGTCAGCTGAATGACGGACCGTGGACATCAGCTCATAAGTTCCACTGGCAGATAGAGGAGCATTCAAAAAACCAATACCACAGCTAGTGAAGGGTTGGACGGCGTGCAAGAAAGTGATTGAACCAGGTGGTAGGTTGTTGTTAGGGTAAGCCTCATAGGGGAAGCCATTAGGGAAGACGACTCGGCATAGTTCCAGGGTGTCAAGGAAAGACTTGGGGATTGTCAAGGTCTTGCCGATGAGTTCGTTGGTCTTGAACGTATAGGTCACGTCCGGTAGTGTGATTTGGGTGAGGGTATGACCTGTGAATTGAAGGTGGTGATTAGTACATTATTTTATACGAAAAGATGGCTTTCATTTTCTGTTTTAGAAAAAAAATGCTTCAGTTTTGGAGTGGTGTTTCATAAATAGTGGAATTTAAATAAATGCTTTGAGAATAACTTGAAGACGAAAGACGAAGATGAAAGTACAATAATTAAGATATATACACCTAATTGTCAGCATCACACACTTTAATGAACTTGTGTAAGTAAAAACCGCGTGTGACCTTTTCAAAAATTAAACACAGTAACAATTTCTGATTTCATAGCAAGACTGAATAAAATTAAGAAAATCATATAGCAATAAAAGTATAAAAAACAAAACTACAGAAAAAAATGCATTTTAAGTAAGTAAATACTTTAGTAATTAAAATACAAAGTTTTTTCCCCAAGCTCTTATATATTATTAGGTACCCACCTATGAAATCAGCGTTATAATGGGGAATTTTAAAGAAGTTGCATTTTTCATATTAACATTTTCTTTATTTATATAACAACCATGAACACTAATGTTTTAAAACTTTTATGCACTTTTGTTTTTTTACTATTCGTAGTTGTCTATGATGCTCATTATTTGATATAATTCCAAGCAATTGATGAATATTTTAAATCATAGAAGTGACGAGGTTCTCCATTTGTGAGAAAAAATGCCAATTTCATAGGTGGGGGACCCAATATTATATTTCCTTCATATTGATCAAGTGACAGACAGTTGCGAAACTTTTCGCAACTTTCGCAACTAACTGAATTTTTCAAGAATCTGCAGACAATTTATGACTTTCATCTCAAACTATTTTAAATTTACGAACTAAACTCTGAAATCGCGATTGAAAATATTACTGTTATAGTACCTTGAGTCAAAGCCGCTGCTACCACAAACAAAGCCAATAATACTGCCATTTTCATAACCGAACTGTAAGTAACTAATGCGTTTCCTTCTTAAATATTTTTGTCGGAATATTTCCATCTGATAATTATTGTAACTAATCAAAACAATAACTTTTTAGGGTTCCCTACGAAATAACGAAAACCTTATAGGATCACTCGTGTCTGTCTGTCCGTCTGTCATAGCCAATTTGCTCCGAATTTAATGGACCGATTTAGTAAAGGTCACAATATCTAAGACCCAAACACGGACACGTTACGTAAATAAATAAATTTTGAATATGGGGCCCATACAAGAAACGATTTTTTTGGCGTTTTTTTCTCGACATTAACAAATTCATTTCAATTTTACAAATGTATTTTTTTATATAACTTTACAAGTTATTGCGTTCGCGTAAAGATCATTTTCACGTGAAGCAGTAATAAAAGAAGAAGAAGAATAAGCCTGCTTGTCGCAATCAGTGCGGTACCGCATTGAATGGTCCTGACATGTTGCTACGTCCCGCTATTCCATCGACGCAACTGTACGTGTCACGGTTACATCACACCACGAAGGCAGAGGAGGACGTCGAGTAAGATGAAGACAAACTTCACATTGAGAGTCGAGAAGTTGGAATCACGCCATAAGATTAACTTCAAATCTTTTGTGGTGCGGGTTCCAACTCATCACATGGAGACTTTCATGAAGGAAGAATTTTGCCGACCGGTGTCGTGTATCGGCGTTTTCGCGGAAGGCACAATACGGACGCAATACGTCGCCGTCCATAAATAAATATAAAAAAAATAGATAAATAAAAATAAAAAAATATAAATATAAATGCCTCAGGCATTAAGTCCGCCTTTGTACAGTAGTTTTTACTTGTGTATAAAGTTTTAATAAATAAATAAATAGATTTTGTAGGTAGTGTTTGTGAAGGCTACATGACACCACGATTCAGCGCAATACGTCGCCGTCCATAAATAAATAAAAAAAATAAAAAAAAATATATAAATAAATATAAATAGATTTTGTAGTGTTTGTTTTTATTATGTATTAGTTTATTATTTTTTAAGATTATTTTGTGTATTTTATCTATGGGCCTCAGTTGCTTGAAAATAAAGTAAATAAATAAAAATAAAATAAATAAAGATTATTTTGAAGGCGCATTCGGTTCGAATTGTGATCGGATTTTGCCGATGCTACATCTAACTTGTGTCGATGCTACATCTAACTGTACCTCTTGAACCGTAATAGAAACATGAAACGATGGTACGGAACTTAAAGGCTGGTTTTCTTGCAATACGGAAATAAACTATAGGTTACCTACAAGTTATCAAATTAACGCCCACGCCAAAGATAATCAAGAGATCGTAGGATATAAGATCTTATCAAAATTACGTGAGCTCCATTCCATCCAGATAATCTTAGTGATTAAATTAAAATGTTCTTTAAGTAATTTTATACATAAAATAGGTACCTACTACTACTAGCTACTACTACCTATAATATTCCCAAAGCTGTGATCCAGGCTTTCTCTCTGTGAGAGGTAGTGGGCCGTAATCCACCACGCGGGCCCAGTGCGGGTTGGTAGATGTCACATGTCTTTTGTGTTTTCAATTTTTTTTGTTCTAGGACATGCCAGTTTCCTCATTTGGACATGTTTTCCTTGACCGTTTTTAGAGCAGTTGTGATAAACTACACAAAATAAAGCGGCTGGCTGGGTTCGAACCCACAACCTAAAAGTCATAAGTCGGGGCCATTCCCACTGGGTTACCACTTTCCTCACTACTACAATAACTGAGAACCTGAAATTATTATTATTTTAATGCTATTAGAAAGGTTACGCAATTTTCCCATCAAGTTTATGAAGTTTCACTAGTTTTTTTAAAAGATCCTATATTTATAAATCTGCTGATTTTAATTAACAGAAACAAAATGATTATTTCCTTAAGATAGCGGGTTTAATAAAGTATGAAACAAATGAATACGCTAAATTTCAAATCCACTGTTCCTTTGTGAGTTGTTTATTTTTATTTTTCATACCTACATACAAATAAATAAAATTGGACTACGGAACTTTGTGGGCAGACTCGAACGAAAGCAGCACCTGTGATCACAATTTATTGTAAAAGCTTTAACTATACGTTGTGTAAACATTTGTGTATCATACCATCCGTGGTTCGTTTGCATGTTTTTATTATTTTTTAATTTTATTTATGCTTACAATCTCATTACAGGTTCATGTTTGTTTTGTACCATTAAACCAGAAATGGTTTGTATTGGTACTCACATTCGCTATTAGAACACAACTAGTTAAACAATCAACATATATTTACTTATTATAATATTGGTTATATTCATTCATAAACCTACCTACACCATTTGCCTATAATAACATTATTTTAATAAGCATCAACAGTAATTGCCTACAATAACATCTATCAGTAAGTAGGTACGCGAGTGATAATGTTTTGAATCTGAGCTGCTCGCTACTGTGCCGCTCGCTCGTAAGAATACCGGTTCTAGTCAACGTAAAGAAATTCCTATACAGGTTGCTTTGTTTTTATTTATAATTTTTATTTTATTTTTTATTAAACTAAGTTAAATAGGTAGTTGTAATAGTACTTTTTGAATTTTTGCTTATAGTTTTTCGAGTTTATTTCGTTTTTTATAGTTTTTGGTATTTCATTGTATAATGTGGGTATTAAAAATTTTAGTGTTCGCCTGCCATAATAATTTCTACTCTGAGGTACTATAAGTTTATTTTTGGTGATACTTCTTGTGATAATTATAAGCGATATCGGTATTTGAATGCTTTTATTATTAAATTGCTCAATCAAGAGGGCCATGTTGAGTCTAGTCTGTATTGGCAAAACTTTACAATATTTAAATAATTCAATGACGTTATCTCTAAATTGGTGTTTTATTTTTCTTGGCACGATAAGTTTTAAAAGTCTAACTTGCAGTTTGGAAATTCTTTCAGTGTATGATTTAAATGTGCGCCCATAACTCGTGATTCCGTATGCTTTAATTGAGTCCGCTAGAGCAATCTACATATTAAGCAGGATTTTGAACGGAACTTTAGGTTTCAAAATGTAAAATGTTGCCAGTACAGCTCGTAACTTGTCACAGACTGAAAAGTCCAGCTAAAACGATTGTCTACGACTAATTCAAGGTAGGTGATGCATTACTTGATCAATTGCTTCACATCGAAATGTAACTGACTGAGTGGAATGAAGGCAACTGTGACTGTGTGCTATTATCTTAAAAGAAGTAATGTGCTTTAGATGGCTAGAGTGGACATGAATGATTTTGGTCTTACTTGCATTAAGAAACAGTCCAGCATCATGTGCCCATTTTGAAACTTGAGTAAAATCTTCCTGTAACCATTGAGCTGCTACTTTTACGTGTCTGTGGGTAGGTACAAGGCATGTGTCATCTGCGTATTGATAAATGGAACAGTGATTAACCACATGTTCCATGTCATTGACATATGTCAGATAGCGTAAGGGCCCAAGTACTGAGCCTTGGGCTGTTCCTTCAGTGACTTGAATGGCGTCACTGGTTTCATTACAGATCTTGACATTGTATTTACGGTTATTAAGATAGTCCTCACACCATTTGAGTTTTGGTCCTCGAATTCCTGAGTTATCTAATTTTTTCAGCAACGTGTCGTGTCTAAGCGTATCGAACGCCTTGCTGAAGTCAATGAAAAGTAAAATTACATTATTTTTATCATTAAGAGATTCGTTGACCTCATCTGTGAATTTAGATAACAGTTGTGAAGTAGACTTATTGCGTTGAAAACCGTATTGTGTCAGCACACAGTCAGAATTTATGTAAAAAATGACGTGTTTTCCAGCGACAACACGTCATTTTTTACATAAAAGTCTTGAATCTAGTTACAAACATATTTTTCTACATTTTTTTCGATAACCGGTAGAATAGTGATTGGTCTATAATTTCCATATTCGGTAAAACTGCCTTTTTTATGTATTGGGCGCACTACACCAGTTTTTAGTACTTCAGGGTATTTTCCTTGTGTGACACTAGTATTTATCAATTTGACAATAACGCCAGTCATCTTGTCACATATGGATTTTATGTCAATACACCTAATGATATCTACTCGTGGAGCTTTGTTTGTATTAAGGTTTCTAATTAGTTTACTAATACTGTTTTTTGTAGCTTTTCTGAAGTGCATTGATGTGTTGTGGGGAAATATATATTCTGATTCGTTCAATGTAACCGTCGTTGGTTACATTTGGGCAAGATCTTCTTTACACTATTTCTGAATTCTGTGGCGAACTTATCAGCAATTGTTTTTATTTCTACATTATGATTTTTGAAGGCATTCAAGATGGATTCATCAACCGACTTTTTGTTGCGACCAGAAAACTTATTTAATATTTGCCACAGCTTTCGGGGGTTCGTTTTATTATTATTTATTTCTTCCAAATAATGTTTATTTCTATTCGATGATTTTTTGAGTTCTGTTTCTTATTTTATTATTTATTCCAATCTCAGTATTTTCTTCGTTGAATCATTTTTCTATTTTATAAATAATAGTTCCTTTTTTTACACATGTTATTAATTTTATTATTTACCCACGGGTCTTTGTTTCTTTTACTGTTTTTATTAATTGCTCTGCTATATTTTGATTCCTCGTAACATTTATGAAATTGATTATTTATGTGATCGTAAATTGTGTTTGGACACTCTATATAATCAATTTCGCTCCATTTTAAATTGTTAAGTAACGATTTAATTTTAAAATTATCTATTTGTTGTATTATTTTTTATCCACCTGTATTCGTGTTGGGTCAGGCACTACACACGACAGTATTAACATGCGGTGATCAGCCATAACAGTTCCGAGTGCGGCCGAGTACAGATCTAACGAGCGCGTTCTTATAAAAATGTGATCTATACAGCTACGTGTAGTGTTATTTTCGCGTGTTTCAATTCTTGTGTAATCCGATATCGCGCTCGTTAGACCACACTCGGACATGCTACTTACGAAGTATTCTCGAATGTTGTGGTATTTCTTTAGATCTATGTTTACGTCTTCCAGCAAATAAGTGTCGTATGATTTAATAGAAGAACTGGATAAGATACTGCTAATTTCCTTTACGAATAGATGTTTACTTTCGCTTGGTGGTCTATAAATTGCACAGATATACGCGTGGTAGTTGTGAGGTGTAGTGATTTGACCAATAATACATTCACAGTGTATTAACGAGTGATTCATTGGTGTGAATACGTAGCCATCTCTGGCATAAATTATTATTCCACCGCCTTTTCTGTTTTTACGCAACTTACTGTGCATTTCATAGCCATCGATGTTGTACATATGAACAGTGTTTTCATTTATATTAACTTCTTTTAAAATTAAGACATCTATAGCTAAATTGAATGAGCTAATTAAATGTGTTACACAACCAAAATTTTTAATTATGGATAATTATAATGTTTATGTGAACAATATTCAGATTAGTTTTAGTATTGGACGGTAAAAGCATACTAAAAACGTTAATGTTTGTACAGTCTAATAATTCTTGGTGATCGGGAGAGAGATCCGAGATAACTTATTTTAAAGCTATTACCGATACATGTTTTGCCGTCCTGCCTGGGTTGTGGTCGGAAGCCGATCGATGTCCATTTCGCTCCTAACGACTGTAGGCTTGTCTTGTTTTCTTTACGTAGCAGCACCTTTCCATCCTGGAACCAGAAATTTTTATATGCTGTACGTAATTTTTGTTGGGCCAGCCACACTAGCAATTTATTAGATTTAGTAAGGGTGCGACGTACGATCACTTTTGACTTGGATATTTCTACAGGGGCTTCCGAAACAACTTATTCTAGCAAGGCTTCTTCTTTTCTGGATGCGCGTACCCATGACTGTGCCTGTTCTGCTTGTTTCAACTCCACCTGGATGTTCCTTCACGTTCATTTCGATCTTCCACACGTTTAACATTTAATATCTGTGATTTATCCACGTTGAGAGTTTCAGCCAGCTTGACAGATATCGAGCCAAGGTCTTCATTCTGAACTTTAGGGATTCCTATCACTTCTAGCACGTTATCTAAACGCTGTTGCTCTACATTACGCACATATTGTTTTAGTGAGCTGACTTCCAGTTCAAGATGAGTTTTTTCGTTGCTTAGGTGGGTGTACTTCTTCTCCAGCTCCTGTATGTGCTTATTTTGGGCTTCAACGGTTTTTGTCAGTCCGTCTACTTTTTTGCTGCAGAGGCTTACTGACACTTCGATTGGTTGTAATTCCTTCTTCAAGACTTTTTTCAGTTCGGCTGTTATATCCTTCAAAAATGTTTCGCTATCTATGTTGCAGTTACCTAGATTTCTGCTGGGGGTCGGGACTTCCTCTTCTTCATCTTCCTCATCCGGAATAAAGAAGGACGATTTTCTGTTAGGCGAGTTGTGGTTGCATTCCTCACATATCCAGTCCAACCTGTCCGCATTACGAAGTGCAGATAGTTGTTTCACGGTAAGACCAGAACAGGCTTTATTAGCATGAACAGTCTTAGCACATGACCTGCATTCCATTCCTGGCGATCTGCTGGTTATTCCTTTATTGCAGTTATCACATTTGGTCCTTTTGGTTAGAGTAGGGTAGTTAACGCACAAATAACTAGAATTTTGACACCGAACCGATACGTATGACAGAGCGTTAGCAAATGATGTATTAACTGAATTCGTTGTTCATATCATATTGCACGGTTGAATTCTATTCCTTTTTTTATAATATCATTCGGCTGCATCCGGTTAGACTGGAAGCCGACCCCAACATAGTTGGGAAAAGGCTAGGCAGATGATCATTCAAACTGAAAACTGGGATAAACAGTTGCTTTGTGATCATCATCATCATCAGCCTATAGCAGTCCACTGCTGAACATTGGCCTCTCCAATTGCACGCCATTCAGCTCGTTTCCCGGCAACTGTCATCCAGTTACTACCAGCCACCCTGCGAAGATCGTCGCTCCACCTAGCCTGAGGGCGACCTACCTTACGTTTGCCGATTCGCGGTCTCCACTCAAAACCACGTCTACCCCAACGGTCATCGTTTTTACGGCTAATATGGCCGGTCCATTACAACTTCAGCTTGTTTATTCTGTGAGCTATTTCGACAATTTAGGTTCTCTGCCTCATGTAATAAATAATAATAATGAGCCCGTATTGTCCCGTATTAATAGAATAACAATATATTTGAGAAATGTCTTCGGTATATGACTTTCTGTTCACCTTTTTTCTCATTTTCATCATGGTCCTCTTGTATGCATGTTTTTCCACACTTGTCTATTAGCCACCACCTCCGTTGTTTCTTTGTTATTAACTCCTTCCTTATTCCTTTGACTCATCTCATTATGTGCACTATAAACTCTCATAATGCCAAAATTACATCAATCGAACTAAAATAAGGAGCCAGCCAATCACAGACGCGCGTAACGATCACCGGAGCGCGTAATTCCACAACAGTACGACCGCAGACCAATGGTATAATCAAATAAAAAGGTTACGGCTGAACTGGAAATACAATTAAATGGGAAATTAATTAAACAACATCCACTGGACCTGTATTTATGTTGTACCGATTTTGAGGAAATCTTTTTAAGGAAGTCTGGAAATTGATATAGGCCAGGTTCTTCAACAAAAGTAACAGTCAACTGTTCTGTTGCACTGTTCTATTTTCAATCCTCGGCGTTAAGGCGAGGGTTGTAAACCAACAGCGCGGAAGAACAGTTGACTGTTACTTTGGCGTTTGATGAAGAAACTGGCCGTTAGTGGCTTTAATAAGGCATCCCTTTGATATTAAACGCTCATGTTTAATCCCATAAAGAATGTCCAATTAGTAGTTCACTTGATACGGCTTTATCAATAGAGCGATTTGCATACTATATGCATTTACTGACAATTTAGTTCATTTGATTTTGATGATTTATATTTCAATCTAATGAAGCATTCAATTTGTAGTCATGTTCAAACCAATTAGTTGAACAATAAATCCTATAGAATCCCTTACTATATCGTGTGTTCAACAAGCTATTGAAAATTTCGCTAACTAAAACTTCATAAACCCAATTTAAATGTATTATTCTTACGTTAAACTCCATCCAAAACGTGACATTAAAATCTCGTCACCCAGAAATCGGTCGATAACTTTAACAATTCAAAACGCGTTCAAAGAGAACAGTCTCGTTCGTTACATAATGTGACACGTAAAACAATTTCCAAGACCCTTATCCAAGACTACGTTGGGAATACAATACATGTTGTGGAGAACCAGCTTATATTGAACCCTGGTGATGAAGAAAAGAATACATCTGCGGGTCAACATAAAATGGTCAGGCCGTGATATCATTGAGTTGTGATGTAGGGTAAAGTACATCGTGTACTCAAGTTTGATGGAGTGGCTTAATAACTAGATTTTCATTGTGGTGAAGTAACGGCAAGATACAGTGAGAAAAATGGAAGTCAAGATTTTGCAGAAGTGAATGTAAGTGATTCGTAGGGGTAATTTTATAAATAAGAGACAATAATGAAAGTTACATCATCGTCTGCCTAGGCTTTTCCCAATTATGTTAGGGTCGGCTAACAGTCTAACCGAATGCAGCTGAATACCAGTATTTTACATGGAGGGACTGCCTATCTGACCTCCACAACTCAGTTACTGGGTAACACGATACCCCTTGGTAGGACTGGTTGTCAGAATTTCGGGGTTCTGTCAACCCGTAACAACTGCCATAGATCTAAACATATGTAAGACAGCCGGGACCAACGCTTACCGTACCTTCCGAGGCACGGAGGAGTCTCAGAGTGTAAAGATGGTCACCCATCCACGGACGAACCTCGGCAAGCGTAGTTTAACCTGATGGATCGACCCGTGCGACTATTATTACTTAGCCACGAGCTCCTCCTAATAAAGAAAGCAACATAAGGAGACAGAAATATATAAGACGATATTATTATCAAGGCCACTCCAGAAATCGGAGTTACACATACCACTCAGCCTTGCGAATCGGCCTTGTAGACATGGAGACCAGTACTTTTAAAACCGAATATCTAAATTCTCACCTACCAAACCAACAATTTCAACAAATTTTATATCCCGACCTCAATTCATCCAATTCCCAAAACCAAAATCAAAATCAAAAGTCATTTATTCAAACTAGGCTGAGAATCAGCACTTTTCGAACGTCAAAATCACATAAGACAGTCCCCCAAAACGCCCACCCTTCACCACTTCCTAGTGCTTTAGCTGGGAAGAAGAAGTGGCGCAACAAACTCCCCAGAAACCATACAGAAAACAAAGCCAACACTAAAAGGAAAAATCAATTTGCAACATCCATTGAAGATATTTACGGGACTTCTGCAACACAAATAAATGTACAGCGATCGATGGACGCCTTATTCGTTCGTGTTTCACTAAATGGCCTAACTTTAGGCCATTTTGTACACCCACGTTCTATTTACAGGCTCTTGTTAACGTTTTGGGGTTATTCTTTTGTTTTATACGACTTGTGAAGTGGATTTTCTTTCCGGGGCTCTGATATTGTTGCTTTTTTTTCAGATTTGTGATTGTTTTTGTAACATCTTGGAGTGCTTTATTTCAACTTTAATAGAATCATAATTAACTACATAAATAAAAATGTTGTCTATAACATTATCCGCCATAGAACTTTTTTTTAAACTTGATTTTTATCTCTGAAATAGATGATCAATATTTTTACGGACTACATTTCAAAACCAATCAATCTGCCTAGCCTTTTCCCAACTATGCTGGGGTCGGCTTCCAGTCTCACCGAATGCAGCTGTATAGCAGTATTTTACATGGAGTGACTGCTTATCTGACCTCCATAACCCAGTAACTGGGTAATACGATACCCCTGGTAGTACTGGTTGTCAGACTTTCGTTCTTCTGACGACCCGTAACGACTGTCAAAGATCCACGAATGACAGCCGAGACCAACGGATTAACGTGCTTCCGAGGCATGGAGAAGTCTCGATATGTAAAGACGGTCACCCATCCACGGACCAACCCGGGCAAGCAAAGCTTCACCTGATGGATCGACCCGTGCGGCTGTTATTACTTAGCCACGAACTCCTCATAATTTTCCTTTTGCTTTTTATTCAAAACCATTTTATCGAAATAGACACTAGACTCAACTCTGCTAATTATTTTCATCTTAGATTTTAATTGGTATTGAAAGCCCCTAGATTACTAATAGTACACACAAACACAAATCCGACATTGTTACGTATGCAACGTTTGAAGTGCGTACACGGCATCTAGATTAGCATTAGCACTAACAACTATCTCAGTACATTAACGAACACATGCATTAAACAATGTACCAACTATAGTTACACACGTAGATACGTATGCGCCTTGCTAATTCAACAAGAAACTTCTAACAGCATCTCAGCAAAATTAATATATCCCAAAACACTTGGTTCGTACACGAAAGGTAACACTTATGTAGTATACAAGAGTTAAACAACAACAAGAAACATTAGTTCACTAGTTCAAATATCGACGGCCTATAAACATAGGGGCAGGAATTTTTGGCGAGACCGTTGACAAAATAATAATACTACATTAATTATTTGAGACAGTTTTCGTGCGTACCCATTTTGGTTTTTCAGTGAGCCAGTGGTGGCCCAGTGGTAATGGCCGTGACTTACGAGTTGTAAATTGGAACCCTGACAGGCGCTTTACATTGTGTAAATTATTTCATCACCACTACTCTTAAAACTGGTGAAGGAAAAAATCGTGAGGAAACCGGCATGTCCTAGATCCAAAAAATTTGGAGACATGTGACATGTGACGGGTTGGTACCCGCACAGGCCCGCGTGGTGGATTACGGTCCACTCCCTCTCACTGAGAGGGGCCTGTTTCTCAGCAGTGGGAACATTATAGGCTGATTATGCTTACCCGCTTTTGTTATTCAGTCAGTACTGCGAATGGATATACTGTACTCTTAAATAATTAAATGCCAAGGATTTGCGAATTATTTCTATCTACCTAAGTATCTTTTCTTCCACTAACATTTACAGTCAGCTCATTACATATATTCACTTACAATCCATTCACCCTTAGGCCTTGGTTTTTCGTTTATTTAAACACTTTATAATACATCACAAAAAATAAAAAGCACAAACATATTTTTATTTTTTCTTATTCCGTTTACTTTAAGTGATAGATAAGTCATGTAGTTTCAACTTTATTCACATTCAAAACCGCACCGTCCACAACCACGTTCCATATAACCCAAAAACTGCTAAGCTATACATCAACCAGTTCTTATTAAACTGTGCCAAGTTTTGGACACTCCCTGAGACAATGGCGGACGGGTTGAGCCAGCGTGACACCAAGATGGATGATCGCTAACGATTCAACGATACCTAATCAGTGTGAGTGGGTGAGCCTGGTTTTTTGCCGTCCCCCATATGGATTTGGGATGGCAAACAGATTTTGCGCGCTTAGCAAGGCGTTGATTGTGGTTTGAATTTCGGGCTGGATTTTCTGGCTAAAACTTTTTAGTCTTAGCCAGCTTTAAGGATTATAAAGGCCTTTTTAGATAGATTTTGAAAATAGAAAATCTAGATTTTTAATTGGATTTTATTTACTTCTTCTGCGTTGGTAGATTAAGTCTATAGAATCACAATGGACTTAGCAGAAACCAGCCAAAATAAAAAAAATATTATCCTCTGTCTGATATTGTTTTTTTTATAAGTCTCTTTGAAGTTTGTAGGTCAGCGTAGATCCAATTAAAAAAGTCCTAGAAAATTTTTATTTCATCATTTTCTTTTTAAAATTGTCCAGTACTAAATACGTAGTACCCACGCAAACAGATTTAATTCAATATACGATGATATTTGCAAAGATTCACAACACCAAAAATTTTAATCAAAGTGGGACACTGAATTTAGTACGTCACACCATTTCACAATTCAACAGATCAACCACCAAAATGCCCCCAAATCACAATAATCAAGCAGGACTCACTAAAGGGTCCATTCCATTATAATATTCGCGACGCACTCACTAAGCCTACGCAAATGCAGTGAAAATAGAGTATCGTATTAAATTTAATTGCAACGACCCTTTTCAGTGCTGTCGTGCCGCGCCGCACTCGCTATAATGACGTCATTTCTGTTATACCATTACTTGCGACACAACTTGGGGTCGAACCCGATGTTGAGCTGCAACTGTTGTTGATTAAAACGCGGGGAAATGTTTACTGTGATTAAAATGTGCGTTTGCGTGTAAACCGAGCTGTTCTTTTGTTTTATAGTTTTTTTCTACAAAAAAAGTAATTTTTTTACTCTCAGATATTTAGCAGTTACTTGGTTATGGAGGTCAGATAGGCAGTCGCTCTATGTAAAATACTGGTATTCAGCTGCATCCGGTTAGACTGGAAGCCGACCCTAACATAGTTGGGAAAAGGCTAGGCAGATGATGAAGTAGCAAGATTGTGTTAGAATGGATTTCTTTCGTAACTTAATTAGTTACACTTATCCGCAATCCGCAGTGATGTCAGATCGCTGAGCCCGGCGTTGTAGTTTGTGTTAATATTGGTTGTCGAAGTTCTCTAAGAAAACGTGTGCCGTCGGGGAAACTCCGTCAGGAACAAGTTCAATTCAATTGAGTTCAAATCTTTATTGCATATCTCATGTGTGTACAAACTCTTAAAATGATAGTTACAAAGTTCACATGGACCCCGTCGGTTCCTTCCCCACGTAAGCTTTAATTAATTAATTTTTGCAGCCACTATTTTGCATTTACATTTTGACCAAACTATCCGCTTTGACACACTCAAAAACACGTAACGTATCGGTATAAGTACGAATTTTTTATATATTTTTTTTATTGATGGGCTTCTAGCTAATGCGGAAAATGTATTCTATACATTGCCTAGGTATTGTATAGAATACCTGAATTATACAGATTACCGGTAACATATTATATACGAATGAATATCGCCCACATGGCGCAAGGGCAATATGCACCGGAATTTCATCGGTACGGGCGGCGCGAAAACTAGCCAAGTAAAAATTTCAGCTTGAATTCATCCTAAGTGCTTTGTGTAAATAATTCGACTATTCAATGAAGTTATATTTTTAAATAGCAAACATTGTTATAACAGAAAAAAACAAGAATTTTGTTTTAAATTTATTTTAAAATGTTGTATGTTCTTTATAAATTTCAGGATTATCTATAGAACTTGGCACCCATTTAGATCTCAATTCTTTTGTCGGCGAAGTCGATAACTACACTTTGAATTTGGCTCCCATTTCACATTTATGTTTTTGATTGGATATAGCTTACATGCCAATATAATATACACTTAGCCATGTTCCAGTGACGACAGAAAAACCGGTGTAAATAATAAATACTACACTACGACATGGCTCTATCAGCTTGCCTGATATAGACATAGGTAGGCATTATGTACACACGACTACACATCAAGCTATACAGTTCCAGTTTATACTGAGCTCGCATTGTATAGGACTTCCGTACATTGCGAGGTCAGCTTATACTGGAAATGTATAGCTTGATGTGTAGCCGTGTGTACATAGAACATACCTAGCGGGTAATTACGTTATCAAAACACACGATAGGAGCTTTGGCTCTCGACGATATCCGAATAGATGTTACGTATACATTTAATTATGAGCAAAAAAAAAATCTTCATAAACAATACGGTCAGTAAATAAGTATTTTATTCAGTCAAGTTTACCTACTTCAGACCTTACTCAATTGTCCACAAATAATTCAAAATCAAGCATAGGTAGGTAGTTTTGAAGCAAATCGTTATTGAAACAAACATTTATCTCACCGCACTAGTTGAAAATGACAAGTGGTACATGGTGTAGAATATTAGCGGTGTGACCACGAGTCCGGACTCCAGAAAAATCATTGCTGTTAGTCACACTGGTGGTACAACCTGGTGTGACTACGAGTTCGCACCCGATTTGGAACTTGACGTTGCATCGTTTAGATTTTGAAGTAACGTTTTACAGTTGCGGCTCAAACATAGTCCCTAACACGAACGCGACGTAGAGGTAAAGGAAATTCTAATGATTTTTGAATCAAATAGACAACTTTTGTTCTCTATGTTTCGTGTTTGGTTTCCACACTTAGTCCCTAAGGTGGACCATTGTATGTGGGGCATAGACAACTATTTCTGGCGAATTTTATGCGACAAGTCCAATTAGCTAATATTATGTTCGAGAACCAAGCAGGCGCTTTACTTTCCGCTCTCAAAACGGTGAAGGGACACATCGTGAGGAAACCGGCATGTCCTAGAACCAAAAATTCGAAAACATGTGACATCTACCAACCCGCACTGCGCCCGGGTGGTGGATTATGATCCACTCTCTCTTAATGAGAGGAGGCCTGTTTCCCAGCAGTGGAGGGAACATTAGAGGCTGAGTGAGGTATGTGCAAAACAAGTTTTTTATTATTTTAAAGCCCCGTTCGTATCACGCCAGTCGCCCACTGGACTGAAAAAACATCAATAAAATTCACTTTTTTTTAGTTAGCCTTTGCTAAAGAATGTCTAAACATCTATTGGCTTCGATGCACAAAGTTATCTCATCCAATGTACTTTGAGACTCTAATGAAAATAGTCTTAAACAAAGTTTAAAAACTTACTGCGTAGTTTGTCTTAGGATATTTCTACTATTTCTGAGAACTTTTTGAAGTTGAATGGCTTACCAGCTTATTTAGCGGCTCTCATTTAAAAGAAAAATGCACTTTTCTTTTGAAGGAAACACCACAACCTTTTTGATTTACGTACTAACCTATACTAAAAATAACAAAGGCACATTTTACAAAACAATTTTGATACTTAGGATAACAAAACCAATTTCGTAATTTTTAATACCTTCTTAACTCTCAATCTGCATCGTTACAATACTAAGTAACAGCCTTCATTCATGTCACAAGATTCCACTTTTTACCCATCTATTTTAGTACTAATGTGAATAATGAAAATCCTTCAGCTCCGACACCGCTCCGCTCATCTCGCCACTATTATTCAACGCTGAACTAGTGCTAGTTACACATTCTGTCTACACTGCAGATGTAGCGTGATTAAGTGACGCTCAGAGATGTAAGGAGCTCCTTAGTGAATTATTTGTTACATTTATTATGTCCAAGGCATCTTAAGAAACGTCCATTAAAGAAATTGAGGTAATGCAGAGGCCATCCTACTTTTGGGGGTTATTAAGAAAGAAAGAATAACATTTATTTGGACACAGTTCGTGAAACACAAAATACAAAAAAAATAAAAAGTGAAAATAATGTTTTAACAACAATGTGTGTTCATTTCAACATTAATGCCAGATTTATGCTGTCTGACGCTGGTTTTCTAATGAACCCTTAGGAACAAGTGATGGGAAGTACAAACAGCTTCAACATACTTAATAAATAAATTGTATACTTCTAAATAAATAAATAAATAAATAGACTAGAAATCACATACAACAACAGAAAAAAAAAATAACGAAAATAATAAGAACTAATTTATTTAACTAATTAACTCTCGTATAGTACCCATTTCTCATAAACTTTGACTCTAAAAAACGTTTTGGCACCATCAAATTGTGTCATTTTGACAACACGTAATTTGATGATTTGCTTTGATGCATTTAGCTTTAGAAAAAACGGTAAAAGTCGTAAACAGAAAAGTGAATTAATGAAAACAAAAAATATTCCGCTTTTTAAAACCCTTTTGCACATTCATCGCATATATTAAACATAAACTAGTATAATTCCATTTTCACAATGACACACAACATCGCGCTAACATTAAAACACATTTTTACAAAACCCACAAATAATAGTACAAAGGCAAAAATGTTTTGACAAAACACGGAAATTGCTGAAAAAAAGTTTTGCTTGCAAAGCGTTCGTACCATTTTACGTGTATGCATGCGGGCTTAGCATTTCAAAGTGTCAAAATTTTAACATCTCGACTTCCAAGTGGTTCCGAATTTAAATAGTTTTGCACAAAAATGTGTACTGTATGCATGTTGCCTTTTGCTTCCTAGTTCGCTCGACGTGAGTTTTTTTTTTTAGTTTGGCAACATCTCCTTTTAGCGGCCTGTCTTTTAACACTGTTTACATAAGACACACACATTACAAGACGAGAATTTATGCTAAGTTTTTTTTATTTCAAATTCGGTTTTGAAATAAAAAAATAAGTTTTTTCGTATTTTCGCTTTTTATTTTAATGAGAATAGAATTCAAAGTTACGTCAGACGTAAACGTAAGCGGCTTTCCACTTTTTGAAAAATTGATGTCAAAAAGTACTTTGACTTCAGTAATAACAACTTTTTAGTTATGTTTGCCCTTTATGTTTTATCTACTAAGATATTTTTAGCTTCGATCATTAAAACTGACTTCTGAGCTCAAAATGAGTCAAAGTCAAATAATTTATTTCAAATAGGCACATATATGGCACTTTTGAACGTCAAAACAAAGAAATAGAATTGAGTCTAGTTGCCCCTTCCAAAAAGTAGTTTTCGTATGGAGAAGAATGGGCAAGAAACTCCACCGTTACTCTTTTTAAAAATGTTTTACAATATTTTATATACATCAATTATATAATTATATGTGAAGACGATGCACCTACAATAAGATTGCTGTACCACAAAAGGTAAAAAGAATTATAAATGGAGCAATAATGAATAAATTAATTACCAGATACATGGTGCTCACATATTTACAAAGATTGTAAAAGTATACGATATTACAATAGTCCTAACATTGTTACAAGTAGTACTAATAAGTCAGTGCGTGAGTTTACTTAAACTGACAGAGTGTAAAAGTCTATGACATACAAATAATAAAATAAAAAACTAATTTTGTCCAGACACTAAATCGTCATATGGAGCAAGACCAGCATGTTTCTAAGCATTCTTATCTTGGATATAATCCTCTAATTTGTAATAAGCTTGTTTACAAAGTGTACTTTTTATATGAGTTATAAATTTTCTTTCATTAAATTGCAATATATCACGAAGTATTTTGTTATAGCATTTAACGCAGTACCCCATAAAAGATGTTTGTACTTTAGCTAATCTGAGTCTAGATATACTACTATACTACAGTATCAAACAAAGTCAAGAGAAAAAGAAAATAAAACCGTTAAAACGAAACCCAAGAACATACAAGCTTGATAGGTATTCAAAATCTTTCCCTCAAGATGCCTCAAGAACATTAAGACAAGGGTAAATACATTTCAGGGCTAACAAAGATAGAAATACTTCTAATAACTATTTACCAGTGTCATCATACAAAGTTCCAGGGTTGCCCTTTAATGAGACCGAAGCACGAAATCGTGGATACCTTATTCCTAGCCAGATGTTCACATGTCGACACCAATTCTTAACATTTCTCACAAGGACTTACGAAACGCAAACGTCAACTCTTATCTGCACCCCTTGAAATTTCATCCATACGATTTTGATTAATAATTTCATGAGCACAAAGATCTAAATTGCATGAATGTGAGTTGAATAAAAGTAATAGGTGGACCGGAAAATTAATGTTGTCATCCCAAACCCTACTTTCGATTCATGCAACAATTTTCACGAGAAAATGTTACAGAGTTTTGGGAAGGCAATTTGTCATATGCGTGAATCAATCGTCATATTTTTATGTCACGGTGTCTTACCTTAGTTATGAAATTCCAGAGGTATGGTAAATAATATCCATTGATACCTATTCCATGCTTCCATAGTAATATTATAAATTCGAAAGTAACGCTGTCTGTCTGTCTGTATGTTACTTTTTCACGTATAAACCACTGAACGGATTTCGACAAAATTTGGCATGAAGATAGATGGCATCACAGGGAAGGGCATAGGTTACTTTTTATCGACATACCACGCGGGCCAAGCTGCGGGCGGAAGCTAGTTATATATGGTTATTTCAGAAAGGACGGACGGAGAGACTGACGGTGCAATTCAGGAAAAATAAAGATTAATGTTTTTAAAAATAGTAACTAATGTTATAATGCGAAAGTGAGTTTTGTTGTTGGTTTGTTTGTTACGCTTTCACACTTAAACGGCTGAACGTATTTGGATGAAATTTGGCACATAGGTAGACCGTGAGCTCATAGGTGACGTGAGTCAGGACATAGGGTACTTTTTATCCCGGTTTTCCTACGGGGCCCAGACTTATGCCGGTGAAACCGCGAGGCGCAGCAAGTTTGTAATAATTCTACAGAAAACTCCAAACAAAAATTTAAAGAACGGCTTACATCTCAGGTTTATAAATGTTTGAGTAATTTTTACTTATATTTTACTACAAATCTCTTTGAGAAACTAAATGGTAGCCTCTTTTGTGACTCAAAACTACTTACAAAATACGTAAGCTTTTTTAGAGCTTTAATAAAATTTAAAGAGTCCCATTTAAGTTAATACTACATTGGATATCGGAGGATCTCGTGGCTAAGTAATAACAGCCGCACGGGCCGATCCATCAAGTTAAGCTACGCTTGCCGAGGTTGATCTGTGGATGGGTGACCTTCTTTACATACCGAGACTCCTCCGTGCCTCGGAAAGCACGTTAATCCGTTTGTCCCGGCTGTCATTCGTGGATCTTTGACAGTCGTTACTGGTCGTCAGAAGCCCGAAAGTCTGACAACCAGTCTTACCAGGGTGTATCGTATTGCCCGGTTACTGCGTTGTGGAGGTCAGATAGGCAGTCGCTCTATGTAAAATACTGGTATTCAGCTGCATCCAGGTAAACTGGAAGCCGAACCCAACATAGTTGGGAAAAGATTAGGCAGATGATGATGATGTCTTTTTTGCAGTGGTGGCCCAGCAGGGTCCATAATTATATCTATTGTTTTTTATTTACCACCTAATTTGTACATTATCGATTGCAATAAACGATTTGATTTGATTTGATAACGGCCGACTTGCGAGTTGTAGGTCGTAGGTTCTTGACTTCTAACCCAGACAGGCGCATTACTTTGTGTAAATTATTTCATCACTACTGCTTTCCGAGGCACGGAGGAGTCTCGGTATGTAAAGATCACCCATCCACGGACCAACCTTGGCAAGAGAAGCTTAACCTCTTGGATCAACCCGTGCGACTGTTATTACTTAGCCACGAGCTCCGAGTACAAAAAAGACATACATATTTCAATATAAAATGGTCCCCAAAAACCGTTATAAACCAGCCACAACCCCTAACAACTTATACTTAATTAACTTACCCTTTATGTAAAGCCACTTATCTATTCCAAGTAATTAGGGTGGTCTATTTTCTACGTACGTTTGTAATTAGTAGGTCCGGACATTATTCTGTTGGCTTAACAGGCCAAGTGGTTAAAAATTCATTGGAATTAGAGCTGTGTTCTTTGAATTTTATTGTACTTGTATTTATTTTGAAATTGGAACGTATAATTTGTGTAGAAAATTAAGTAATCTTCGTAAACGTTTCATAAAGGAATGAAAATACCTACATCTAAACCAAAAAGAGAAAAGATTTGTATATTTGTTTGTAAGTAATAATATAATTTTGATAATAATTAGGGTGATTTTATAAAAATATTTTGTCAAATCACAGGTGCAGGTCATAGACGTTCAAGAAATTTCATCAAACAGGCTGCTTCAAACAGTTTGATCAAATAGAAAAATACGAAAATTCATATTTGTTCATGCGATTTTACAACTCGTTTTAATCAAATTGTCCCTTATTACATTCACGTCAATATAAAACTGTTTGAACCAGCCTGTCTGATCAAATTACTTAAATATCTATGGCGCGGGCCATAGATAAGATATAAGCTATTGTGATTGGAATAGCGTATTATTATATACCCAATTCAATAAATATGAAGGCCACCTAAATTCCATTCTAGCATCCCAACCGTACCGTACCTACATATTCCAAACTGGGCCAAGTTTTTACGAATGGTAATTTCGTTTGAGGCCTCTAATGAATATCTGAAGGTTTAGTCCAATCAAAGTTTTCTCATTTACTATGATGTATACCGTCATCTCGCCGAGTTATATTTTGGCAAATCTCCGTTTGGAGAATGTTTAAAGTGGCTTTCATGGGTTGGAGAGAGAAATGTTTCTTTTTGAACCGTTTGAAGCGCTGTCAAACTTTTGAAAAAAGAATCATCATTCGATAGATGACGTATACTCTATCGAACGATGATTCATTTTTCAAAAGTTTGATCACGTAACGTAACGGTGAACTTTAAAAACATTCATTTTTTTTAGGTCGTAAATACTGAATGGAAATAAATAAGTCATTATGTTTTTAATAAACCTCTATTAAATAAAAGAGCCCAATTACCTTTTGATATGTGAGACTTCAGTCATCAAAATACAATAGTGGGTTTTACTTCAATTTTCCTTTTACAGTAACAAATTACTGAGTCTTTGAAACAGAAAACTTGGTACTTAAAACAAGAGAATTGTGGTAAACAACATTTATTTCATCTTAATAAACTCCAGCGCACATTGGCGGACGGCGGGACAGGGTATTTTAAATTAACCAAAGTCAATTTGTAAGTTCTGTTGGTAACAAGATATAGATTCCAAAGAAAGAGATTTCAGAGGCCGACCACGGAGCATCAAAGTGGATTTCTCTCTGCAGCATTGAAGTCCGCGGTTGAGGATACCGTGGTAGGATGCTACGACATGCTGCGAGATGCAACGGTATGCGCCGGCGTCCGATAGCATACGATCGCCCGCACCGCCAAACCCCTACATACGGCATTCTGTGGGCCAGCGGCCACTGGCGGCATTGCAAATTATCAGTGCGCGCTGGCCGGCGGCATATTTATTTATTTAAACTTTTCGCACAAAAAAATGGTACAACGGCGGACTTAATGCCTGAGGCATTCGCTACCAGTCAACCAAGGGTGGTGAAGAGATTAGATGGCAGGTGCTCTAATTGAGAGGAACAAAGAGAAAAAATATATAATATATCGTATTGAATTATAGATAAAACAGGTTTACAGTACATAAATAAGCTATAAACTTATGATACATATACTTACATACATATTTACTATAATAAATACTATATATATATATATATAAAACATACAAATTCAAGGGAGAGAGGTGATGACATGACTCTACTCTAATTATTTTGATAAAAAACTCCGCAGTTTCCGCTTAAATGCATAACGACTGGTGGCCGTCCTGATATCAAGAGGAAGCGCATTCCAAAGAAGAATGGACTGAATATGAAAAGAAGAATGAACAAAAGTATGAGAAGGACAGAGTAGGAGAAGATTGTTAAAAGAACGGAGAGTCTTAGTGTGTGAAGAACACAGATATTGGAAGTGAGACACAAGATAAGAAGGAGGAGTGGGAGAGTTGAGAACGGAGTAAAGCGTGGTGAAAGCACGCAAACTTCTTCTTTGGCGAATGGACATCCATTTGAGCTCAGACCTATAGCTCGACACATGGTCATATTTCCTAAGGTTGAATATGAACCGGATACAGTTGTTGAGTAGTCTGTCAAGCATAACATCCTGAATGCCGCCCCCGACGAGACGCGATTGTCGCGGTGCCGTCAGTTACGGGTGCCGTGTCAAGACGAGTGGTCGCCGCAGTCTTTTTAAAAATGGAGCGTAGGCACCTAATTTTCTCAACAAATAGGCCTTGTTTCCATACTGACTTCTGCCGGTGTAAGCTGGCCTTAATTGAGACAAGCACACATATTATATATGTACGTATCTGTTTCAAACATTCTTTGTTGAAATAACACGTTTGGGTAAGAGTGTGGTAATTCCATTGTCATAAGGGTATGGAGCTGAGTTACGCTACGTAGTTTTTTTTTAAACTTGTCATGTCCCAATGCTTGACAAAGATCGCCCCGTAGCTTTCGATCTTCTTGTGCGTTGCTTTCTTGGAATAACCTCCCGTAAATGCATCTAGGTTTTAAAGAAGGATAAAGGAATAAAAGTTAAGAAAATATTTATAATTTTAATTTGCACAACCCAGACTTACTGGGTAACACGATACCCCTTCGACTTCGCTACCGACTACTCGCATAGCCGGTGTTGCATGATTGATAGGCGTGACAGCCTATCAATCATGCAACACCGGATCTCAATCATTCGATATGCGGAACTCTGCAAATACCATATTTACCACGCATTAATGCGTATCAAGGTTCTTGGGCCATATCGTCTACAGCGCTACAAGGTTATTTTGGTGCGTGGCCAAAATTCAAACTAACGCCGTCATGTTGTTGTATTGAATACATTTTGAGTGACATTTCACAAAACAATTGCATAAATGTTTATCAACAGCGCTCCCCTGCAGCATCATTTGAGTGCCAAAAGATCCTTACATCATCAGCCTATAATGTTCCCACTGCTGGGCCACAGGCCGCCTGTCTATGAGAAGGAGAGAGCCGTTTCACCACGCGGGCCCAGTGCGGGTTGGTAGACGTCCCATGTTTTTGATTTTTTAGTTCTATTATATGCCGGTTTCCTCACGATGTTTTCCTTCACCGTTTTGCGAAATCCTTAAAAGAACGTTGTAGCAGGGTAAGTAAAAGTTTATAATACTCCAGACGTTTCAGGACAAAATTTTCGCACGTTCGCTCAAAAACAGTATATTTCACAGGCTTTGTTCGCATTGTTTTCTGTAGCAACGAGTACAACCGTGACTTTTAAAAACACTAATTTGTTTAGGGCTTACTCTGAAAGCGAAAATGACGTATATTTTTGAACAAAAGAATGGACCCGCAATTTTAATGGCTACGTAACTACCCGTCGAGAAAATAATACCTAGGTATAACGACACAATTTAGATGTAGCAATTTGAAAATTTGTATGTAATTTGAATGTTTTCGGTTACTTATATGACTAGGTACAAATAAAGATTGGAGATATTGAAGGCGCACTCAGTTCGGATGGTGATCGGTTTTATAAATTTTCCCGATGCTACATCTAAGTTATGTCGTACTGTACCTGGGTATTGTTTTGTCTTGGTAGTCTTTATTCTTCATGTTTTTCTAGGGAGTAATAATAAGAAAAATAAAACATCAGTTGTTCTCAGTGTAGTTTCCAATGCTCATTAAATTCGACAAAATAATGGCCCGTTTAAGCAAAAAACACGTTAATCGGCTCATTAATTTTGGCTTGAGACCATTAACGTTACTAGACTTAAGTTTATATAAATTAACGACCGAATGATGTGTTACCTAGCTATTAAAAAGCTTTTGCCCTATACAGGGTGTTAGTGTAAACACCGTTATCCTTAAAACCAGTGGTTAGGTTTCATTTATAGAACGTAAAATCAATGGAAAAATTTCATTTCATCAACTTTTTTTTTTAAAGAAAATCGACCTTTTTTCACAAGAATATTTCACCCTACACGCAAGGGCAACGAACTTGCGTCTCAACATGGCGGCCGGCGGTTGGCGGGGGCGACCGGGGCGCGCGGGACGTTACATGACCGGCCGTCAGCTGTTTCGCAGCTCTCTCGAACGCGTATCCATGAGTATCGGGACAGTGACGGATATTTACTTTTTAAAATCTTTTAATGAAAATAAGGTTTCTACCCATGGTTTGAGTGACAACGGTGTTTACCCTTGCATACTGTATTAATGCGAATAAGTAAATACCATCAAATCAAGCAATGACTAGATTCTTTTGACTCTGGAAATGCAACTAAACTATCGAACGACAGTCATGAATAGGTATCGTTCGATAGTTCGATAACGATTCCTTCGTTCGTTCGTTCTTCGTTTGTATCGTTCATTCGTTATCGTTCCATATTTTAAGGTCTTTCCAATCAGACTCTTACCGACTCAATGCCCCAAGATCACCAAAAACAAACCTCATCCTATCACAACTTCAAATCAACTTGTAGTTTAAATTCATTAGCCTGTTTATAAAGTAAAAAACTTTTTAATTTAAATCCCCTGTATTTATTTGTTCGGTGTACCTCAGTTTGTAAACTTTCGCCTCTGATTACTGTAAACATTTACTTTTCACTTTGTTGTCACCGGAACGATCCTTGCATTGATTGAGTTACATTTTGGACTTTGTTTTAGAATTTTTATTTACTTTTGTGAGAAGTTAAATAAATTCGACTTTCGAATTGTAATGCTATGCTGGTCTTACTATGATCACTCATTTATGGCCTGACCAAGATTATGCCTGGACTTTAAGAGAGACTGCGACCTCTGAGTTTGTTTCGGCCTTTCTTCTCAGAGTAGTCAGATAGGAAACGCCGACCTCATCTAGCTTTTTTTTTTTAAATATTATGTGTAAAAGTGATTCCGATATCCTATTTACAGAATACACAATTTCATTTCATTTCATCAGTTCGTGGATGGGTTACCATTAAATACATATTGAGACCCCTCGGTGTCTCACAAAGCACGTTTACCATTGGTCCCAGCTGTCATTCGAAGATCTTTGACAGTCGTTACGGGTAGTCAGAAGCCCAATAATCTGACAACCAGTCTTACCTGGGGGTATCGTGTTACCCAGTAACTTGTTTGTGGAGATCAGATAGGCAGTCGTTCCATCTAAAATACTGGTATTCAGCTGCATCGGGTGGACTGGAAGCCGACCCCATATAGTTGGGAACAGGCTAGGCAGATTGACCACGGTCAGTTCGTGAATGGGTGACCATTTTTACTAAAAGAGACGTTTTGTTTCAGACAGCGTGTTAAACTGTCGGTTGGAATGTCTATCGGCCAGTTTCTTCATTAAAAGTAACAGCCAACTGTTCTTTTGCACTGTTCTATTTTCAATCCTCGGCGCTGAGGCGAGGGTTGTAAATCCAACAGCGCGGAAGAACAGTTGACTGTTACTTTGGCTGTTACTTTTGATGAAAAAACTGCCCGTTAGACAGTCGTTTAAGGTAGTTTACATCAGCCTTTCTTAAAGTTTTTCTTAGTAGTTTAGTTACTCTGATCAAACGGCAGGCGCTTTATAAAATACTATGTATTAAAAATAATAAAAATAAAATTCATATATTTCAGGTCCTTGACCCATATTAAATACAAATAACCATATTAATAAAATTATAGTAATAAATGTCTGATCAAATCAATTAATGTCAAAACAAAATAAAAATAAATTAAATTAAAAAAAATATTCAATTTTTATTAATAATTAAAAAAATTATTCTGTTACTCGCGATCACCCACTAAGCAAGCACGCACTTCGATCGTCCGCTACGCACTTCGCGCGATCGCTACGCAAGTACCTACACACCGCGCTTGACCGGTCCTTTTTATCAGTGGTTCTAAACATTTTACTCGTCCTTCAACTTCAACATCAACTATGATGAAGTGTGCCAGCTGCAATTCTGAGTTCAATGATGGCGTTCAGTGTGCCTCTTGCAAGCGGCACCTCGATTTTGGCTGCGCTAGCATCACGGAGGGTGGATGGAGAAAACTAGGAGCTGGCCGAAGGGCGGCATGGAAATGTCCTAAGTGCCGAATTTCCTCACCATCACCGACCCCTTCCCCGTCTCCACTACCAACACCTGAACCTGCGTCTCTGGAAACGATCCTGAATGAGATTCGTGAGCTCAAGGTCTGTCTGATGATGTCAAATCCATCAAAGAGGAACTCAAGGAACTCAAGGGCAGTTGTGAGTTCGGGGTAAACGGCTTGATGATTTCTCTGTCAAACTTGCAGGCAACTTGGAGGGTTGTTGGTCTTGAGCATCTTCAGGAATCTGTTTCCTCTCTTCAAGCTGACATTGACTTGATTAAGTCGGAGCTGTCCGCTAGCGACCAGAGATCAAGGTTGAACAATGTAGAAATCAAGGGCATTCCCCTAAAAAAGGACGAAAATCTGTTCGCTATCTTTGATAAGATTAGCCATACAGTTAATTTTACGTTCCCTAAAACCCAGAGCAACTACATATCCAGGATTTCATTGTTCAACACGAAGGAAAAATCGATTGTGGTCAGCTCTTTGAACAGATATGTCAAGGAGGACTTTGTTGCGGCTGCACGCTCTTTCAAGACGCTATCCACCCATGACCTTGGATTCTTCTTATAAAATATTCTATAATTCTATCTAATTATTAAGCATTGAGTAGATTTGAAGTTCCCTCAGAACGTAGAAAAAAAATAGGTTAGATTTTTATTGTATAGAAAAGTCCATAGAATATCATTAGATAGGTACTCCAAATACATCGCAATATTGGTCTAACAAGCAAGTTAACTCGATACGTTCTTAGAACTGCTAATAATTCGATATCAAAGCTCCACTTAGGTCGAAACTAATTGGGTTATATTGCCAGAAAATACCTTATATTGGAACATGCCTGGTGGCTATAAATGTTAAATATTACTTACAAGGATACTAGGTTTTTTTATTTTATAAATACAAAGTATTTTAGCATTTATAATATTAAGATATATTAAATATATAATTAATATAATGTACAGGGTGGATTTTTCAGATTGGACAGTGTCCTAAGACCATTTTCCTGTAGCTACAACGGGTAAGGAACCTGCCCCTATTGCCCCATTTAAAAAAAAAAAAAATTATGTTTTTTATTTAATGAGTTCGTGGCTAAGTATTAACAGCCACATGGGTCGATCCATCAGATTGAGCTACGCTTTTGGTTCGTGGATGGGTGACCATCTTTACATACCAAGACTCCTCCGTACCTCGGAAAGCACGCTAAGCCGTTGGTGCCGGCTGTCACTACTACTTTTTTTACCTATTGTGGTACAGTAATTGTATTCTAGGTTCATCGTCTTCACATGTAATTATATAATTGATGTATACCAAATATTGTAAAACATTTTTTTTTTAAAGAGTAACCGTGGAGTTTCTTGCCCATTCTTCTCCATACGAAAACTACCTGTTGGAAGGTGCAACTAGAATCAGTTATATTTCTATGTATTTGACGTTCAAAAGTGCCTAGTTGAAATAAATTATTTGACTTTGACTTTGACTTTGTCATTCGTGGATCTTTGATAGTCGTTAGGGGTTGTCAGAAGCCCGAAAGTGTGACTACCAATCTTACCAAGAGGTATAATATTACCGAGTTACTGGATTGTGGAGGTCAGATAAAAAGTCACTTCGTGTAAAATACTCGTATTCAGCTGCATCCAGGGAGACTGGAAGCCGACCCCAACATAGTTGGGAAAAAGCTAGGCAGAATGATTTTGTTTTTTATTTAATGTAAGTACAGGAACTAGCGGTAACTAGGACACCATTGGCTTCTCGAGTTATAGGCGCAATAATGGACGAAAGGCGGTGACGAACTGCCTATCATATGGAAGGATTTGAATTGTTTTAGTTCTAAAACCTTTTTGTATTTAAGAGGTTAGGTATCCCATGGAATTAGTATGTACTATAAAGTACAATCTATAACTTTGTGAAAAAACGATACCTCCTCTGTGGAAAAAAACTGCGCCAGAATTTGACAGAATATGTCACAAACGTGCAGACGGAATAACATTTATAATGTTAATAGACTGGAGTGAATTATTAAGGTTGTGATAAAAGTATATAAGTAATAAAAAGTTAAAGACTAATACGCAAACAGCACCGATATTTTTATAACTTGCCATAAAAATGTAACGGTAATCATACACTATACACTAATAAAGGTCATCACTCATTATAACCGCACCGCTCCAGCGAACGGCCCGGCAAGGAACCGCCTCGAAAAAGTCCACCCGCTTGTTGCCAACGACCGGTCAGACGACTGCTCGCTGCTGGCACGCCACCGGTGAGATGACAGCTTGTTGTTCACGCGCTTGTTACCAGTTGGTAGCTCACCGTTCATGTGCCAACGGCTATTTTTAACTTTCAGACCGGTTTGTGAACACTTAAGCCCAGTATACGTTGGGCGAGCCCGTCTCTCGGCCAACTTATACTGGGACTTTTTGCGTGTTGCCCGGCTTATCAAACTTTTACTGAGGGCGTAAGACATAGGACCGCGCGCGGGCGGCGAGGGGTCCCCACGCAGACGGCAAGGGGCTCCATGCACATTGCTTGCAAGCGTTTCTTCGCCGGGGAGCGGGCTGCTCGCTTAAGCATGCGGTCGGCCTGACGGAAGACGGCTCGCGGGCTGTTTATTGTCATCGTAAAATTTACTTTAATGCATTTGATTTATCTTAACATGAATGACAAATTATTTGCTGTGTGGCAGCGGTGCTTTTATAGTGAACTTAAATAACCGGGGTGGCAGGTAAAAACAGGATTATTATGTGCCAACACAACACGCCAACACAAGACCATACGAAACGGTTTATAAAACAAATCATAATGATGCTACGACATTGGTGATTGTTTGAGGTGCACACGGAAGTGATTTGCGCGCTTTGGTCCGGGGAGCAGCATGTCACAGCCAGAGCGGGACCCCATACGTGAACAAACTGGCTCCAAGTTAACCGAAACAGTTGAAGAGACACACCCCGAAGTACCAATAACAGTTGAAACGGGCCACCCCAAAGTGCCTGAAACAATTGAAGAGGCCCCCAAAGAACCAAAAACAGTTGAAACGGGCCACCCCAAAGTGCCTGAAATATTGCCCAAAGTAGAACTGGATACTATTCTCATTAACGAGATTGGCGACTCCGGGAAGTACCAGTTGCAATCTTTAATAGTAGCCATCATTTTAGTGATTTTCATCGCCTTGGCGAGCGTGAATTACGTGTTCACCACAGCGCTAATACCCACCAGGTAATCCGAAATACCAATGTTATTATTACAATATCGTCTATCCTCGTAGGCCACATCTCCACATAAATTGGATTTTTATTTCCAGATGTCTGATCCCGGAGTGTGAGAGTGAACCGGTAGCGGTGTTTGCTCCGGCCTGGGTGATGAACGCGATCCCGCCGGGCCGCAAGAGCGCGTTTGACTACTGCCAGCGCTACGGGCGCGCGGCTCCGACACTGCGCGGTTCCGGGGTCTGCCCGCCATCGCTCTTTGACCGTAGCAAGCGCCTGCCCTGCGATACTTACGTGCACGAGAACAAACTATCCGTCGTCTACGATGTGAGTCCACGAAACGCTCCCTTCGTTTTAGATATTCGAGGATAATTTGTTGGGGGATTCGAGGATATCTTTAATTATGAGCAATCTTTTGTCTGCATGTAAGTTCGGACTGGAATGTCAGGAATGGCGGCGGACACAGATAGGCATGATGCGCAGCGTCGGCTCGCTGTCGGCGTTGCCGATCACCAGCTATATGTCGGACCGGTTCGGGCGCCGACTAACGATCACCTTCAACGCGTTCAACACGGCGTGGATCGGACTCATTCGGTACTGGATCGACAGTTACAACAGCTTCGCGATATTAGAGTTTGTTGAGGCCACTTTCGGCTCCGGCGTGTTCTCTTGTGCTTATATATTGAGTGAGTAAAATGTTTTGAAATATCTAATTAGAAATATCATTAATTAGGTAGGTACGCACACATGCTGGCCTTTTGTGCTAAAAAAGGATACTTCAGGCACTACAGTATAAGACCTCTTGTTAACGACAACGGACAACGATCCGATTTTTATAACGGACGACGGGCCGTCGCGCAGTGTTCAATAGGTTAGTGTTGGTGTTTGTTAACGCGACAGATGTGGCGTTGTCACAGTGTTGACAGATGTGGCGCGCTCCTAATTGCCAATTTTTTTGGCCCAAGTAGCCTAATGTAGCTCAATTTTTTTTCTATAAAGAAGCCTAAGTTCGCTGAATTATAAGTCTGATCCACACTTTTTGTGAGAAATAAGAAAAAAATCACAATACAGTTGCTAATTTTAATAGGAAAAATGAAAGAAAATATAAATGAACCACTTTATGGGGGATACGGAAAAAACCACAATACAGTTGCTAATTTTAATGGGAAAAATGAAAGAAAATATAAATGAACCACTTTATGGGGGATACGTTTATGGCAGCCCGCGAAATTCAAATATTTTTACGTTTTTTGCAATTTGCAGGTCAGTCTCAGGTTGTATGTTGATTAAAATATGATTGCAACCGTAACAAATATGGCTTTACAGAATTATAATCATTAGAATCAGCAATACAAATTTATATTTAATTAAATAGTTATGTTAAATTAAAACTTCTTTGATTCGTGTTATTACAAGCTAATGTATTTCTTGATTGATTACCTGCTTCTACATAATTGTTTATATTGCTACAGTGGTGGAGTTGCTTGGCCCTAAGTACCGCGTAGCCGCTGGAGCAGCTATAAACACTGCCTTTGCGGTGGGACAGATGATATTGGGACTGATCGCGTGGTGCGTGCCTGACTGGAGGAGGCTGACGCTCGCGCTTTACATTCCGCAGCTCACCTCAATTTTCGGCTATTGGCTCATCAGCGAGTCTGTGCGGTGGCTAATGAGCAAGGGACGCTTCGAAGAATCCGAAGCTCTGCTTAAAAAGATGGCTAGAGTGAACGGGCGGTCGGTATCAGACTCATCACTGGCAGGCTTACGTCGCACCGCGCAGGAGCAGTTGGAGCGGGAGGCGCGCGACTCGGCGCGGCGCGGTGACGAGTCTGGCCTGTTCGCGCAGGTGTGGCGCCATAAGCGGGTGCTACTCCGCGTGCTCGTCTCGCCAGTCTGGTGGATAACTACCACCTTCATCTACTACGGACTAGCTATCAACGCTGTCCACATGTCTGGCAATAAATACTTTAACTTCATAGCTGTGGCGGCTGTTGAAATCCCCGGCTTTTGGTTCGCATATATGCTGTTGGACAGGATTGGCCGAAAGCTAGTACTGGCGGGCGGCTATTGGGTATGCGCAGCATGCCAGATAACGTACATATTCATGCCGCAGGGTTGGTATTGCCACTTTTGCAATTACATTTTGTTTCGTACGATTAAGCATTTAAGCGGTAGTAGTTATGACTTGCACTTTGTAGAGTTTTTGTCATATAGACATTATTTGTGCAGACTTATTCGCGGTGGCGCTGGCGGTGTACCTGGTGGCAAAGTGCGCGATAGCGATGGTGATGACGTCAGTGTACGTGTACACGGCGGAGCTGTACCCCACCAACAACCGACACAAGCTGCTGGCGGTCTCCTCAATGTGCGGCAGGCTCGGCTCCATAACTGCTCCTCTCACTCCTGCGTTTGTAAGGCTCAAACAGTGTAGTGGGTAACATTATGAAGTACTATTTCATAGACATCCATACTTAATATTATAAATTCGAAAGTAACTCTGTCTGTCTGTCTGTATGTTACCTTTTCACGCCTAAACCACTCAACGGATTTCGATAAAATATGGTATGGAGATAGATGGTACCCCGGAGAAGGACATAGGCTACTTTTTATCGACATACCCTGCGGTCGAAGCCGCGGGCGGAAGCTATTTATCTTTAATTTTTGCAGCTCGAATTAAACAAAGCATTTACACTTACATAACATATCAATATTCACATTCCGCGGTTGCAGGCTGCGCACTGGTTTGCTGATCTGCCGTTCGTGCTGTTCGGAGCCATGTCGCTGCTGTCAGGGGCTCTGATCTTCCTCACGCCGGAGACGCTGGGCACCGTGCTACCGGACACCTTCGAACAGGCAGAAGAACTCGGTCTCAAAGCTAAAAGATGAGCAGACCTGAGCAGACATCGATCAGTTGACGTTATAGCTATGTGCCTCTTTTGTGGGGTAAAACCGGTCAATTTCCGTCTTTATATCGAATTTGAACCGTCAAAATTTTCCAACTTTCTATTTGTAAATTGCAATGCAACTCCTTCAATATTTATAAATAAGAAAACAATATTATTCTATTTTATAAATTATGTAAATACCACAGGTTTCCTCTTTAATTAATCACTCAATGTATATTTTTATGATAACACATATGTAATGTTACGAAATATCCAATAATAACTATTTATTTACCACTTACGTTTTAAACGACAGAATGTACCATTTTATAGCTAATAGATTCATGCGTGACTGCGGAAATCCATTATAAAATATAATAGACGTAGATATTATAATTTAGTATCTCTGCGTCCGGCGCTCGGCGTGGCAACACGTCGTGTTCGGGTTCGCGACAAGTCAATCGTCATCCTGAGGTTTGTAGCGTTTCCCCTAAACGAACCTAACAATCGAATCGAATGGTTGTGGGTACCTCTGTTTTTTCTAAGGATTATTATAACTGAATGTCTTGCGTTCGTCACATTTTAAGAACGTGTCCCTTGCAACCTGTCGCTGTCTGATACTATCCACAGTTATATTCAGTGTATAATTAAGAAATTAAGAACAACATAACATAAGCAAGAACGAGGGACGCAAGCTCGAAGATGTTTTTTGTACCCCGCCTCGGAGAGATTAGATTTGTTTTGACAAATTAAGAAATAGGAGTTGCTTTGTATACTTATGCAGAAAACCTGAATAAATAAGAGACACTATGATGCAGGATTCGATCGCTCCTGCATCATAGTGTCTCTTATTTATTCAGGTTTTCTTTTTGCGAGCTCGAAATTTTTTAGCATCTCTTTTATTTTTTTTTCCTACTGGTGGTATAAATGCCTTGTAATAGCTTTGGGGCTAGTTGAATTTTTTTAGGAAAATCTTTTTAATCTTTGATCCCGTGAGCTTATCCAGTGCCGGTATAAATACAGTGCCGGTCAAGGTCAATTGTTTCAGTTTTTTAAATAAAGGCCAACTAGACTCAAGTGGATCGATACTGCTCATAAGCTTTCTTGTGTACAATAATTATCTTGTTTGTTGAATTGCCCCATATTATTACTACGTACCTATCTTAATATTTAATTATTTTTTTTAGGAAAGGTTACCGTAAAACTGTATTTTATTTTATTTTTTTAGTAAAGGTTTCTATAAAACTTTGCTAAGTTTAACTAATTATAGAAAAAAACTAATAAAAAAAACCGATTGGCACACGAAGGGTTCCGTACCGACCGTACCATATAGATTGATCGATATATCGATCGAGCAAAAATGCCGAAAAAAACTGGGGACTTTCTTGTACCCCCTTTAATTATTAATTGTACTTAATTTTTATTAGTTGTTCACAATATGTGAAAAAAAAAAACAACTGCGCCTCGGGATATTATTTTTCTTCTTCCTCCTGCATCATTTTTTTAAGGTCACTTAGTTAATAGTTATTCATTTATTATCTCAAAACATCGAATTAGCATATTTTTGGACCCATCAAGATCTTTTCAGCACGCGAAGCATGACCATAGAAAAGGGTTTTGTCGACGGAAGAATAGACAAAAAATTACAGATAAACACACAATCATCGTCATTTTTTCTATTTTTCCGTCGACAAAACCCGTTTGTATGGTGGTCATCCGGTCATACCGCGCTGAGACAAATTATCTTGTTACAAGCTTCCTGTTACTGTAATGCCAAATTATCTACGAATATTCCACTTAATAAAATAAACTTTTTCAAATGCCAAATGGAATATCCTCTCAAACACGGAATTTAATTCGCTGACAAAACTTTTGATGCCACACAAAAGGGCAGTTAATGTCCATATTTGCATTTATATTCCACATTTTTACATTTTACAAATGGCAACTGAGGGGTGTTTAGGCTCGGGATAGTCAATTTATGTTTTCAACAAGTACGTAGGTACTTTACACTTCTAATGATTTCCCGGGACATTTTCAAGGTCTGATGTTTGCTTTTATGAAGCTGCTTACCCGACTCTGTCAGAAGAGAGGTATGTGGATAAAATTAATTGCTAATCAAACTGCCCTTTCTTTTTTTTCTGCCTTTTCCCAAATTTTTTGGGGTCGAATGCCAGTATTTAACATGGAGCGACTGCCAATTTGACCTCCACAACCTAAGAGAATCTGAGTTAATTTCATTCAAAATAATTACGCAAGATTTTTTTTACTTCCCTAGCTACCGCCTCAAAATTCCACCGAAGAGACACATTCAAGGCAATTTTATTTCAGGATCAAAAAGCCCATTACTTTTAACGTTATTTATACAAAACAACTTTTTACTCACTTAAGTATTCGAAGCAAACAAAAATATGTTAATGCGAACATTAACAGCCCTTTTGTGAGTGTTCATTTTTGACATCTTTCTCTTAACGTCCCTCCTCCTAGGCTTGATGAAAAAAGTTTTGCCACAACATAAGAAAGTACAGAATGCCCAATCGAACTCAAAATCTCAAACTCAAAGCTTGTTTTAATTAATAAAAATAATAATTAGCTTAGACCCTGTTCCCGATACCGGTGGGCTACTATTTTTTATATTTTAATGTTTTTATATTGTTTTTATTCTAATATTTAAATAAAATATTTAAACTTAGTTACTTAAACAAAATGAAAATAATGATAATATTTAGTCAAAAATAAAAATTGGTAAAACAGAGTGTATAATCTTAGACATAATGTAAGTAAGGGTAAAAAAAAGGAAAAATAAAATCACAGGCACTTTCAGCAAGGAGTCGGTCACTCAGAAGTATGATGAAGCTAGTTGCCCATTTCAAAGCATAGTACCCACTATGCTTTGAAATGGGCAAGTGCTTTGAAATGGGAGTTTCTTGCCCGTTCTTCTCAATAGGTACCCACCTATTGAGAAGAACGGGCAAGAAACTCCACGGATACTCTTTTAAATCAAAATATTGGTTACATCATTCAACTGTAGATGTATAGCTTGATGTGCAGCCGTGTGTACACCTACATTTCGCCAATATGTTTAAGTTCCATTGAATAGGGGGCGAGCCCATTGCCATCAACCGAACATGAATCCAGACTCCGGGTTTCTACTGAGAAAACCTTTCAGATGGAAAAACTCAATAACACTTTGCCCAACCCGGTAATCGGACCCAAGACCCCATGGTCAGGTGGTAGCGCCAGAAACCATTAGACCAACGAGGCATTCCTTCACGCACATCCTTTCAGAAATTTTGTATGAAATCGCTTGATCTTTGATAAAGTTAGATTTCTGTTTCCATTTAATTCATCTTGTCTAGCTTTATTATCGTCTTCAGTCGGTGCGGGCTCCGAAAATTATCTCGAAGGTCTTTATCGCTAACTCGAAACGGTTGGTGGTCATAACTTTGTCTTAGTCCAGCCGATATTATCTGGAACAGTTTACGTAAGTCAAAGGAGTTTTGTGTACTCTCAGAGGTTTCCGAGTGAAAGGGAAACGGTAGTTTTTTGTTTCGAGGCACTGGTTGGAACTTAGGAGGAAAATGTGTTACTATTAAAACTTGTGCATAGTTCGGCAAATACTTTTTCTTGGTACAATCCTATGGTTCGTGACTCGTTAATCACCTATAGGTTATTGGATCATTACATTATTGCCAGTCAACTCGTTATCGGCAAATAGTCTACCCTATATTTCGTTTCAGGACTGCACGCAATACGTAATCACGATCTTCATTTGTTTGTTGTTGATAAACTTATGCCGTGATCCGACGGTGCGCCATATTGCAGACGGACATAGACGAGCCCGCACGACGCACCGTGGGAAGGTGTACCTACGTGCGGTGGCGGTCTGTGTTCGTCTGCCACGCGTGTCCGTCCGCAAAATCGCGGATCGTCGGATCTCGGCTTTCCAGCTCAAACCATGTAAAGTTCATTTATTTTCGTTGGATCCCATTTTTGTATGAGTTTGACCCGTAATAATAAAGTAAGAGTATAATTATTTATTTCAAGCAACACATAATAAATCAAACATAATTAATCTTTATCTCTTACAGAATTCTGTCCGACCTGTCCCAACAATCCGACCTGCATAAATTCCATCATAGAATCCTAGAATCAAATACTCAAGATCTAATCTATCCGGTCCTTTGCCGCCGACCGTAACGTCAAACGGCTTAATGATCTGATGATGTCACTGACACTAGTTGTCATGACATTGCAAGGGTGTCAGTGACAAAGCAGGTATTCTCTTTGGTTGGAACTAGTAGTTAATTTTGAGTGTCCGGGCACAGTCGAGCGTGCTTAGGTATCTCTTGATCCTGGATTCAGCTTCGAAAAGGGCTTGTGCTTTTGTGGTAAAAGCCTAGATGTGCCCTATAATTGTGCTTAAGGGGCTTGTGGATAAGTACCTTATAACAGCCGTACGGTTCGATCGATCAAATTGATCTACGCTTGCCGCGATCGGTCCGTAGATGACTAACCATCTTTACATACCACGACTCCTCTGTGCCTTGGAAAGCGCGCTAAGCCATTAGTCCCGGCTGTCATTTGTAGATCTTCACAGTAGTTACGGGTCGTCGACAGAAGCCCGAAAGTCTGACAACCAGTTTTACCAAGGGGTATCGTATTACCCAGTAACTGGGTTGTAGATAGGCAGTCGCTCCATGTAAAATACGTGTTAAGTCTATTCAGCTGTATCCGGTTAGACTGAAAGCTGACCCTAACATAGTTGGAAAAAGGCTAGATGATGATGATTATGATAATGTGCTTTATAATTGTAAATTAAGCGTTGTTTACATTGCTTTAATGTGACATCTATAACACTAAAAAGTTTACACTGAAACAATTCGAAGCTTTGCGTTTTTAACAAACTGTGCTCATAATATTGTAATATTTACTGGAATTATAAAAAGGAACTTGATAATTCGACAGTGAGGGTTCTTACATTTCGACAATGATTATAAAATGTATGACAATCATCATTCATTCATCATTCGTTCCATTCAATGGTTCATCATTCACTCACGACTTAAGAAATTATAGGCGCATTGACACTTTTGACAGGTGCCCGGACCTGAAGTCTCAGTGCTGCCACCTAGTTGAACGTCATTTCAGAAAACCCTCATTGCTTTGTATTTTTACCCAAATTACCATTTGAAAAGCATATCGGAAAAAGCTAAGTACCTATCAATTGATTTCCAGAACCGTTTAGACTCAGTTAAAGGTTTTGGCAGTATTCATATAAAATATGTAAATCAAAACTATTATTAAATGGATTTGGAATATTGAAATGGGCTATTTTCAATACAAAATATTCCACATTTGTGACTAAAAATATATCTAAAAGCCGTTTGACATTTCTGGAATGAAACCACTCAACGGAGGCAATTTCCCCTTTTGGGGAACATGGACTCAGTTACACCGTTGTGTAACTAAATATTTATTTATTTATTTTATTTAACCATTTATGCACACACATATAAATACAGACAAGAAGTAAAGAACAGAAAAATACATACAAAGGCAATGCTTATTTCTAAATAAATATTGTTTTGTGTCGCCCTTGATCGAGGGGTACGAAAATTGCGTACAAGTGTAATAACAACAAACAGGTTTATGTCTTACAAATCTATACTCTATACTTATACTTATCTATACTCTATACTAATATTATAAAGCTGAAGAGTTTGTTTGTTTGTTTGAACGCGCTAATTTCAGGAACTACTGGTTGGAATTGAAAAATTATTTTTGTGTTGGATAGTCCATTTATCGACATATATAGGCTATATAACATCACGCTACGACTAATAGGAGCGGAGCATAAATGAAATGTGTTGCAAAAACGGGAAAAATATTCCTTTTTGAGAGCTTTCGTTGCGTGCGCTGCGTAAACGGTTTATGTTACGTAAATATCATGTATGATGGAATTGTTCCTCTTTAAAATTTCTAAAAAAAGTCCGCGACAGCATATGTCTATCTTTTAAGATTGACTCACTTTATCCTTTTTTATGGTAGTAAAATTTGTTCGAAATTATTTACGAAGCAAATTTTATTATTTTATTATTGCATTATTTGTGAGGGAGTTTTATCAAAATTACATTAATTCTTATTCAAATAAATAGTTTTAACATCAAGGGTATTTATGTAGCAGTAAAATACTTTTTAATTCATTCGAATCGGACATTTAATTTCGAAGTTATCACGAGTATAAAAATACAATATGCGAACTGTTCGACGCCGGCGCCGCTCCGCGACGTTCCCTACTCTAGAGAGGAGAGGATGGGCACACGGGTAGACCATGACCTGGAATAGGACATAGGATACGTTTTTATCCCTATATTCCCACGGGATCAAGACCTACGCGGGTGAAATCGCGGGGCACAGCTAGTAACTTTAATATAATACCAGCCTATTACTGTTCAACTGCAGGACAAAGGCATCTTCTCATACAGAGAAGACACGAGCATTGATCACCACACTTATACGAAACGCTTTCGAAGCGATTGTCACTAGCAAGACTTTCTACAAGACGGTTTTGCGATCACTCTTCTGAGGGCCTAGACAAGTGACAATCGCTTCGAAAGCGTTTCGTATTTCTACAACGACTTTCAAAAGGATTGACATAAGCTTTTCGATAGCTTATGTCAGTCCTATACATTTTTGCCTTTTCCATCATCATTTTCACTGGTAGAATTGCCCTAGTAATGTTTAAGATAAACTGAGAAAACACATTATGAATTGAAAAAATCGCATTGGTACGGTTTTGAAACCACAACCATTTGCACAAGAAACGAAGCCTTACATCACGACACCTTTAATACTAGTTTATTTTTCATTAGAATAGGAAATACAGCCATGATAAATTATGATTGTTATGAAAAGCATACAAATATTACATCGTCACATGGCCTCGCATAAAATGTTACCTATGAGAAATGTGACGGTGAATGTGATCTTATTTTCCTGTATCGAGACTTTTCAATGTAAAATGGAATACAATGGCTCAATTCGCACATGAGTGTCGTTTATTTGTAATGTATCGCTCCGATATTGTATGTTTCGTTATAAGGAAAATATTATTCTTGGAAACAAAATGTTGATATCAAAAATGGAGTGATTAAAGTAACTAATAATGGACACTGTTGCCCTCTGTTTTAAGGTTTTTAAGCAAATAATGTTTCGAAAATGGAATGGAATGATTGTGATTACAATACATATTGTTCGGACGACTACAAGTTAGTATAGTAATAAAACTAGTATTGAACGGACCAACCACTTGTAGCTTCTTTTGTTGCCATACTAAAAAATAAATACATAATTATAATTCGTAAGCTAATTTTACCTGTGATAGCTACTTCTTATGCTATGAGATATGGATGCTATGAGAGCTATTAGATCTTTGCTTCATTATTGGCAAAGATAGAAGTCTTCATTTTAACCAATAACGGTCCGTAGATTATAGGAATCGCCCGTTATTCTATTGAAACGTAAGAAGTTACGCTAGGCCAGCTCAAGCTTAACTCAAACTCAAACTCAAACTCAAAGCATTTATTCCAAATAAACCAATTACAGGCACTTTTGAATTGTCAGTCAGAAAGATGAAGCTAGTTGCCCATTCCAAAACGTAGTAGGTTCCTATGGAGAAGAACGGGCAAGAAACTCCATGGACACTCTTTTAAATCAGAATATTGTTACAATATATTGTTTACATCATCCATGTTGGAATTATACATGTGAGTACAATGTAGAAAAATGTGCAGGTTAAAAGCGTCCGTAAATAAAAGATAAAAAAGATACAAAACAATTCAAAAATTAAAATAAATTATAATAAGCCGTGGCAGCTAAGAGATGACCAGTCCCTACTGATGGCGCCCGTTCACGAACATGACGTATGGATCAGCACCATTCAGCTCAACCATTTTGAAGGGAACTTAATGATCCAACACACACGCCACCACCAGCGAGACATTAAAGTGAGCATGACATACTCTCAGCCGCCAGGGCACATTCAAGTCAATGAAAGACGAACCTAGTAAATGGTAGCTTTAAAGTACTTAGGTAAGTACATAGTGCTCACACACATGTGCTACTAACGCGTTACCACCGACATGCAGACGACTGTACCTTCATGACGAAACCGCAGTAGTTCAATTGTACTGATGCCCTAGACAGAGTGACATATCTGCGTTAACGATGATGGAAAAAGCAAAAATGTATAGGACTGACATAAGCTATCGAAAAGCTTATGTCAATCCTGTTGAAAGTCGTTGTAGAAATACGAAACGCTTTAGAAGCGATTGTCACTTGTCTAGGCCCTCTGACTCGCGTCATGTTCCGCGAAACATTTATTTCACATAAATGAGCTAAAAAAAAAACGTAACGGTGTGAAAAAAGCCGAATCCTTTAAAATATGGTCATAACAAATGCTTATAAAAATAGGCATCGAGACTTGATAATAAAGGGTTTGGAAAAGGTTCGCTTTGTATGTGGTTACTTTAAGCGAATGCAAAGTCACGGGCTGTGACTTTGAAACGTGACCAGGGAAATGGAGAAAAACCGAAGAAATTTGGAGAATATTAATGGAATAGGTTTGTATGTATGACTGTTATGAATTAATGAAAAAATCTTAGCATTATACTAATTTTAGGGTATTTTTGTACCCTTTTAAGCGGGTTACTTGTAAAAGGGAAGTGTCGAAAGAAGTCATTGTGTGGGGATGGGTTTCCTTGAGGGAAGTGGAGTAGTTAAGAGCCTACTACCTCAGCTCAAATTCACTTTTTATGTCGCTCGCACCAGACTACTCGCGGAATGAGTGAAACCGAGACGGAGTGGCTCCAATTTAGGTAATTGCTTTTTATGGTGAAAATAATGATAATTAAAAAAAAAAAAAACATAAGACCTGCTTTAGTTTGTTGTTGTTGTTGTTAGTTGTTGTTAGTTTAGTTGCTTTCTAGTTTATTAATATAATTGAAGAATTTTTCGAATACCAGCGGCTTATTAGTTCGGTTTAGAGGTAACTTTGGATTTTTTTCTATGGATGTTTTTTAAATATAAACGTGTTTTTGTCAAACTTAGTACCTAGCATCAGTCCTCAACTTTAACATTATATTGATTTCAAATTAATGCTGCAGTATTTTCGACATAACGGAGGATCATGCTAAGCAATTTGCGGTTGTATAAGCTCTTAAGGTTCAAATTCGACAAGCAATATTTCTTGCATTGACCGAATCTATTTAAATTCAAAGCATTTAGCAGCCTATACCTTTTCTGACCCAGTATGGCATAGATTTCACCTAAACATTTGTTGGTAAAAAGCTTCTTTATGGAAAAGTAATTGTTAGCAAATGATTTTTAGTTAATATAAGTTATTGTGTAGGTACTATTTATTTCCTAATTTATGTCTAGCGACCCACCGGTTTTTAAAACTTGACAAAACATCGAGATGAATACATAAATTCTGTAAACGATAGTGAAAACCTCATCAAAATCTGTTGCGTGGTTTAGAAGAACGACGCGGACATACAAACAAGAAAAGCGACTTTAATTTATAATATGTATAGATAGGTATTTTGTACCGACCTTTTTTTTGCGTTTTTATTTCTAGTTTTATCAGTGGAAAGTCAAAGTCAAAGTCAAATAATTTATTTCAAGTAGGCACATTAAAGGCACTTTTGAACGTCAAATACATAGAAATAGAACTGATTCTAGTTGCCCCTTCCAAAAGGTAGTTTTCGTATGTGGAGAAGAATGGGCAAGAAACTCCACCGTTACTCTTTAAAAAAAAAAAATGTTTTACAATATTTGGTATAGGTACATCAATTATATAATTACATGTGAAGACGATGCACCGAGAATACAATTACAATAGGTAAAAAGAATTAAAAATTAAAAATGGAGCAATGACAAATAAATAAATTAAGTATGTGATAGGTACATGGTGCTCACATATTTACAAACATTAGTATACGTACGATAACACAATATTTCTACAAACTTGCAAGTAATACTAATAGGACAGTGTGGAAACTTGTAAATGGCCTTCGATTTAATATTTTTTAAGTTAACTGTAAGTTTCCAGTTTATATTAAAACTATGTAGCTGCCGCCAGCGGCTTCGCCCACGTGTAATCTTTATAAATTATAGCCTATGTTACTCAGGGTGATTGTAGCTTTCTAATGGTGAAAGAATTATTCAAATCGGTTCAGTAATTTCGGAGTCTATTCAATGCAAACAAACAAACAATCAAATCTTTCCTCTTTATAATACTAGTATAGATAAGTTCTCGGTTGAAAAAATAACAGGACCCTATTCCAGTTAGGTACTCTAACATGCGGCAAAATATGGAACTTTGAAACCCTTCTAAGTTCAAGATAACCCAAATTAGTTACAGAAAATAGCGCTGCAATAAATTACAAAGATATATTACCCATCAAGATAATTCTTCATTAGCAGCCCACAAATCATAACAGGAAAAACCTTTCCAAGGCCAAAACATACATCTTGAAGACAGTCTGAAGCCAGGTGAGAGTGGCAAGGGCTACCCAACATGGAATATAAATCACCTCGTATCGCGCGGCTACTGCGATGAAAAACTGCCTTGTGTAACGTTATGAAGGGATTGTGGGGCTGTGGGGCATATATCATGCTCTGATCTTATGTAATGACATTGTTGGGTCATGCGAGATTAGTGAATTTTTGGTTTATTTTATTTAGTGAGAATAACGTGGTAAAATTCATCAAATAAATCAGTAAAACGTGCATGATAAAATTACTCTGCCTTCTTATGAGCCTATAGTTACCTACTAATTTTAGGGTATTTTTGTACCCTTTTAAGCGGGTTACTTGTAAAAGGGAAGTGTCGAAAGAAGTCATTGGGTGGGGATGGGTTTCCTTGAGGCAAGTGGAGTAGTTAAGAGCCTACTACCTCAGCTCAAATTCACTTTTTATCTCGCTCACACCATACTAATCGCGGACTTAGTGAGAGCGAGACGGAGTGGGGTGCAGGCGTCTCCAAGCCTCGAATAGTTAACATTGGATTTTTTTTTTTCCATCGATTAAATTTTATTTTATCGTGTTTTCGCCAAACATAGTACCTAGCATCAATCTTCAACTTTAACATAATTATATTTATTTCCAAATTAATGGTGCAGTATTTTCGATATGACGGAGGATCATGCTTAGCATTTTGAGGTTGCATAGGCTCTTAAAGGCGCTCCCGCACCGCCCGGGAGCATTCGCCACAGTTCCGATTCGAGCATTATGTACATCAGTGAGTGAGGAGAATCTATTATTAAGCTTATTCGAAGCATAATGGTTTCATACATTTAGTATGGTTAGAAACACAATATTAGGTACAGTTTGTTGTGTCGCAACACAAATAAACAACAAACAAAATTGCTATAGACAGAAACTCGAGAATTAAATGAATCATCTATCATGCAAATATGAGTATCTTAGCAAGATCTAATAACAAAAGTATGACAATATCTTCTAACTTAGTTTAAACTTGGCAACGTTATGAAAATATTGCAAAGAAAGTTTTACTAAGGAAAAATTCTTATCCTAGTAAGTTGGCACCCTTTACAGGGTTTTGCAAAGCGTTCCATTATATCTCTGGCATCAAAGAAGGTAGTCATACTAATTGGTGTTCAGTTCAAGTTAAATTTTGTAGAAGGCATGCTTTTAAAAGGGTTCATTGAACTTTGAAGATTCTCGATCTTGATTAACTTTGTTTCACTTTGTGGGACGAGTTGGGGCCGAAGGGTAGATTTCATCAAGATGGGCGCGTATTGAACGATCAAAGTTTTGTAGGTGTTATCATATTTTAGGTAAAAAGGAAGGACATTCATGATAACGAAACTTAACTTGTAAAGCAAAAAAATAATTAGTTAAGGCTCTTACATACTAGCGCGATTCGTCGCGCGAGCCTTTATCCTCCTACCTCGACGAATAGATGCTATTTGACCGTTGTCCAACTATCATAATTATTTCTATAAAAATAAGAAGTAGGTAACTAAATAAATAGACAGAATTTCTTGAGAAACGTGTTCCTTGTTGACTACGAAACCCTAAAAACATGTTTTCTATCTAAGTGCTCATACCTTGAGTTCAGTGCCGTTGCCGTTGACACATGCACAAGCGGCATATGTCAACGGCAACGGCAACTGCAGACGCTGCGACACATCCCACGACGTCGACATCCGTTGACGAAGTGCCGCAAATACACGAGAGTTATCGACAGCAGTCATCGACGCGTCAGCGGCTACAGTTGCCTCTGCCGTTGACACGTGCCTGCAACTCGTGTGTATGAACAATATTCAACATGCCAACGTCAAATATTTAGTTTCAAAGATTTATAAAGAATGAATTGACACAAGTAAAACTATCTAAGTAGCTAAATGTATTTTCTCATTCGTCATCAATTTAGTATGCAATCAGAATTTTCCGCAGCCAGCAAATCGAGATATCTATAAAAAAAACTTAATCCAAGTAAAACAATCGCCTCTCTACCAATTATGCTAATTATCGGAATCGTTCACGGTAGAGAAAATTATACAATTTCCGTGTTCCCTTCCAATGTCAATGTTGGAACAAATCGATTTGTTTTAGATAGGAAAAAAAATATTCGGTATAATTAGATAGGCAGTCACTCCATGTAAAATACTGGTATTCAGCTGCATCCGGTTAAACTGGGAAAGGCCAGCCAGATGATCATGATGAATTTGATATAGATAGATAGTTCAAATTTTCTTACATTTTTTGCTATTTTCAGGTCAGGGTCAGGTTGTATGTTGATCAAAATACGATTCGCGTTCGTAAATAGAGAGGCATTTAATTTTTTTAAATCATTAAAGTTATTATTACAACTCTCTAAGTTCATATTATCCTGTTAAATTACTATTGCATGAAATCATGACCTTTAACGTCAATTCTAAAGAGAGTTGTATGGATGATTTAAATTATTATAATTCTGTAAATATTATAATTGGTTCGGTCGCAAATCATATTATTTTGATCAACATACAACTTGATACTAGCCTGCAAATTGCAAAGACCGTAAGAAAAATTTAATTTTGCGGGCTACTCTGGCGATTTCGCCATTAGTTTCAGGAATGACAACAAGACTGAGGCCCTGGACAAAGTGACATTCTATCAGCGATAACGATGATGGAAAAGGCAAAAATGTATGAGACTGACATAAGCTATCAAACAGCTAATGTCAATCCTGTTGAATGTCGTAGAAATACGAAACACTTTCGAAGCGATTGTCACTTGTCTAGGCCCTTTAATAATTCTATGACGTATGAAAGTGTCTCTCACAATATATTATTCCGTTTAATAACATTATCTCATGTTGCAGTAAAATGCATCAATTGTGCTAACACTATAATCTGCGGAGATATCGTTATCTCGACAGATTAATTATAATTTTATTCAATACGTACTTTGATATATAGCATGTAAATTCTATTAATGATAATCTATCTGCGAGTACTATAACGTGTGATAATGATTCTCTTATGCAATATTTTATTACTTCATTAGCACAATATCTCAGTTCCAGTCCGTTAATTTTGATGAAAATCTATATACAAATAAATAACATTGAAGTGTCTGTTTGTAATGTCTTTATTATAATATTCATATGAAAGCATACACGCCTGTCTGAAACTTTGTCTAAACGCGAGCATAAAATTCACTTGCACGAAATTGACCTTTTCAACCGACTTCTTCAAAAAGGAGGAGGTTCTCAATTCGTTAGTATGTTTTTTTTTTTTTTTTGAGTGTATGTTACGCGATTACTCCGCCTATTATGAATCGATTTCGATGATTCTTTTTTTGTTTGGTAGGCCATGCTTCAGAGGTGGTCCCATATTAATTTTATTTGCGTAGTTTTTGAGTTAGCTTCAATAATTACGTATTTTTCCCCGTTTGCGTATGTAGACGATATTATCTTAGTTGGCTCCGTCACTTTTATTTACATAGCAGGTGTACGCAGTGGTATACGAATTTGTTGGGGGTAGGTATCACAACTAAAAAGTGAAAAATAAAAACTTTTTACAAAAAATAAAACAACCGACTTCCAAAAAAAAAACACAAAAAAAGTGAAAAAGAACTTTAATTTCGGAAGTCGGTGGCAAAAAACGACAAGAAAAGCAAAGAAACCGACTCCCGAAATTAAAGTTATTTTTCACTTTTTTAGTGTTTTTTTGGAAGTCGGTTGTTTTTTTTTTTGTAAAAAGTTTTTATCTGCACAAGGCCTTAGGCTATTCCAGCTAGGGTCCTATGGCAGGTCGTACTCCACCACTCTTGGTAGGTGCTGTCACCATACTGGTTACGTAGTTAGTCGAAGCTTGAGTAGCAGTGAATGCGGGATTGAATCTCCGGCATAACCTTTGATGGCAAGTTACCATAACTAACTTTCCCAAGCAAAGAGATTTCACAGGAATATTTATTGTCATGTATGTAACTGCCTCGTTGGCGCTACTGCTCAGCATGAGGTCCTGGGTTCAATTCCCAGATCGGGCAAAGTCTTAGTGGGTTTTCCATCAGGAATTTCTCAGTAGCAGCCCAGAGTCTGGATTTTTGCCCGGTTGATGGCAATAGGCTCGTTCCCTATTACACAGGATTTAAACATAACTGGAGAAATGTGGCTGTACCATAGGTACACCTCTGACTAACCCTTCGAGGATTACAGGCGTGAAGTTATGTTATGTTATATTTTTAATCCCCGACGACGGTAAAAGAAGGGGTGTTATAAGTTTAACGTGTGTATCTGTGTGTCTGTCTGCGCCATCGTAGCTGCCAAACGGCTGAACCGATTTTGATTTTTATGGTTTTGTTTGAAAGGTTACTTGATCGATAGTGTTCTTAGCTATAAACCGGTCCTACTGTGTTAACTGCTTTTTTATTGTGTGTGTTGTTTTGTTTTGTTTTGTTTTTTTATGTCAATCTGTTTTAAAATGTATGTGTTGTAATATGGAATACCTGAAATAAATGTTATCTATCTATCTATCTAAAACATAATAATAAAAAAAATCGTATATTAGATGCCTTGTTTTTTTCGGGGGTTTTTAATTTTTTTTTAATTTAATTTATTTTGTATGTACAGAAAAGGTATACTACTAACATTTATAAGTTGTCTTACAATTACAAAACAGTAGCTCGTCAGAAAGTGTTAAAATGGAGCAGATGCTAGTGATGTTTTAATCTTACAACTTCAACAATTCAAAGTTACATAAAGGATTTGCATAATACAATGTGAAACTAACACTCACCTGTCTTACGAGGTATAATGAAGACAGAAATTTATGAAAATGTATACTTACTAGTAGCTAGTTGTGTATATACAGTATGTTAACTAACAAAGGGCGTTCCCGTTAACCTGCAATAGTATAGCGTGTATACATGCTAAAAAAAATATAACCAATAAAAAAAAAAAAAAACAATTGTGACAAGTGGGCGTGTACAGAGAGTTTATTTTCCGTAACAATTGAATATTTTTGATGAATATTTCACTATACAAAAAAAAAAAAAACTTTTTTTTTTATGGTAATATTTTTTTTAGCATGTAGGTATAGACGCTATACTATTGCAGGTTAACGGGAACGCCCTTTGTTAGTTAAAATACTGTATACTAATGTTTACAATGGTAACCGTTCGCTTCTGAACAATCTATTATTTTAATGTAGGTACTAACGACCCGCCCCTTCTTCGCACGATTATTCAAACTTGACAAATTCTAATAGAATATATAGCTATTTATTGTTTAGCTTTTGCCCGCGACTTCGTCTGCGATCTAGGATGAAAAGTAGCCTATGTACTTCTCCGGGTCATGGTCTACTCATGTGCCAAATTTCATCCCAATCCGTTCAGCCGTTTTGGCTGAATATTATAAATGTGACAGTGAGTTTGTTTGTGACGGTTTAACCCCAAAACGGCCGAGGATTTCCCCGGGATGCCATCTATCTCCTTGCCAAATTTTATCGAAATCCGTTCAGTGCTTTATGCGTGTAAAGGTAACATACAGACAGACAGAGTTACTAATTATAATATTAGTATGGAAGTATGGGTAGTTAGCAAATTAGGACACTTATAATCCTTCCGGAATAAGTTCGTAGTCGTTAGTTTTCGTTTTTTGTTATTATTCTTTTTTTTTGGTTGGTATATTGGCGTGTGCTAGCTGACATATGGCTAATAATTAGATTTATGTTTTATGTTGCATAATGTAAATGATTTTGCAAACTTTTGTATAGAATCAAATTTTTCTAACTGAGCAGACAGCTGTGCTGCTGGGGAGTTTGTTGCGTTATTTCTTCTTCACAGCTAAAGCACTAGGAAGTGGTGAAGGGTGGGCGTTTTGGGGGACTGTCTTATGTAATTTTGACGTTCGAAAAGTGCTGATTCTCAGCCTAGTTTGAATAAATGACTTTTGATTTTGATTTTTGATTTTGTTCTTTAAACGATGGAGACACCCGTATCAAAATCAATCCGTTGCGCAGTTGCCTGTTCCCAAGATGATGAAGAGCAACGCGGTAACACAGGTGGACACGAAAAGCGACGTATTTCTCTACACAAGTTATGTACCTACCTACTTAATGCTAGTATTTGACAATTAGTGCACGAACTAGGAGCTAACTTTGTGAAAAACTGGTGCCTGATGTAGGTTTATATAAATTCCGCGGCTAGATGCCTTTGGCCATAATAACATTTTTTCCTTAACTATAACGTTGACTTAAGAACACAAAATAAAAGAAAACATACAAAAAAATATATAAATATGTATATTTTATAACATGTACATGTAACAGATGACAGACCACTATACCAAACAACTTTGTCTATGGGACCAACATCGTAATCGCGAAAAAAATATCGACTGTCCCATACTAAACTTCAATACCTACTTGACCTAAATGTCCAATACATCAATCTGCTCAGCCTATTCCCAACTATGTTAGGGTCGGCAACCAGTCTAACTGGATGCAGCTGAATACCAGTATTTTACATGGAGCGACTGCCTATCTGACCTCCACAACCCAGCAACTGGGTAATACGATACCCCTTGGTATGACTGGTTGTCAGACTTTCGGGCTTCTGACGACCCGACGACTGTCAAAGATCCACGAATGACAGCTGGGACCAACGGCTTAACGTGCTTTCCGAGGAACGGAGGAGTCTCGGTATACGTAAAGATGGTCACTCATCCACGGACCAACCCTGGCAAGCGTAGCTTAACCTGATGGATCGACTAGTACAAAATAAATAAATAAATGTCCCATACATAAGGCAGATATTTTTTTTTCGATTACGATGTTGATCCCATGGAGTAAGTGGTTTAGTTTGATGGTCTGTACCACACCCTACAATAGGGAATATGCATGTGATTCAAATATGGGTCAAATATTTTTTTTTATAAACTATATTACTTCAGAATTATGCCTCCATCAATATTTTTGAATAAAATTTATTTTTGAGCGAGAAATTAATTTTTAAAAAGTCCCAAATAACTGTGGGTAATTCAAATACTTGAAAAGCTAAGAGCGGATGTGACGTAAGAATCCGGGATAACAATCAAAATGTCAATGTCAAGTCAATCAACAAATGTCAAGTCAATGTTAAACGCTCCTACAAAAAGGAGTGTTTGACGTTGACTTAACAGTTGCTTGTTTGTTTTCACGGACTGTGACGTCACCACACCAAGCGCGCCAAATGGACGTTTATAGCCCGGATCGGTTGGATATTTAAAAAAAAATATTTAAAGTACTTTAAATTGCTTTTTTGCCGTCGAATTTTTTTTACTATTATTTGACGATGTAAACTATCGAATAAAAATATTAAAAAAATAGGTTCATGCATATTCCCTATTTGAACATCTTTCTAAAACACGCTGTAGATTATAGAAGTAAGTGGATGGCACTTGAAGTATCGATTTACTGTGATAACAAACCTTCCATGTTTGTTCTACCGTAGTTAGACGTAGGAAGCTATAATTGTGTATGTTTGATTAGTAATCGATAAAGTACATTGTTTCTGTAATGCTTGTGTTGCTGATCTCTATTGGTTAGGGACTTTGGTTAGGACCCATGAGCGTAGTCAAAGACGCAAGTATGAAAGAGTAAAGCCCAAAACACACACAGCGGGTGCGGGGCGGGAGCGGGTCGGGCGCGGGAGTACGGCGGGTATAATAATTTGTAATTCAAGGAATTATATGGATGTCAACACACAGAACGCGGGCGCGGGTCGGGCGCGGAGCGGGACCCGCGCCCGCCACCCGCCGACACAACAGTGCGGGGCGGGAGCGGGTCGGGCGCGGGAGTACGGCGGGTGTCATAAATTGTAATTCAAGGAATTATATGGATGTCAACACACAGAACGCGGGCGCGGGTCGGGCGCGGAGCGGGAGCCGCGCCCGCTGACACAACAGCGCGGGACGGGAGCGGATCGGGAGCGGTTGTGTTATTCTGTAAAAATATCTCCGTGAAAACTAAGTGTAGTAAAATATCAAAGTGAGCTTGGAGTGAACTGACACTGCCTTAGCATCAGTAGCTATCGATGACAATGACTCACTCCACTCTCACTTCACCTAAGTTTTCAAGGTAAGATGGTTACAGAATAGCAATGTGGGTGTAGCGGCTTTACATTCGTTGCAATACACGTATCGATGATATTCTCCATATTTTATGTTTTTTTTTATTAATGTCAAGAACCTACAACTTTTTCCATTTTCGCGTTCTTCTCTTTAAAATAAGTAAAAAATAATAATTCTTCGTCCGTGTCAGAATCACCCAACATTTTCACACTGCAACCGCTGCCGTCTGTCAAAGTAAAACCGCGCCCGACCCGCTGCCACCCCGCGCCCGCGCTCTGTGTGAACACGATGAACCGCGCGACTCACGCGATGAAAACGACCCGACCCGCTCCCGCCGCGCACCCGCTCTGTGTGTGTTTTGGGCTTAAGTAGTTTAAACTACATCCGCTTATTTTTCGTTTATTTCGTGTTCGTTTATTTAGAGGGGCTTCTGGCTAAGTAATAACAACCGAACGGGTCCATCGATCAGGTTAAGCTACGCTGCCGCGGTCAGTCCGTAGATGGGTGACCATCTTTACATACTCTTGGTAATTGCGCCGTATAGGTATAAATCATCATATACAACCCAGTAACTGGGTAACACGATAACCCTTGGTAAGACTGATTGTCAGACTTTCAGGCTTCCGACGACCCGTAAAAACTGTCAAGATGACAGCGGATGATGAAATGACAGCGGGACCAATGGCTTAGCGTGCTTTCCGGACAAGGCAATCTTTACAAAAACTCTAGAAAGGAGGTCTTTCTAGAGTTTTTGTAAAGATGCTCACCCATTCATGGACCAACCGCGTCAAGCGTAGCTTAACCTGATCGATCGACCCATGCGGCTGTTATTATTGTTTTTCTTTATATCTAAAAATACTAAACTATTTCTCAAGAAACAATACAATTGATTGACAACCTGTCACTGATTATAGCAATGTTTATAGTCTCCAGACCTGCACCCTAATTGCATAACACACAATCACTTTCATTTTGACAGTTCAACAATATTCATAACGTTATTTACGTTGAGCAGACGAATTTTTCGAACACAATTAATACTTCAAAATGATTCAGATTATGATTAATCGTGTGTTACGCTATTAGGGTTCAGCAGACCACAGCTAATCATCATCATCTGCCTATCTTTTCCTAACAATGTTGAGGTCGGCTTCCAGTCCAACCGGATGCAGCTGAATACCAGTATTTTACATAGAGCGACTGCCTATCTAACCTCCACAACCCAGTAACTGGGTAATACGATACCCCTTTGTATGACGGGTTGTCAGACTTTCGGGCTTCTGACGACCCGTGACGACTGTCAAAGATCCACAAATGACAGCCGGGACTAACGGCTTAACGTGCTTTCCGAGGCCACAGCTAAACACTATTCATATAATTAATTTTAGATAGAAGATTACAAGAAATATTAACATCGGCTAGGCAAACGGGTTAATGTTAAAGGTTTTAGCGTAGCATCCCTTAGTAACGTTTTACGACGCCCACGGGAATATCGGGGTTAGCCTTTTCTTCTCTCGGAAGCACAATTCTGAAGTCACACTTGGGAATTACAAGCACAAATTGCGGACAGTTCGTCTTCAGGGTCCCGATTGATTCCCAAATCCTGAAACGAAAGTACTCTTGAAAAAAAAACATGAAATACGAGCATGAAAATTATGATGTGACGTAACTAACACACAAGCATAAGCATTAATCAGCCTATAAGATTCCCACTGCTGGGTAAGGCCTCCTCTTTGTGGGGATGGGGCATTATCCACCGCGTACCAGTTGTTGGATGTCAAATGTCTTCGAATATTTGGTTCTAGGACAGGCAGGTTTCCTCACTTTTTCTTCCACCGTTTTGAGAGCAGTGCTGATGAAATAAATTACTGCAGAAAGTGCCCGTCTGGGTTTGAACCAACGACCTACGACACGTAATGGTGGAATCCGACGATCGGCAATATTGCTGACGGACAGGCACGGCAGATGACCAAAGACCGCCACGCACCGCGCACCGAGAAATTTCCGATGTCTGCGATACCCCGCACGTACACCTTCCCACGGTCCGTCGTCCGGGCTCGTCGGTGTCCGTTCGCAAAATCGCGGATCGTCGGATTTCGGTATTAGTTGGGGCCGGTATCAATTGGTAACCACTGCTCATCAAGAACACGTCTTCTGCAAAATATTAAATGTTCATTTTATCCCTGCAGGATATGATATGAGAGGACTGTGTCCTACTGAAGTAGATCAAGCATTGTATTACAACAATTTCATTATCAAAGCTCTCATGTCGACACTTCACGTCGGGACCGTTACCAATGGGCCACCATTGCCCCACAACACATAAGGTTAGTCAATATAGCATTACTTACCGAGGACCCTGTGTTGCAGCCACACAATATTATGCTACCAATAGAATAAATCAAGCGCTCAGCAAGAGAATAGGAACTAGTCTAGTAGTCTTAACATAGGTATATACATACAACTACATTATGTCCCCGCGTTTACACAAAGATGTAGTATAAAACATCTATTCTACATGTTGTGTCTAACGTTTCCTTTATTGTTTACACCTGAATTAAGTTGTAAAGACTAATTGTGTATAAAACGTGTAGAAAACTGTAATTTTTTACATCTTCTTTTCGTCTGGTTAGCAACTAACCTGGTGTCAGAGTTTTAAAGCCGCCCGTGGGCCTCTGACTTGACTTCACAATTAATGTCGTCGAGAAATATCTCTCAGGCATTATACAATACGCACATGAATCCAAAAAGTCTGAGGTCGGACTCGAGACCTATGCCTTGGCAGAATAACGGTCAAACCACTAGGCTATCACTGCTCTGACAAGACATGACAAGCTTTTTACAAGACTCCTCGCTATCAAGTATCAAAACTGTAGATAAATGGGCGAAATGCGGAGTGAGACTGATTTCTGCGAATATGTGATCCATCAATGTAGGTATATATTCTTCAAAAGTCTGTCCGAAGGCATTCTTGACCAGGGCTTGGAACCGGTACCAAAAGTACAGGTTCTGTATCGGTACTTTGTGGTTCTTGTCTTTTCGGTACCTAGCTACCGGTCCCAGACGGGTACCGAAACTCCACCTAACAAGTACAGGTACCAAATTCAGGTACACAGCGCGTACCACAAATCTCATATTTGTACTTGGAACCTCGTACGGTTGGCTAACATACTATTGTTACTAGGTATTAGCCGAACCATTTGGTTAACCGCAATTGACACTGTTTGTGATTCACAGTTCACGCTATTATTTTTGAAATACGTCATTTTCGATACGTGGGAACTTCGAAATATTAAAAGGAAAATAATGGATTCAATTTAATTCGATTGAATACAATTTCAGTTACCTACGAAAACAATGTGTCATAGGACTAGTTAGCAACATAAAGAAATGTTTGGAAGAATTTTGTGGAAGATCTATGAGTACTGAACGAATTTGAATGAAATTTGGCACAGGGGTAGACCATGACCCGGAATAGGACATAGGATACTTTTTATCCCGATATTCCCACGGGATCGAGACTTACGCAGGTGAAACCGCAGGGCGCAGCTAGTTAAAAATAAATTGTATCACGAACACAATATTTTTGTAATCAACATTATAATGATACCAATTAGAACAGCAGTAGTAACTGTACGGTAGAAATTAATTATCAAGGTTGGGATCGCGTCATGGACGCCGGCCGGATCGATAGTGTGGTGCGCGTCTCCATTACATTTTATTTTGGTTCCTTAGACTAATAAATTATTCTCGCGTGGAATTATTAAAGTATATTTTTTGTTATTCTGAACTGCCATAGATCTAACGGATATTATAAATGCCAAAGTGAGTTTGTTGTTGACTTTCACGTTAAAACGGCTGAACAGATTTGAATGAAATTTGCATATGGGTACACATTGACCTGGATTAGGACATAGGATACTTTTATTCCGACATTCCCACGGGATCGAAAATTTTCTTAAATGTACAAATAAAGGCTCTTACATACTGGCGCGATTCGCCGCGTGACGCGAATTTTAACAAAACAATTTCTGAGAAAACTTCATGGTGAACAATGCGGCGGCGTCGCGTACAAAACACATTTATATGCAGCGACTTGGATATCTTTAATCAGTAAAAAATATTATCAACTAAAATTTTTACAAAATAAGACAGTATAATTGTCAGGTCCACCTTTCAACAATTTTAATGAAATATTACCTTTCAGTATAAATATTAAACACAAGAAAGTCGGTTTTCCATAAAGAAAACAAAATAGCACGAATCTCCAGACTCCATATTATCGATCAATCAATCTGGACTCGGGACCTCCAGGGGTGAACAACCCTTAAAATAGACCGACTAGATTTATTATCCGTTAAACTTTAATAGCACCCTAGGGAGATCTTATGAGGCAACGAACTAGCCTTGGAAATTTATCTGTTTCTGTACCCTAGGTATCGAAATTAACCCGTAAGGTAAAATAAACTTTACCAATACCAAGATCCTATTAGTTTATTATGAAACTAGTGTGATTCTCATGGGGTTTTTGTGTTTTAAGGTTTATTAGGGTCTGTTTTTGTATGTTTCCATTTTCCAATGACGGCAGTTTTAAAAGCCAACAATATAAGTTTATAGCTTATTTATACTGCAAAACTTGTCTTATCTATAATGCATTATGATATATTATAATTATTGTTTTTTTTCTCTTTGTTCCTCTCCATCAGAGCACCTGCCATCTAATATCTTCACCATCCTTGGTTGACTGGTAGAGAATCCCTAAGGCATTACATCCGCCTTTTGTACCATTTTATTGAGTGCTTATAGTTTAAATAAATATAATTATATATTTTTTTTGTTAAAATTTACATATGTAAATATAAAACTACATAAATTCTCAGTCTTTAATATCTCAGATAAATTACCATATATCGCTTTCGTGTATCGCGTGTTGTTTGTGCGACCACGTTGTTCTTCTAAACTAAACAATAGTAAAAACCGTGCGAAAGAAGAGCGGGTCGCTAGTAAAAGTTAGAACACCGAAAAGTTGATAAGCAGTACGAAACAATATCATGTAGGTATAATTATGTAGGTTATACAAACGTGCGATAAAAACGCAGAACGATTGCCATAGTAAATTAGAGCACACATAGTCGTCACATTTTGATAAGTAACATAATCTAGAGAATTTTCCTACGGTCGTAGTGTCAATATTAAGCCCAAGAATGACTTTATAACTGTTGCCAATCTAAAAAAAAATGTTTCAAAGATCCTCTACTCGACGAACATCATATTGCAATAATTACGTCATAAAAATACCGTACAGACATGACACGTGGAAACACACACGCCAACCCGTCAGTTTATATTTACGCGCCGCCTGACGCACGCGCAGTGACTTACGCGACGAGGTTATGATCGCACGTGTGTTCATAAAACACCGATAAATACCGCATATAAACAGTGTATCGATAACAGAACAATCGATTCTCGACATGGATTCGATACCAGTGAACCTACAGGAGTTGAAACCCGAGGGTTTTAAGGCATTTCTCGACTCTTTTGATCATGTGTTTTCGGATTGTGATGGTATGTTGATTTACATTATTAGGTGATGTGTTGACTTATTAGTGCAATAATATATCGTGTCTTATTGATGTAATATTTTACTTCACATTGTCTGCTAACTGTCAGTACAAAACCGGCATCGATTATAGATTCTGTTTTCGTTGCCCTCTTGTTCAGCATAGTTTTGCACGTGTATTAGAGAATAATTTATTGAAATTTTATATTATATTTATGTACAACATAGGTTAGGTTATTCATAGATTTGACTATAGTAGCATAGTGGTAGGTATCCACATAATAAGGTACATATTCTTATCAATAGGCTGACATAAATTAATGACACGAACAGCTGTTATAAACTGCTAACATCATCCTTACATTATAAAACAAAGTCCTCCGCCGCGTCTGTCTGTCGTCCTGTTCGCGATAAACTCAAAAACTACTGCACCGATTTTCATGCTGTTTTCACCAATGGATGGAGTGGTTCTCGAGGAAGGTTTTAGTATACAGGGTGATTGGAAGCTAGGTGCAAAGTCTTAGGGGGGTGATGGTTGACAGTATTTGGAGCATTTTGAACCATACTTGTCTAAGACGATTTTTTTTTTTTACGTATAACTTTTTTTTTATATATCAATAAAATATCCCAATTTCTGACTGGTAATTACCAAGATTGCTTCAGTTAAAGTTGAAAAAAAATACTAGACACTTTTAAAGTCGTAGAACACTTAGAAAATGTGAACAATTTGCGTAGATAAGGTAATTTTTTTTTTAATAAAATAGCCGCAATCATTCAAACCTTTTTAAAACATGCTCAAAATGCTCCAAAGGGTGTCAACTGTCACCGCGTTAAGGCTTTGCACCCAGCTTCCAATCACCCTGTATAATAACCGACATGCACGCGAGCGAAGCCGCTTGCATCAGTTATTAGTTGATAAATTAATGAAATATACCCACAAGAAAATGACGAATCTTGTTGGTCAATGTCATACCTAGATAAAGGATTATTTACATAAATAATAAAAATATATGTATACTTGATTATGAACATTGGAATCTTCAGATTTCAAGTAACCTTGAACGTTATCACGAACAGATTACCTCAATAAATAATATTTTATTTTGACTATTTACATTAATACGTATAATAAATGTATTTGCATCAAGATTAGCTTTAAACGTACGTAAAAAGAGTAGATTTTGTTATCATCATAACCATTATATGCACCTAGTAAGAATAACCCAATTTCGTAACACACTTTCACAATCCAAAGGATTTTGAAGGAAATTTCTTCATAATTATCTTTAAAAAATTCGACTGCATGACAAAAAAACGCAAATCGCAATACAAATGTCGCAATGAATGTTGTTGAATTGTTGTCAAAATGGATTCTATTGCCGTTTGTGTTACGCAAACACCGCGTGGAATTTAAAGGTTAGACTAGTCCTCAGATTTGATGAACATGACAATTTTACTGTAGGAATGTCGTAAATAACAAAGATTTAATAAATTGTAGATTCGCCCTACCACGTCAAAAGATGGTTCCGCCACTCTGACACTTCAACACAATGTCGCAGAGACATTACTTGATTGTCATGGAAACAACATTCTAATTGTGTGAGCTAACTTTTCTCTTCAACGATGTATGATGAGGGCAAATCTAACCATTTAAATCTTTGGTTGCGAAAAAGACAAGGATCAGCTGAAGCCTTGTACTGTGGCGATGTTCTCCACCGATTACCATAGAGAAGAGTTTAGAAAAAAATGTGGAGACAAAAAACTTGCTTGTCCCAGAAGAAGGGTTCCAAGAAGGTACATTAGGTATATCTAAAAACCGGCCTAAAACGGCCACATTAGCAATTCCTCTAAAAGCATTTAATTTCCTGAATTTCCAGCTGTCATTAGCAATTCCTCTAATTTGACACAAAAGCAATTTCATACTATGTGAACCATTTTACGAATCTCCATAGAAAATAGATGAATTATTTCGTAATATGCATCGCACGTAGATCATTTATTATTATGAATTGTCATTTGTGACATTTTACGATGAATCATAATATTTTCATAATAATTATTCTGCCAAAGTGACTGATTTAAGCCCCCTCGGGTGAAAATACAGAAAATGAAAACGCCCGCCCCCGTAAACCCCTAAACCCCTATATTGTGACTTTCATCGAAATCGTTAGAGCCATTTTCGAGAACGTGATTACAAATAATATAATAATACATACAAATATTGCTCATTTAATAGTATATGATTTACCTACGCTTCTTTATTTCACTTTTCACACATATAAATTATATTTTTAAATATTAGAATAAAAAAATATATAAAACATTTAAAAATATAAAAAATAGTAGCCCACCGGTATCGGGAACAGGGTCCAAGCTACCGGCGGTCAGGGCTCCAGAGAGAGGAACCTCCTAACAATGCGAGCCGTGTCCAGGAGTACAGCTTTCTGAATCAAGCCCTTAATCCAGCTGCCCAATGAGAGCCTCCTTAGGTGTTGGTCGAGGCTCTTGGCAATTAAGCCATTGGCTGATACGACTATCGGCACAATGATCGCAGAGTCCACATCCCACATGTCGACAACCTCGTGAGCCAAGTCAAGATACTTGATTTGTTTATCTTTCTCGGCCTTCACGAGGTTCCCGTCATGCGGGACCGTTATGTCAATGATCATTGCGCGCCGCTCTGTTCGATCCACCACCACTATATCAGGCTTATTGGCAACAATAGTCCTGTCAGTGATGATGGATCGATCCCAGTACAATGTGATATTTCCATTTTCGAGAACTGGGTCGGGCACGTACCTGTAGTACGGCACTTCCGATTCCACTAGGCTGTATTTCAGAGCAAGTTGCTGATGGATAATCCTGGCTACAAGGTTGTGTCTATGCAAGTACTCTCCGTTAGCTAGATGAGAACATTCGGAGATAATGTGACGGATTGATTCTCCCGGTCCGTGGCATGCCCGACAGATGTCAACCGTGCCGTCCGTCACAATAAATCTCCGGTAATTGTTCGTCATGATAACTTCGTCCATAATTGCACAGACAAAACCTTCGGTTTCCCCAAAGAGGTCACCGAAACGCAGCCAGGCTACGGACGCTAGTAAATCTACATCGGGTCCATGCAGGGCCCGGAAAAAGCGTCTTACCTACGCTTTATTGTTAACATTTTCTTTTCATTGCAGGTGTAATATGGACTCATGATACTATGCCTGGTGCTGGAAAATTCTTCAGCCTGATGAAAAAACATGGAAAGACAGTTAATTTCGTTTCAAACAATAGTTTAAGAAGCAAAGAGAATTATGAAGGTCGTTTCAAAGCAGCAGAAATTGAAAATGGCTTCGTAAGTAACAAATCATAATTGTCATATTTGTAAACTAAACTGAGATATCTCCAAGACGTCATGTTCTTGGGTAAATGCCATTGCTTTTAAACAACTCGGATTTGGTATTGGTAACTGAAAGCCAAACAAATATATTTAGATCTCTCAATTCAGAAATAATAATGGAATACGAAGTGTAATATCGACGGCCGCAAAGTCTATACGGATATGTACAAAATCATGATTTTACAAGAGCGCTTGAGAGTTAAACTGTGCTATTCATTAGAACAACAAATCTATATTCTTCTATATTATAAAATTTAGTTAATAGGGAACCAATAAAATGCTTAACCTGTGAGCGACCGCGCGGTTGGCGATAGTGCGGCCAATAAACTATAATATTATATTTAATTTTTAAGGCAAATTGTAACGGATAAACAAAATATTATACAACTAACAATTTAATAATCTCATTGAATCCTAACTAATATTAATTAAAACTAAGTATACAAATAAACAATTAATAACTAAAATATGGCGTCGAAAAATAGGTAAAATAAATGTGATTACTGTAATAATTATATTTTTCCAAAATAGTATGGTAGATGTTATCTACTTCGTACAAAAAAGTAAACGAAATGAGTCAACTGACATAATATCTACTTCTCCGTGGGATTTTATATGAAATATTGATACAATTATTACTATTTATTTTGTATTTTACATTGTTTATTATTTTACTATAACAAATGATAATTATATACAAGAATTTTCCTTATAATTAACTATTATTTGTAAAGCCGACGTGACTTAATATCGTTGTTGCAGTTAAAACAAGGCAAGTTTTAAAAACCGACGTGGAAACGGCTATGTCACTGATATCTTAGTTTACAACAGGTGACCGCGCCTATTGTCCGACGTATACACGGACTAACGGAATTGTGTCCGTGTCTTTTTCATCACTTTGTGAAAGATAGGTGTTATGTAGTTGTCTTTATATACGTGACTAATTAGGTAATAATAATAAAAATTGAGAATTAAACAGAAAAAAAACACCCTGTGATAAAACATTATCCTATTCTGAGTCGAATTTTAGAAAAGAGAATTTCGAAAAATAAATTTTGTACTTTGCTGCCGTCGCGTCGATAAATACATATTTTCGATTCGGAAAATTATATATTATATATATTATTTCAGTAAATTATACTTTTACTCCCTCACTATGCCTCATGGTTACCAGTAATAAGTGGAAGCATGGAAGCAGAACTGAAAACAATAGGAAAGGCTTTTTAAACAAAACCATTTAAACATTAAAAAATCACATTCATTACATTATAAAACCGTGACAAGTCTATTGAAATGGAAAGTTCTATAAACTTAATTATGACGTAAAACTAATTTATATATAATCGTTATTACGTGAATGAATGGCTGACAGCCAATGTTTTCTTCCCAAGATTGTCTGAAGCTGTCATTTTCATTAACATACCTACAGTGAATGAATTTCATTCATATACTATCTCTAGTGATATTAGATTTGTTAATTGCTTATAAAGATCTAGAGCAAAAAGTCCGCAATTGTCTCAAAAATCCGTAAAATAAAATAAATCAACCTCATTCCATTCCAAATACAGATAGCCGCTGAAAAGGAAACTGTCTCTTATTATGCAAAACGTTGAACTATAAAGTCGACGCGTCACTGGGCTCCTAGCCAATCCATAGTTCTGTAACCACTTGGAGATCTGCCCGCTTCGTAAACTGAGAACGAGGAAGCAAATAAAGGAAATTCTCTAAGATTTTCCAAAGATTTTGCGAAGTTTCCGAATATAGATTTAGCTTTTCACTTGTCTCATACAGTTGGAAAACCAAATCAGTCCATGGATGCAGTACATAATCAAGAACCAGACTGAAGATTTCATATTTTCTTCAGCCCGCATGCGGGGTTTTATTTTCATTCTATAACTTTGTCGTGTTTTTACTCTGCGGTTTTTTAACTGGTGCACTCGAACGGAAGTTACGCACAGATTTATAGGACTCCTCTAAACCCTTCTGGCTCTCACATACACACGGTTGCGTGTGTTACAACGGTAGACACTGCATAACACGTGTATATGCATAACCAAACTTAGTTATATTGTCAAACACGTCAATGCTAGAACCATCTGCAAAGCAACAGTTATGAGGAAGAACAAATGGAAATCATTCGTTACACGTCCGGTTGACACGTCAAAAGCGCGTGATATGCTGAGCAATTGAACTTGCATGATATGACAAGCATCTGACGATTATCCAATTTTATGCCGTTTTTGTTTCAAAACTAACGTTACTGCAAAGCCATTTATTTCTGAGAGGTGACAGCTGCGAATAGTTTTCTGTGTATGTGCACGTGGTAGATACGTCCTAGAGTAAGACATTTCAAATCTTGAGCTATGGCGGCCATAGCATGGCCACATACTATTTATTAATGTCATTAAATTCTTCTGAACCTTGTAATTCACAAACATTTGGCAGGAAAAAGAATAGCGTTTTTGCCTAGATACAATTTAAATTGTATTTTTTCCATGATGCTCAGGGTTTTAGAATCCTCATTTGTAAACGCACCTACTAACAGTCGCCATATTTTTTTTTGTTTTTTGACTGAGTAAATATTTATAACGTTTTAAATAAAAAAATAAAAAATACTTTCAATTCAAAATATGACTATAATTATATGTATAACTTGTATTCGAAATAGCAACAAGTAGTCGGAGAAAATGAGTAATTGTGTGATAGCAAGATTTCATTATTCCCTTCAATAAAACTTTATGTACCACATATTGTTAACTTCTTTGCCAAATGGATTGTTTTATAGCAGTGTCATTACTAAAATAAGATTAGCTTTACAGTACCTCTATTAAAGCCTTACCTACCTTACTCATAGGTAAGTAAGGTATGATTTACGATGTTAGGCCCATATACTAAAAAAATATATTTAATAGAGATGAATGGTGTGCCCGTCAGTCTGCCAAGTCTAGGGATTATTGTGCGTATTGTATAATTATCACTTAATTCAAAAACGGTGAAGGAAAACATATCGTGAGGAAAAGGCATCTTCACACATCCACACGACACGCCATAATTTGGACATAATATGAGAAAAAAAAACATTCTCACTTTACGTGTAGGGAGAGGAGGTATCCTAAAAAAATATTCAGCATGATTTTATTTTACAACTTTGTGTTTTTAATGTCGCATGCCCGAGTGATATTTCTCGACGGCATGTGAAGCCAAGTCAAAGGCGGCATTAAAACTCTGACACGGTTAGTCACTAACTACATGAAAAAAGTAAAAAGAACCACAAAGCTTTTTCGGATTGGTACCAAGATTTTGAGCATTTCTAATACTATTAGCTACTAATAGAATCTCAGTTGAAAAATATTCTACCTCAGTATTCTCCTAATATGATTGCTTCATAAATATCTGTGTGGTACCTACACACGGCTACACATCAAGCTATACATTTCCAGTTTAAGCTGATCTCGCATTGCTTACGATTTCCGTACAATGCGAGGTCAGCTGATACTGGAAATGTACGACTTGATGTGTAGCCGTGTGTACAGGGAGACATAAAAATCTTTTCGCCCATATATATTACATTTACTCTACGTAGTACAATGCAGGATTAAGAACTTAGGTAGGTACCTACTATAGTTTGACACGATTGATTATTTCTTTTATAAACTTTTCGTCAACGAAGTGCAGCTGATTAATGATTAGCCTTTTTGTAATACTTATGTTTAGGCTTATTTTAATAACGGATTTTTGTATTGCCTTTTATGTTTGTATTTAGTGTCCTCGTTAGATTAATCTCGTAAGATTCATAATAAGTATGAATCCTAATAGTATTATTATTGTCTTGCGCCTCTTAGTTTTTGCGAAGTCAGAATACCATTCGGTATGCGCAGAAGCATAACTAAAATATTTTATACTTCAATGGATCTGCCATAATAATTAATTATACTCCAGAGGAGGTTCCTCTCTCTGGAGCCCTGACCGCCGGTAGCTTGGACCCTGTTCCCGATACCGGTGGGCTACTATTTTTTATATTTTTAAATGTTTTATTAAATTATTTATTCTGATATTTAAAAATATAATTTATAAGTATGAAAAATGAAATAAAAAAATTATACTTTAGATGGAGTTGTTGTCGATGGTATGATAATTATGTTAAAAACATTAGCGGCTTTTACAAGGTTGCCCCCCATATGTTATTTTACCGCGCTCGAGTAACTCCCGAAATCCCCGCTAGGGCTCCCCTACCATAGACGCTCCCCCCACCAGTGAAAGGGTATACTTCACATAACCTTTTTTTCTTTTTAGCATCTAATCTTCACAATCTAATAGGTCCCCACGACGCTCGAGTAAATCCCCATTTAGCATCATTGCCTCCCCTACTAATATGAACCTGAACTATTATAATAAAATTTAAATGTCTATAATCTGTCTAATTCAGTTTTTCTTTCCAGGATTACCTCACTATACCGTCAATTGCCATAGCAGAGTACTTAAAATCAGTCAACTTTAACAAAAAAATATATAGCATAAGCTGTCCGGAGACCAACAATGTATTGAAAACATACGGTTTTGAAATTAAAGAAGGGGTAAGTGGTGTTTCTGATTTATTTAAGACCAATAATGCTAAGACAACTTTCAACATTTCAATCCTCTCCGTACACATTCCTATGAACATTTCACGCACCCACAAAATTGATGACCCACCACGTGATCAAAAGATACCAGCCGAGATTAAATTGAAAAAGTGAATTCAGACTTTGTGGAACAATATCTTAATAAATTATACACCTAAATCTTCCTCATTGGTGAAAACCGTATGAAAATCCGTTCCGTTATTGAGTTTATCGCTTTCAGACAGATTGACGTGGCGGGGATCTTTGTCTTAATAGATCATGTACTGATTTGCTCACGAAGTCACGATAACTATACAATAGAAAAAAAAAAGAAAATATCGAAAGGAGCGCGTCTGTATTGCGGGATACGGGACAGCTGAGGCTCGCTGCGCATGACATGTAACTTTAATCAACTATCAAAATCAAAATCAAAATATTTTATTTCACATAAGCCTACATGGGCACTTATGAAACGTCAGAAGCTATGTGCACGGTTCCAATTGGTCGTTTCCTATGGAGAAGAGCCGGCAAGAAACTCCATGGTTACTCTTTTAAAAGATAATTGGCTTTTACAATATTTTTGAATTACAGTGTTTAGTTATTTAGTTAATTAGTTATGGGAGGACGGTGTAGGCCTTTTCTTAAAGTTTCAGGTAAAAAAAAGTCTACAATCCACTAATCCTACAACTAATACTAATCCTATAAAAAAACAACCAACTTCAAAAAAAAACACAAAAAAAGTGAAAAATAACTTTAAAATTTCGGAAGTCGGTGGCAAAAAACGAAAATTAAAAAGCAAAGACACCGACTTCCGAAATTGGTTGTTTTTTTTGTAAAAAGTTTTTATTTTTCCCTTTTTAGTGGTGGTACCTACCCCACACAAGTTACTACCTGCTATGTAAATAACAGTGAAGGAGTCGGGATGAGATAATTATAACGTCTACATAGACTGTGGGAAAAATACGTAATATTGAAGCTAGCTCAAAAACTACGCAAGCAAACTTAATAAAATATATATGGGACCATCTCGAGAGTATACCCTTTCGAACTAAAAAAGAATTTTTAAAATCGGTTCACAAACGGCGGAGTAATCGGTGAACATACATTAAAAAAAAACTCCTCCTTTTTTGAAGTCGGTAAAAATGTGTGCTCCAGCGTTCCTATACACTATTTTTTTTAATTTTTGTTCAGCAGTTTCATCTTTGGAGTTCAAAGTGGCAATTATGTATGATATTTACCTTAAACACATTTTATTATTTGTAGCCAGATGTAGGAGCAGACTACTATGAAGAATATGTCCAGTACATGAAAGATGACCCTGAAATAGGAGCCGTGGTCATGGACTGTGACTTCAAAGTGAACCTGCCTAAAATAAACAAAGCCATCACCTATTTGGGCAGACCTGAAGTACTGTTCCTATGTGGTGCTACGGACAGACATGTTTATTACAAGCCTGGTGTTAGGACTATAGGTAAATATGATTATGTCACAAAAAGAGCCGCCATGTGTGATGATTTTAGTACGTAAGCGCCGCTACAAATCTTGGTAACTGACTCATACGAAAGCCAATTTTTTTTCACAATTTATAATATAATTAAACAATTTTTAATTTTTTACGATTTGTAATTTTTTTTGGCGCGTAGCCAAAATCGGAACTAACGCCGCCATCTTGTTTTTTCAATACAAAATCTGTGACAGTTTCTCAAATGCTTACCAACAACACCCCCTGTCAATGTCATTCAGTCGCCAGAAGATTCTTGAAGCACTGAGTGCATGTTTCGGTTATCACGCAGATATTATCAGAATTGTCACGGACCGTCAGATTCTATATTAAAACGGTGACCGGTTGACGGTAACGCTAACTGACACGTTTGGTTTGTATGAAAAATGTTGACAATATCGTCTGTAGCAACAGGCACCGAAGCATCTCAGTGCTCTGTAATGGGTAACTTTTTCTGAAATTCTATAATACTTTTGAGCTCATAATTTATACTAACTAGCTGATGCCTGCGGCTTCGCCCGCGTGGATGTCGGTTATTATATACTCAAACCTTCCTCGAGAACCACTCTATCCATTGGTGAAAACAGCATGAAAATCGGTGCAGTATTTTTTGAGTTTATTGCAAACAGACAGACAAACAGACGCGGCGGAGGACTTTGTGTTATAATATGTGGTGATATATAATGTTAGGTGCACTCTTTGATTTGACTTTGATCAATAACATTGTCATTACAATTTTAGCTACTGGAGTATTTTCGGAATTAGTGGCTGAAGAAACAAATCGTGCGCCTGTTACTCTGGGCAAGCCAGGAAAACCGTTCGGAGAGTTCGCGATGAAGAGGGCTGGAGTCACCGACCCTAGCCGAGTCCTATTTATTGGAGACATGTAAGTTTTGTAATGTTATAATATATTTATTATACATTTTATTTTTTATTGCTATGAAAATAAACAGGTTACCAGAGAAAAAGATTTCTCTAAAGGAGTTAAAGGGAAGAAAAACAATTCTCCGCTCCATAAATAAATTGGTGTAAGGGAGATGCGCTAAGTTAGCCCGCGAAATTCAAGTTTTTTTTACGTTTTTTGCAATTTGCAGGTCAGTGTCAGGTTGTACGATGGTTAAATAATGTTTCACGACCGTAACAAATATAGTTTTACAGAATAACAATTATTAGAATATTATTATAGGACAATTTTAATTTCGCGGGCTAGCCTGAAGCTTTCGCTTTAAGGACAGAAGAAAGATGAGAAAGATAGCTACTTTTATATCCGCATATTATTTTGATCAACGTTGTACAACATCCAACGAAGATAATAACGTTTCCAAGAATGAAAGATAATCCGATGCACGTGTTCAGAATATTTAGGAAATTAATTTATTATTAGAACGGTTCCTTCTTTTTTGTGTCACCATTAAATTAAATGAATTGCAGCTTATAATAGACTGTTATTTGTTATTTGAAATGATTTCAAAAAAAGGAGGAGTTTCTCAGTTCGTCGGGATCATTTTCTTTATGTAATGTTCCCCGATTAGGTACCTCGAAGGAGCCTGGACCGTTTTTTTTTTTCATTTGGTATAAAAAGCGCGGTAGTTTCCTAAACATTTTACTAACTATGCTCGGGTTATTTTTATACCAGTTAGTAGTAAAAAAATGTGAAAAGTTTATGTCTTTCGAAACTAACCAAAATTATTTATTCTAGATTATTCTAATTCTAGATTATTTTTATTATTCATTATTTTTTTATTCCAAAATTTTCTTTTTCTTTTACTTTCAGGATTGAGCAAGACGTGGGACTAGGCAGAGCAACAGGCTTCAAAACATTGCTAGTACTAACAAACGCATCTAAAGATACAATGCTAGCACATAAGACTATTAGACCCGACTTCTATGCCGACTCTCTCGGTAGTATTGTGCCTTTATTAGAGAAATAATCGACTAATTTAATTATTTAGGAAAATTAGGTTAATTATCCCGCTTAACATTTTTTGACGACGTTGCTTTTGTTTTTATCCAATCGGTAAAGACCTATCGAGACAGATATCCAAATTATATATTTTACCTAAATTATATTTTTTACCTAAATTATATTATTTACCTAACCCATTGGGACATTTAAAATGGTCTAGATCGGTCTACAAAAATACCTACCAAGAAGTTAGGTAGTATCGGTTACTTTAGTTGTCGCGTTTAATGTTGCCAAAGTAATCTAGCACCCTAATTACGTTACACACTTTCAATCACAATCCGAAAGTTTTGAATAATGTTGTTTATCCATAGCTTCATAGGTTTAAAAAGTTCGTCTGCTTAACAACGTAAATAATGCAGTGAACTTGCGATCAATGTTGTTAGGTTATACTGTCCACAATTCAATTTTAGCCGTTAATACTACTTCAAAATGAATTCTATTATAATAAAAAGAAATAAGCGGGCCACAATCCCACTTCTGAAATGTAATAAACACCCACCCATAACTAAATCCCAAATGGATCTCAAGTCGTTACCCCAATATCATAATCTCTAACTGTCTATTATTACCACATAATTACAGTATTTCAAGGATTAGGGAAATAAGATGAAACACCAAGATATTTCGTCAGTCATTTATATTTCTTTGCCAACATCATATTCAATATTCTACACCATACCATCACATCTCCTATTCCCCACATAATATCACTATTTAGTTAATATTCCAATATTTATGATAAAACTAACAGGTTACCTTAATTTACAGTAGATCTCCAAGTATTCCATGCCGATCCATATTTTAAAACTGACACAGCCACTAACACGTCCTACCGTCATGAGCGCCCGACCCAGAAGGCCCGTTATCGCGCCATTTTACCATATCCAATCTTTCGGTGTTGCCAGTACAATATCCATAAATTACCTATTAATAAATTGAAACCTAACAATGTCTTATTGTGTTACGGAATTATCCCGCAGTTGTCTATTAGAATGTTGTATCTTCTATTCGAAAAGAACAAAAAGTAGTATAGTACCTACATATTAGGTTTTTTTTTTTTGGTACCGAAATTTTATCGTATGGAAGCACTTTTCTGAATACAATCCCAGTTACTGAACGCCTGGTAGGCTTAGACAAAGCTATATATTAATATAATCTTCTATACATATAATAAAATCGTAAACGGTTCGTGTCTGTACATTAAAGATTTTTGCAAAAAAAGTACTGTAAGCCGCGAGAAATAAGTAATAGAAAATAAAAAAATATTTTTTGAAATTTTTGTCTGTTTGTTTGTTCGTTTGTGAGCGCATCACGTAAAAGCCACTCATTGGATTCCAAATTGAATTACTGAACAATAAGAAGCTTTATTGTGAGTAACATTTAGTCTTTATTTCATCAAAATCGACCTGCAGAATCAAAAGATATATGGATTTAACACTTATGATTTTTTTTTATCGGGTTATTACGTGCAGCGCTTGACGGTACTCTGTTCACAAGAAATTGTGCAGTTTCCGAGCTGTAACCTAACAGAAAGTACTGGGCTTGCATGAATTCACGATAGTATTAACTAATAGGATATCAAATAATTATAACTGACAAAAAGTACTAGGCTTGCATGAATTCACGTTTAGATTATTTTTAAGTACATCACTCACTTTTTTGTTCTATTCGTATCTGCAATACTATATATCGTATATTTGTATTTGTATGAAAAATGTTTTTTGTTAATCCACCGGAAAAGTCGGAATTACACCCAGGCAACGCCGGGCACGAACAGCTAGTTATATAATATTTATGTATGGTCAATGGGTTGAATACCGTGTTTGTATCAACAATTAAGAAAAATAATACAAATCTATTATTTTGCAGGAACCTTATTTTGTAAACAATTAATTTTTATTTATTACGATACACATAATCCAAAGTACTTAACTTTTATTTTTGTACTTATGTATGTGATCCTAATTATTATATATTTTTTAATAACGCACAGCTGTTATTTTTATAAACATATTTAAAATATTACGTGTATTAACCAAAATAATGCAAATAAATATGATAAGATATCTGTATTATCAATAAAGATCCACATAAAATGAGACATTTTCTTTAAACCTAATAATCTAATTAATAATATATTTGCACGCGACATTTGGCAGAATGTGATGATACCATTGACTAATCTTATGACCATTTTATATTAGGTCTTTACCTATGAAATTGCCGTTTTGTATGAAAAAATTTAAACGAATTTTTTTCATGTTTTTTTTATTTGTATAAATCGAAGTAATCACCCATGCAATCAATGCATCTTTGCCAACGCAGTGGCAGTTTATTGATGCCCTTCTTAAAGAAATCAGCTGGACGGGAGGCAACAAATTCTTCAAAGGCATTTTGTACTGCCTCTCGGGTATTGAATTTTTTTCCCGCCAAGAAGTTATCCAAATTCTGGAAAAAGTAGTAGTCTGTAGGCGCAAGGTCTGGTGAGTAGGGCGGATGACGGAGAGCTTCCAACCCCAGTTCTTGCAACTTGGAGACCGTCTGCTGTGCAGTATGAGGTCGCGCGTTGTCGTGCAGGAGCAGCGGAGACGAGCGATTGACCAATGCTGGTTGGAGATGTGCCAGCTTCTCCATCATTGTGTTCAGTTCTTCACAGTACACATCTGCAGTAATGCTCACCCCGTTTGGTAAGAAGCTGTGATGAATCACACCGGCGCTAGACCACCAAACAGTGACCATCACTTTTCTAGGGGTAAGTTTTCGTTTAGAGCATTGTTTAGGTACTGAACCAGGATCCAATCAACTTGCTGAGCGCTTGCGGTTATCAAACAGAATCCATTTTTCATCGCAGGTAACAATGCGGTTCAAAATTCCTTCATTTGTGTGTCTGTTGAGCAGTGCAAGGCACGCCTCGACGCGCACTTCGCGCTGGCGATCATTGAGTTCGTGGGGCACCCATTTGTCAAGCTTTTTTACCTTGTCAATTTGCAAATGGACCAATATTGTTTTGACGCTAACGTCGAAAGCTGCTGGTAATTCAGCCGTAGATTGTGTATCATCAGCTTCCACAATCGCCTTTAATTCGTCATTGTCGACCAAAGTCTTCGGACGACCGCGAGGTTCATTTTTCAGGTCGAAATTTCCAGAACGGAAGCGAGCAAACCAATAACAGGTGGTGCGTTGGTTTGTAGTGTTAGCTCCGTAAACGTCGTTGATGTTGCGTGCCGCTTGTGCCGCGTTGCTGCCACGACGGTACTCATATTCCATAATTACTCGAATTTTTAACGTATTCATGACGAAAAAGATTGAAATGCGATGAAAATGTAACACTAATCATTAAACAAATGACTTCTTTTAAAAAAAGAATTCCATGTTTTTAAAATAAAATTAATTTGAAATTAGAATTCTTAGCCAAACAAAAATTATTTTGATTTGAAATGGCCAGTACTGCAGAACGGCAATTTCATAGGTAAAGACCTATTATTACCTTATTCTGACAAATTGACAAATAAATGATCATAATTAGTAAAAAATCGTTTCTAGAAAAGTTCAAAACGAAAGAGATCTCGTTGTTTAAACTATGGGAAAAGTATCTTTTTCCGTCATTATGGTCTTGTTAAATCCACAGTTTATTTTAAAAGAAACTGCAAAATTACTTTAGTAACTACAGTTAATACTTCAGATAAAAGATTTAGTTATTTAGTTAAAAAAAAAAAAAATGTATTTTCTATCCTGAGAAGCAAAATTATCCAAACGTTTTTAGAGCTCCAAAGCCATTATAATTATAAAAAAAACTGCTACGAAATAAAAGTCGAACATAATTTATTATACTATGAATTTTAATATATGAGACGTGTTCATAACGTTGTCTTTACGATCTACTTTTATAGGACAATATTTTGACATGAATATAAAAGAGTTTTTCTTCTCTAATACTGAATCAGGTAATTGAAAATAGAGTTTTAAATGCTGAGAATACTCATGCCAGTAGCTTGTATAAAAGTATGCAAGTAACTTGCGTGCAAGAACCAGAGTTACCGATATAGCTTGGAGAGTAAGCAAGCTGAAGTGGCAGTGGGTTGGCCAATTATTTTTTATTATTTGAGGAATGGGGCTGCTATTGACCTCGATCTGAGGTCTATGATACCCATAGGAACGAGCGTACCCAGAAGATACCTGTTCACTCTTGCTTTGAAGGCTGATAGGTTATACGTGGTTGCGGAAGGACCGATGGTCGGTGGAGCAGACGAGTCCTGGAGTGGACCGCGTATCGGCAAACGTAGTGTGGACCGACGACCTTACAAAAGTGGCTGGAAGGCGGAGGACATGGTGATGTGTGCTAGCAGGAATCTATCACGCCACTGTAGCACAAAATTAAATGCGTATCTAAATGTTTAAAATGAAACCTGTAGTTCTACATTAATCAACTAATATTGAATTAACGTACAAATGAAATGACTGATTTATCAAACACAAAACACCAATTCCATTGAAATTATCAAATTGAAAATTTCCAAACCAATTTCAGAACAAAAGGCTACCTCTGTCCGAACATTTATTTGCAACAAAGCATCCATATTTTGTATTGACAATAAAGAATTAAAATCAATATAATAATTGTATCCTATTTTCTAGTTGAAAAGTCTCCATTCTGGCTTCAAATTGTATCCAGTGGGCCGCAAAAAGGTTGAATTGATAACGCTATCCAAAAAGCATTTTTATTTATTGGTCTTCTATTTTTTTCAATATAAATTCTAGCAGCCGAAGTTACCAATGCTTACGGAATTTGTATTGGTTCCGAATAAAAAGTGTGAAGTACGAAAATACCGCAAAATTCTGTTTTTTAGGATTCCTTGAATGTTTAGGTCTTTGTGGTTGGTCCGGGATTGTTGGTTACGTGGGTGCGTGGATCGGGATTCCTCTTGCGTGTCAACGGTTCACGCTTTGATCGTGTAAAATGGTACCACAAAGGTAGAGAATTGCGCCTACGCGATTAATATGAGCTTGCGATGTTTCCCTGTGATTGAAGGGTCGCAAAAAACTTTACAATAGTAACATTTGTAGTCGTAGAGTGGTATAATAGCGGTGGTTAAGTTAAGGTGGATAAAATAGTGTTAACTCGTGGTAAAACATGATGGTGACACAAGACAAGGAGAACACGCTTCAAAGAGGCTTCTACAGCGTCTTACCAGTATACAGGAAACAATTATCGTTATTGTTTTCTCCAACTACAAAAATACTGAATAGCACTGTTTTTTTTTGTTATGTCGTCTTGCAGGTTAACCAAGGAGGTTGTCGGCGGCTTAACCGGGCTATCGTGTGGATGCCTTAGATACCCTTGTTATAACAGGCGCCCAAGGCGGCGTTTCGTACGCTGCGCTTTGGGCGTTCAATAAAATTGTATGAATTTCTGTGTAACGAATTACATCAAGTGGCCTCCCGGGTGCCCTTAGCACGCTTGGACGCGTGAACGCAAGTTCCTTTTTTACTATTTTTCCTTGTCGTTTTCTCTGCTTCATTAATAAAATTAAAGGAAACAGTTATACAGACTATGTTGAGGTTCAAAAATTACAACAAAATGTGGAAATCTTGTTGCGTTTGACAAGCGTTTAACGTGTGCTCGGCGCGCGACCAAAACCCGGCATAATAAGCGCGCGCGTCGGGCGCTTGTTACAACTAGTCCCTTGGTAAATTAAGGGCGCACCCAATCACAAATTGCTTAGCATGATCCTCTGTTATGCCGAAAATACTGCAGCATTAATTTTGAAATAAATACGTATATGTTAAAGTTGAGGATTGATGCCAGGTCTTAAGTGAGGCGAAAACACGATTATATAAAAAATTTCACTATAGCAAAAAATTCCAAAGTTACCTCTGCACAGAATTATAAACCGCTGGTATTAAAAAAATACTTCAAATTAGATCATGAAACTTTGCATGATAACTGAACTAACTATAAAGCAGGTCTTATGTGTCGGATGTCACCACTGTGTGGATCCATCCGGAGGACACGGTGGAGCATACGGTGGAGGTCTGCCCTGCTTGGGCGGAGCCCCGCCGTGTCCTCTTGTAGGCGATTGGCGGCGGTGACCTCTCGCGTCCGGCTCTGGTCCAGGCCATGGTCAGGAGCGAGAAGGCATGGGAAGCAGTCACCTCCTTCTGCGAAGCAGTAATGCTCGCGAAGGAGGAGGCGGAACGCATAAGGGAGAAGCAAAGTTTGCGCCCTCACGCCCCTAACCGCCGCCGTTGGAGACGCCCTGGGCGTCGGGAATCCCAGGCGGATTCCCGGCCACCATAGGCGCGGGCTTGCGGACGGCGAGCAATGGGTAGCTCGCCGTCCGATTAAGACCAGGCCCGGGTCGATGGCGCGTCGTGTTCCACGCGCGCCTCAAAGAGATGTCAGCACAATTGGCGGGGTCCGCTAGGACCGATGCCTGACAGGGTTGCGGGTTAGTCCGAAAGGGATACCGGGACCTTGGCAACAGGCAACTAAAGGAACACGGGTGGGTTTTAGTCAGTAAAAGTCTGACACGCCCTTCCGCTCCGCCCAGAGCAGGAGAAGTCATTGGATAATTTCCCACCCTAAAAAAAAAAAAAAAGAAGAGGTCTTGTGTGTCATTTTTTTTTAATTACCTTTATTTCCACCGTAAAAAGCAATTACCTAAACTTTTCGACGCTTTAGAGCCGCTAGCGCCCCACTCCGTCTCGGTCTCACTCAGGTCGCGAGTAGTATGGTGCGAGCGGGATAAAATCTGAGGTAGGGTGCGCCCTCAAGGCCTGCAGCCAGGACATAAAGCATATAAACGTGCTATAAAGTAATTAATTACAGAACCCCATAGTATTTAAGGCCAAAATATACTCTAACGTACATTTTTTTATTCAGTGCCACGTACGTAAGTGTAAACCGTTAGTGGTCGGTTTTATTGCTGTGCGGTGTCATTCAACTTTTTTGCATTGCTACAGTTTCCAACATTTTTGGTATGTTCCTGTGTTTGCACATTCAAATGAGAGCGAGAATCGGTGCCGTTCGTGTTATTTGGTTTTTTGAAGTGTGAATTGACTCTTCTTTGTTTACAGTTTATTAGGACTTTATTACTGAAATAAGCTACATCAACCGAAAAATTGGCGATTTTTTTTCTTATTTCCTGGAAATTACCACATAAATAGACTGTCATCACGATACTTATCAACACCCTTACGGATTGGATAGGTTTTTTTACATTTTGTATAACATAAGTACCTTAGTATCACTATCCATCATAATTTATTTCGATAGCAAACAAGCCGACGGCCCACATTGCTGATGGTAAGCAAACTAAGTGATCAAAGGCAGCTATGAACATCTTAACTATCCTAATTAACGTTATAAATGCGAAAGTGACTTTGTTGGTTTGTTACTTTTTCACACTAAAACGGCTGAAAGTATCTTATGTCCTATCCCCGGTCATGATCTACCCCTTTGCCAAATTTCATCCGAATCCGTTCGGCCGTTATAGCGTGAAAGCGTGACAAACAAACTCACTTTCGCATAATATTATAATAGTTAGGATGGAAAACTTCCTATAGTCATTTTCTGTTAACACCAGTATAACACCTCGATACACGTTCACCTCCGACATCACTTAACAATTCCTAATTGCTGACACGTACGTGAACGTGATCAACATACTTAATTGCAGCACTATCGACCGCCTGGTACCTACGGAACCCGCAACACGCTCGCCCCGAAGTTTTGATGAACGCAATCATCCGACTGAACCCAATTAACGTTTGTTTTACGTTTCAAACCAAGGGTGGGAAGGTGGGAATGTGGGAATTTTGTTTTATGTAGTCCTTTGTAAAAGTGGGCTTTGAAAAATTGGTTCTGGCCTTGTTTTGTAAAGGGTTTTTTTAGAATATCGTAGAATTTTATCGCGAAAATTCAAGCCGACCTTCGGGAGTCCTGAAATAATTTGATATGACTAATTGTGACCCATATTAGGTAGTATATTTTCATTTCCGACCTGGGAAAAGGTTGGGCAAAGCGCACTCATGCGCTCATGCTCAGAGGTAGCACGTTCCTATTATAAAATAGTCCAAATCGGCTATTCCTTCAGACCAGATGTCTGAACATTGAAAACCTCATTTTCATGCTAGCTAAATATTTAGTCAGAACTATTCCCAAAGTGGAATGCTGTGCTCACACTGCTTACGGTGTACGAACACTGAAAAGTGCTTCAAATATCCGACATCTAAAAAACTTGTTTATTTTTGATGCCAAACTAATTTATGGTTAAGAATATTTCTGATAAAATGAAACACTTTTTGAACGATAAAATATATTTGAAAATGAATGATGAAAAAGCAACTTTTGATCAAAATAAAATGTTAAACTTTTTACTTAACATTTTTTTTTTTAGTTTTCAAGAGGTTTTCCTCTGAGTATAATTCATCTATAAACATTTGAAGAACGTTATTTCTGGAAGGTTAAAGCCCACTATGGTGTTTACTTTGCCAACTTGTCCACCTGGCATCAGTGAAATTTGCGTAACACACACAATGGCAAAAGACAATGCCTTTCATTTTTACGTTGACGTTTTGAAAAATACAGATAGGTTTGGTAACCTATTCCGCCTAACTATTCTTCAAGAGTCATAAAAAACCCTGTAAGAAATCGACACGTGTTTCACCTCTCAACGAGGCATCCTCAGAATGACGATTGACCAGTCGCAAACCAGAACACGACGTGTTGCCAAACCGAGTGCTGGACGCAGAGTCGATTTCTTACAGGGCCTTTAACAACTCTTAAAGAACAGCCAAGCGGAACGTCGTTGACTTCGACGTTGTTGACGTTTTGACATTTAATTTTTGCGTTTTTGACAAATTTTTCAAATCTATGAAAGAATTTCGTCCATAACGCTCGGATTGAAAGTGTGTTACGCATTTAGGGTGCTGGTTACTAATAAACACATTCACATCGATATATTACCAAAAAAAAAACAAAGACCCATCACTCGTACAAAAATACGTTGAACGCAAGTGAGGTATTCGAAACACGTAATGGCAATGTAAACAAAAATCCTAAATGGGACATAGGTAGATTTATTAGGGTTGAACAGGGTACAACAGGGCACGACAGAGTGGAACAAGCCCACCGTGGATTGCTTTCGGTTTTATGGTATGTTAGGCAAGATCGGCAAACATGTCGTTCAGCAGGTCAAGGTTGAATGCTTTGGCGATATCAATATGGTTCAGTTTTGTCTTACGTCAGTTGTTTTTCGCGTCATTTGGGTGCTTGTGTCCGGATCATTTGGTAAGGTAAAAATAAGATAATTATGGACCTAATTTTTGACATGGAAATATGCTGGCAGCTTGGTTCTTGTGGAACTGTGGAACACTGAAATATTGTAAAAAAATGTAAAACCTACGACTGATGTAAAGTACCAATATTAAAAATGGGGGAGACGGTGGGATCGTGATTTTATAATACCCACGTGGATGGATCGCTCCGTAAGATTAGGCTACGGTAGTCCACGGGGCTTAAAACAGTCACTTTGGCAGAATCATAATAGGAAAATATTATGAATAATCGTAAAATGTCACAAACTGACAATTTATAATATGATGCTGCATGCGATTCATATTTCGAAACAATTCATCTGTTGGACAGTTTTTTATGGAGATTCGTAAAATGGTCCACAATAAATTACGAATTGCTTTTATGTCAAATTATAGGAATTGCTAATGACAGCAGCAGAAATTCAGGAAATAAAATGCTTTTAGAGGAATTGCTTAAGTGGCCGTTCTAGGCCCACAGGTCTGACTGCGAATGGATGACCACAGTTTGACATCTTTGTCCGCTTTTAACCGTAATTTTCCCTACATAACAGCTCATTTTTCTAAAATGGCACACGTTACATATTTAATACAGATATAAATTGACTAAAAGCAGCATCCTTTATCCACAAAGTAAATATACATTATACTAGCGAAAGCTCTTACTTCACGACCTATATGGGTAATATGAGTAGCAGTTGCATATTTTCTATCGTACAGCATAACGTTATAAATTCCTTTGGTCCACTGGGTAAATAGCTGTGATAAGGGTGTGTGTAGAATGGTGTTTTAAGTGCAAATTTTTATCATTGTAAGTATATGATAAATAAGTTGAGTGGAAATCGGTTGTCATGGTATAGGCATGAGATGCGGACGAATGAAGAAAATCTCATCAGGGGGCCTAAACCAGCCATATTAGCAATTCCTCTAAGAGCAGTTAATTTCCTGAATCCCAGCTGTCATTAGCAATTCCTCTAATTTGACATAAAAGCAATTCATAATTTGTGGACCATTTTACGAATTTCCATAGAAAACTGTCAAACAGATGAATTATATCGTATTAAGAATCGCACGCAGATAATATTATTAATTGCCAGTTTTTGAGATTGATTGACGATTCATAATATTTTTCTATTATGATTCTGCCAAGGTGGCTGTTTTAAGCCCCCAGGAAAGTTTTCAATATGAATGTATAAACTAGGGGAAGACCAAAGAAATTGATAGATTGATGGACTGTGTGAAATATGATAATGGCTAGAAAGGAAGGTACTAACGAGATGACGGCTAATAGAGAATAAAAAAAAATACATGTTGCGCCGACCCTAAATAAATTGGGATAACGACAGGAGAATGATGCTTCTCAAGGATGCATATCCAGTAAGGCTCGCAAGTCCTTCCTTATCCTGACGGGCACGATCTTCCCTAATATTACTGCACCCCCCGGTCTACTCCTTGATATGCAATGACTTCTGTAGCCCCATGAACCGTGAGGCTCCAGGGGCTAGTGCAAATCCTGGGGTTCATTCGGTTTATTGAGTCTCGTTAAACCACGCTGGGATCGGTGCATTTAATTCTATCATAAGGGCAGTAAAATGATGTTGATATGGTAGATAATGTTTATGTCTAAAATATTTGATGTCTGTCCCCAACAATGGGGTATTTGTTTCTTATCCGACTACTCTGAGAAGATACAGCAAAACATAAGTAGAGGTCACAGTGATTGGTTGTCCCTAAGATACAGCAAGTTACAGGATTCAATGTAAGATGTATGTAGTATTTTTTGGGGAGGGTTTAGCAGTGATAATTGTCAAGATCGTTACTTTTTCATAGGTTTACGAGCTTGTTGCAAGGCGTTCGATACGCTAGGAAATGGAGATAAAATGATCTACTGACGGAATGATGTTCCTCAAGAATGAAGAGCAAGAAATGAATTGAAGTAGACTAGTAGGTATATCTTCTTTAGGCTCTGTCTACCGCCATTGGAAGACGACGCGAGTTTATGTTAGGTATATTTATCTTATTTTTATAAGTGTGGTATAAAATAAGGTTTTACGACTAAAATGATAAGCGGCCAGCAATCTATCCGACTTTCACATCCAGAATTCCTTCTTGTATCGCTACAAAGTACTACCCTCGGGATAACCTCGCCCTAAGCCAACCCGTAATATTCATTATCGTAAAACTCAGGTGCTAGCTCCACCAAATAGCCACTCGATATAAAAGTCCTTTGACAAGTTCAGTATTACCCGGCCGAATTGAGAGTGCACTTTGCTCTAGAAATTGAATTTGAAATAATAGAACTTTGTAACTTGATAGTGTTATGTTATTTTTTTTTGTTATTTTTTCTAATTTGAGACTTTTATAATCCAAAACGATCCCTGTTTTGGATTATAAAAGTGTTTTATTGTGATTAATGTTGAGGTATGAAGGTGTCATCAACGGTTTATTGCTTAGACAGGTTTATTGCATACAAAGAATAATATTTTCAACTTAATTTATTGTGATGTGCATTTACTTTGCTACAAATATAATTTTCTAAACTCATACTTTCAATTATAACTACATTATTCAAAGCTAGTGTTAACTTAATAAAATATTTTTATTATTAAGTAGGTATATTTTTTTTTACAAACCTACATGGGCACTTATGAAACATCAGACAGAAGCTAGGTACACGGTTACAATTGCCCAATTGTAACCGTGTACCTAGCTTCTGTCTTCTGTAAACGACCGTTTCCTACACAGAAAAACCGGCAAGAAACTCCACGATTGAGCTCATTTTTTTTTGGTTTTATATTTAATCATTATAATTAGATAATATCGGCACACATGACCCATTAAGGCCATTATTATTTGAGGATTACTCTAATAGAATCTAATTTTGACTTTTTTTTTCGAATAGTCAGTTTTCTACCTTCGTGCCTCATGTAGAACTTCTAAGGGCTAATCTAGTGACTATAATAACAAGCACTCAAATACAGCCCTTATAAGTCCCTCTACAAAAAAATCACAAAAATTCTCACTTCCGTTTTTCAATACCTTCCATCTTTCGTAAAACTTCGGCTAACCACGGGAAACTCCGGCGTAATCCCAGCTAGTATATGTTCAGTATAACGGTGCAATATTCATTACCATATAAACCCAGGTGCGCCGGCTTTAAGGCCCTACGTGTCTTATTTGTGTAAAGTATAAAAGGCATGCACTCGCATTACGGTTGATGAGGTTGCTTTTACTTGAGGAAGCTTGAACATAATTTTGAGGTGCATCAGTATGATTTTTGGTACCTAAGTTGGTTTTATGCTATGAAGTTGTGAGTTATTTATCGTTTGTGTAAGATTTGTGTGATGTTGGTGAAGGAAACCGAAGTCCATTCAAGAACAAAGTTCCTGTTGTATGTTAGACAACTACACTGCGGCATCTATAACGCCAGATACTATCACTGTACATGAGATTACATTTCTGCACTGTTTTGGTTCTGAGCATAAAATACGTCCTTTGTGATCGGTTTTGTAGTGTTGAAAGAAAACACTTTTTCTTCCTTTTTACGACGGCATAAGCTTAACTGGTGCCGACTCGAGAGAAAAAATAGATAAGTTTTCAATTAAAAGTAAAAGGCAAAGTTTATGCCAGTAATTATTATTTTCTAAGTAAATAACTTGTATAATTAAATGAAAGTAGTTTATTTATTCGCAAAATAATATTATTAAGTAGTTCGTTTATTACTTGGGAGAACTCATATTTGTGAGCGTTAGAACAAGTTTAATTAATGTTAACTTTTCAGTTTCGGCGCATAAGTACGTCCCGTCCTAGTCTAGGGCATTAAAAATAAAAAACAAGTTATTAAACATATATTAAAACACTAGCTCTGCGACTCTAGTCTCGTCAAACCATCTAAAGCTGTCTACTGCTGGTTAAAAGTAACGCTATTTGTCACTCTTCTACTACTCTTATACAGCTGCTACCAGCCACCCTGCGATGACCGTCGGTCAACGTATCCTGAGGGCGACGATTCGCTGTCTTAACTCAAGAACACATAGCATAGCATAATCAGCCTATAATATTCGTATTGCTGGGATACAGGCCTCCTCTCCGTGACAGGGAGAGGGCCATAAAGCACGCCACATGTTTTCGATTGTTTTGTTCTAGGACAGGAAAAGTGCCAGCCTTTTGGGCACTTTTCCTTTTTGATGCCCTTTGATAATTTTCACTTGTACATAATTCTTATTATAGATAGAGTCTTTAAGTTAAATAAAAAAAATAAAATTTAAAAAAAGATCTAGGACATGCCAGTTTCCTTACGATCTTTTCCTTCACCGTTTTGAGAGCACTGGTGATAAAATAATTTACATAAAGTGTCTGTCTGGGTTCGAATCTACGATTTACAACTCGTAACTCACGGCCGTTTCCACTGGGCCACCACTGCTCATCAAGAACACGCCTTCTCCAAAATCTTAAATACTTGTGTTACCCCGCATGATAAAAGAGGACTGTGTGCTACAGAAGTAGATCAAAAATCGTATTATAACAATGTCATTAATAAAGCCCTCATAATAAAAGCTAATTAGTCCAACATTGTGAGCCTATTAAAACTTAATAGTGCACTAACATTAGTCCAACCTATTTCGAGGTCATTAACCTACAGAAAGGTATTAGATTCGCAGTAAAATGATTATTGTATCAACTAAGGTTTACCAAGGGTCAAATGGAGCTAATCTAAATAAATTCAAATGGGCGCAGAGTGAATTAGCCCGAATTATTTATTTGGTACTTTAAGCGATATCGTATTGTAGTGCCGTGTGGTTTTACGCTGGAAATGGGTAGACAATATTGTAATTGAATTATCACCATGCGGAGGAGCAATGGAATTAAAAACTAGTGCTAAGAGTGTGAACAACAGACTCAGATGACGAGACGAACACAACTGGGCCTAGGCAAGTAGCAATCGCTTTCAAAGCGTTTGTATTTGTACAAAGACTTTCAACAGGATTGACATAAGCTTTCCGGTAGTTTATGTCAATCATTTCTCCACACTTTTTAATTTTCCATCATCGATATTGCTGATAGAATGACACTGTGTCTAGTCCCCATAATCTGTCAAAAAAACAAAAAAAATCGCCACTGTTGGCCACATTTTGGCAGCGTTTTGCATGCTATTTTTGAATCCTTATCCATCTGGACACTCAGTAACATGAACAGGTTCTGCATGACAAATTCCAGAATCAATCTACTAAAAAACCACAACATTTGAACTGAATCACTCAAACGCAAAAATACACACAGACACGTTTCTGATGATTACTTAGTAGATCTTAGGTATGTTAACGCACATGCTAGGCATGTGCTTAAAGTGATTCTAGAAATGAGTAAGCCTGAAGTGAAAGTAAACACATTCTACACGTGTTCTGCAAAACACGTGTTTCTAACATTGCCAACTACTATATTATTCTCTAGCTTCTGGCTGTTAGTTAAGCCAGTAATATAATATACCTCTACTTAAGATTAATGATTCATTCCATTCAATATGTTATAATGACGAAC